>WBNM01032304.1:128882-160713 GCA_013399055.1 Ramphastos sulfuratus | reverse complement strand
TCTTCATGGCCCTCCTTTGGACAGGCTCTGGCACTTCAATGTCCTTCTTCTAGTCAGGTGCCCAAAACTGAGGTGTGCCCTCAGCAGTGCCAAGTGATGTTACTGTTCAAAAAGTAAGGGTAAGACTCTGGAGCTATGATGAACTAATAGGTTATGGTGGAAGAGATCTAGTGGACTGCTCTATTTTGGGTCAGCTGGAGGCTGCTAATGGGGAAGGTAGTGACTGAAATGTGGGGGGGCAGGGAACTCCCAAACCATCACACCATCAGAAACCTCATGAGACACAGCAGACAAATATTACTGTATTTAAGGCAAAATGTGCTACAGGACTATACCAGCATGAGTTAATAACAGCAAAGGAGTGAACAAAAAGTAAATGTTATCTGAGGTGACAAAATGACAGGCTTTCATAATCAGCCAGCATCCTTCCCTAGGATTGATGGCTTCCAGTAAGCTCCAGTTGTTGGTTGCTTGTGGTTTTTCTTTTTTTTTCTTTCTTTCCTACCCTTTGGAAATCACAACCAGAAACATGTTCAGAAAAATCTTTTGGGTTTTTTTTGCCCCCATTGTTTTTTATAATAGGATCCCAGGCACTGAAATGTCTGGTTAAGGCTATTGGTAAAACATCCACAGTACAAGACAGCAGCACATCATCCAATTTCTCCCAAAGGTATGAGACATGTATCTACATTTCCAAGAGTGGTGTGGCAGTTCACTTCTGGGTAGATTATGTATGGGAAGCCTACATGTTGATGCTGTCTCTCTATTATCCTGTATCAAGATTGATACCAAGTATTACTTTTTAGCTTTCCTCCAGTGTTGTTATTCTCTTTGGCTGTTCCCATTCCTCCCTCATTAGAAGGAATTCACAGAAAGGGAGTGAAAAATATAGAAACCTGATTTGGCTCAGGAAGCTCATGAGCTGAGAGTGGTTGGCAGCTGGAAGAGTGCCTAAGGGAAGTATTGTCTGTTTGTCCCATTTTTACACACTTCCCTGGGCAGCCCAGTCTGGACAGATATTCAGTCCAACCTGAGATGCTCATTTATTTGTTTGGATTCTTTTATATTCCTCTGATTGCTCCCTGACTTGTAGAGGCTTTCTGAAAGTCTAAACACTCCAGGTCACTTGCTTAATTAACAACCTTCCTGTTTAATTCTTATTGTCGTTTCCCCGCCTCTTCGCTTTCAACTTTCTTGCCCTTTTGATGGATGTTCCCAGTCAGGGGGATGCTGAACCTCCAGCTCTGGAAGGAACAGAGCTGCTCTAGTCTGCTCAGCACCTCTTGGTGGGGATTTCTTGCTCATGATCAATAGCTGTGAGGTTGGGGTTGAAAAACCTCACGGTGCGTACCCTATGCTTACCTGCCGACTAAAGCACAGAAGAGGCTCTCATCCTCCAACCCTCCTGTTGAAAACAGATCAGGAGTGAGAGATACCCCATAGCAGAGAGGTAAATATGGGCTCTGACTCAGCTAGATGAAGAGATGGGAGATGAGATGAGCTGCTTGCTTTAAGAGGATGGGACCCCTCCAAGGGGGTGGTTACTTCTCCCTTGGCTGTCTTGTCAGGAAGATAAATACTTTTAGACTGAATAAGCTTTTATAATGTTGTACTGTTTTCAGACCAGCTCAAGAATGAAAGGCCCTTAAGAATAAAGGAGAGGATAACCTCAAAATTAAAAATTCTCAGAAACAAGACACTGTGATTAAGAGTATCCAAAGACAGAATTTTACTGTCAACTTTTGTAAATAATGCCTTGCCATGACCTTTTAACATAAACCAGAGACAGATCTGGCCCAAGATCAAAACACTGAGGTGCCCCTTACATGACCTATGGTACTTGCAATACTTAACAGCACACCTTTAGGAGAAGGATTTAGATGTAAATGTAGGACCACCTTAGTATAAGGAATGAAGTGACTGATGAAGAGCGTGTACAGAGACTAAAGTGAAATAATACAACCAATCATGGCTCTGTCTGTAGCTTTTGTTGTTTGTACTGAATATCAGGTGCTGCTGTTTGAGCTAAGTGTGCTGCATTTGTGATTTATTTCCTAGTACCCAGTTCAGCAGAGCCAAAATAAAGCAAATGTCTTGACTGTGCATTGATTTGCTTTGTGTGCTGGGTGAAGGACCTCTTTTTTGGGACTAGGATTGGGCAGGTCAGCCAGGCTCTGGTTAATCTTGGCAAACTGAATTCTGTTTTATGTTCATCTTCCCTCTTTCCTCCTTGATTCTATGGGAAACTCTTGTTCTAAAAATGTAATTACATTTTTCCTAGGCTGTAATATAGTCTCTGGTTACAAAGAAAGATCTTGACCAAGTTACTAACTAGTTGAAGGCTCAACCACATCTCGAAGTTCACTTGAGGACAACCTTGTATCACAGCAGTCAAGTGTACAGGCAGTTCAGCAGCCTGAGGCTGCTGTAGGAAAGCACTGGCTGGGCAGAGCTTTTCCTTCCATTGCACAAAGGCCCAGACCTGTTGCGTTACGCTTGCGTGTCCTGTTTGTGGCTTTACACCAGATCTGCACTGTTTTTTGTACTCTAACAACAGCTGAAGCTCCCACAGGCTGAGAAATTCTGATTTAGTTATGACAGCAGCATTTGTCAGCAAACAATGCTGGTGATGCAAAGAAAACTGAGTTTTTTGTCTTGTTCAGTGGTGCTTCTGTGCGAGAGAAACACTTCTTATTTCTGGCTCTTTTTTTGGTTTTGGTCAAATTGTCTTCAAAGTTATTGAAGTGTTATTTCCTACAAACTGCTCCTCCTGCCCTTCCAACCCTGTTTCTCTTTTTATAATGGAATTAGTTTTGGGTGATGTTTCCATGCCCTCTTCTTTAGACTCAGCACAGTTGTGTGGTTTTAAGATCTACTAAGCGGTGCTTAATTTCCAGAAGTCCACCTAGTAAGATACTGCAACAATGCTGCAACGTGGTGGTGGACCTCAGCCTGTAAAGGGGTGGNGGTCTGTGGTAGTGGGTTGGACTTGATGATCTTTGAGGTCTCTTCCAACCTTGCTTATACTGTGATACTGTAATGAAGTAGTTTGAGAGTTGGTGACCTGGAAGGTAGGGGTAGGGTGAATGAACACAGATTTTGATGGGTGTCCAAGAAACAACCTTGTAAAGGACTGAGGGTCATGCAAGAGTGGTTACTTCTTAATGAAAGGGGGTGAAAAAATGCTGCTCACTCTTTGGGCAATGCATGCTTTCAGCCCCTGGGAGCTGCTGCTCCTTCACAGGTGTTAGCATGGAGAGGAACAGTCTAATGCTAATGGACACAAGGATGATTAAGGCTTTGGAGGAGTGGATCATCAATGAACCCACTCCACCTTCTTAATCCAAGCAGCCTGTGCACCTAAATAGATAAAAAGGGAAAATGGAAGAGAAAAAAAAAAAAAAAAAGAAAAGATAGATACATCTGAGGTTAGCAGTTTTGGAGGGAATTTAGGGCAGGGGCAGGACAGGTGTTAGAGACAGATATCAAATGGGATAAAGGGTCTAATTTGGCTAAAAGGTTGATTAAAGAAAATGGCAACTTGTAAAAATTATTCTCTCTGCTGGGCTACGTTTCAGAGGGTAACAAGGATTGTTCAGCAGGGCAGAGGATACTGTGAATGCAAAGGAAGTTAGAGAGATTATTCACTTACCAGTTGGTGGTGCAGCCTCATGGGCAGCAGGGTAGGGACACTGTAGATTGTCACTATCTTTATTTAGCAGCTGTCTGATCTCTCCCTTGTGGGTTACCCCTGTCTGGGGAGAAGGCAAGATGAGCCAGTGTGATAGAGCCCTGGTTAGGAGAGGAGGAAGGATGAGTATCATGTTCCTCAGAGGGAGGTTTGTAGGCAGAGCAGCGCTGCCTTGAAGCCTCTCTGTCTTGTAGTATAGAAAGATGTTTGCCCTCTCCCCAAAACACTCAATCTGTCTCACGTTGCAGGCACCTTGGTCCTTATCTAAAGTGTTAGCCACTTGGATAGCTTTTGCCCTATTGTCTGTTCCCATGTCCCCAAGCTCTTCACATCACCTCTCTGGGGTACTCTCTCCTTTGTCTTATTGTTCTTTGACCTGTTTGTTTTTTTCCATCTCTTACTGATTCATTGTAACCTCAGTTGACATTTCTACTTTCCCTTGGAGCAGTGGTGAGGAAACACCATGTGGTGGATGTGAGAAAGAGATGCAGTGTGTACAGACTGCAGCTGCAGTACCCTTGGGAGCTGGAAATATGGTGTACCCTGGATAGGGAACTGACCCCTTCAAACTTCCTATGTAACCTAAGTCAGCTCTGACTTTTGGTGGCATTAGACAAATCAGCCATGAAAGCCTCCAGCCTGTGCTCATGCAGTGGTGGAATTTATGGAGGTCAGCAGCTTCCCACAATGTGGGGAGCCTGTTGCTCCTGCACTGGCTTTCCTCAGGCATTCTGTCTCCTCCAGATCCTGCTGCACGAGGGCAGGTTGAATGACAGCCAAGGGACAAGCAAACAGCGTGTGATGTGGAGACAGGGCTTGATGGCAAGGGCAGAAGTTAAGGCAGTGTGGAATAAGCAGAAGTTAAAGCTGTCAGGAGTCTGGGTACAGATCCATATTTCCAAAGTGGAGCGACAGGGCCAAAAGGATGTGGAGCTGGGAGGAAGGCAGCTGCCACTGCTGCTCTGTAGGATGTTTCTCCATCTGCTTTCTGCAGCGTTGGCCAGTCTGAGCAGCCAGCCTCACCTGAGAGGCAGAGAGCAGTTAGAGAGCCCCAGAAGCCTACAGTCTGTGCAGAGCTGCAGGGTTCCCTCTGCATGAGCACCACCAAGAGAATGGCTAACAAAACCTGCTTGTAGAGAAAAGAGGTGGAGCACCTGCAGGCTCGACAGCACCTTGAGCACAGGTGAATGCTGTGCTGAATAGACCCAAGTCACTTCAGAGAAAGTCTGCTCTCCTGGGAGTGGGTTTATTTAGCTGTGAGTAGATGTCTCAAATTCAGACAGGCCTGTCATGGAGGGTGAGATGTGGAGGCAAGCTGTCTAAAAGGCAAGTCTCTTCTCTAAGTGAGCTGTCTCCTTGCTGATGTCCAAAGCAAGTGGGTTGGATGACCTGTGGAGTAGATGCCTGTCCCCCATCAATGACTAGAAGGGGAGTCTGATTTACTAAACTACAGCCCTACCTCTCTGCCTGATGGCCGAAGCGATGTGAGTGGAATCTGAAGCAGGATATGCACGAGGATAGTATCTGCCATTAGCTGTGCTGAACCTGTGTGGTTTAGTTGTCCTTCTCTGCTTCAGAGTAGGCAGGTGAGCTCTTAGGGACCGCTAACAGCCACAGTGCACCAGCTCTCAGTGCACATCAGCAGCAGCAGCCTCTTCTCCTGGGGCGCTCTCCTCGGGGATCAGGCTGGCGCTGAGCAGTCAGCTGCTTTGTTCCCTGCTGCCGGTTCCCAGCAGGTGACAGGGCTGTCAGCGGAGCAGTGTGTGTGTGTGAACGTGCAGTTGCTCCTCAGGCAGAGCGACGCGAGCCACTCTCTGACTTCTGAGCTCTTCCCGACGCTGCCTTTTCTCTGCCTTTGCTCCCCAGATCCTCTCTATTCTTTGCCTTGGCAGGAAGAGGTGTCCCAATGTGCTGGAGGCTCAAAAAAACCCATGCAAGCAAAATTGGAAATGTTTCAGCTTTTTGGTACGTGTTTCAATTTTTCCTTGCAGTTTACAGTGCTAGACACACTGGATCTTATTACATAAAGATGTTGTTTCTTGTCATTAATCCAAGGCATGGTGGCTGTTCTTGGCACTTGCCTTCTAATTTGCTGTTCTCCTTGGTGAATAGCTATGTCTTAGCACACACACAGCCTCCCTCTGCTTCAGCCCTCTTGAGAGCATTTGCTGCTTTAACCATAGGATCAAGTGAAGTAATCTTTCCTGGGTTTATTTAATTATTATTTTTATCCCTTCTTAATTGTATTAATGGTATAAAATGTAACCCTGGAGGAAGCAATAGGAGCCTAGCAAGGCCCAAGCTCATTTTTTCTGAGGAGCAAGGAAGCCTTTCCAGATTTGCCCATTCAGCTCAGGCAAGCATTGCAGTGGTAAACTCTGGGTCCACTGGAATTGAATATTGGACCTGTGGACTCTTCTTTTGTCTGGAAATGTCACTTAAAGGCCTGTGGGGGTGGCTTTCCACAGCAAGAAAGCAACTATCAGTGCTCAGCTGTTCCTTCTGTTATGAATATTAATAGAATGTTAGTATTAACGTTTCAAATTCCTCCCTTTTTGCCTAAATCAGGATGCAGAAAGTGTCATTGTAACATTTTTTGCTGTTCATGAGCTTGGTCTTTCAGTCAAGGACCTGGCTAGTGAATGAGCTGTCGTGCAGCAAAAGTTGAAAGCTGAAGTCATCCAAATTCTCCCCTCATTACCCTCTGAGGTTAACCTTAGGCATGTTGCTGGACTCCTCTTTATTTCTTGCTCATCTGAAAATGAGGATGTTGTGCTGGCTAATTAAGGCCTCTGGGCAATTGAAGAAGCTGGGACAAAGGAGAGGGTGGAAAGCTGAGTAGCTGCTGCAAACCCACGTGTTCCTCCATTCCAAAGTGCAGAGATAAGTTGGTCGTTGCCTTTTCTTTTGTGTTTCAGACCTTGTTTTTTGCTGTTGGTCTCCTACCTCTGTCAGGTGCTGGAAGGGCAGTGCTCACTTAATGAGCAGCTAGATTACACTTTGTTTTCCTGTCTTTGTTCAATACATTGCTCTAGGCCTTATTGACAACACACTGTTCAAGTCCTGCTTTGAAGACAGGGTTATTGATTTTTCTCATAGTCTTTTTTTTTTTTTATCATGGTTGTATCTGAGCATGCATCATTATAGAGCCCAAGTGCTTCACAAACGTCAATTTATCTTTACAACACCCCTGGGAGGAAGGGGCTGCTCTTGGCTCCCTGCTTATACAGAGGGGATGGCAGTGGGCACAGATTGAAATCAGAAGCACCCAGCAGCTTTGAAATCCTAATGAAAGATACCCAGGACTAGTATTTTTGAGACCTTACAGAGTGTAGCCCTTCCTATGTTCAAAGTGCGAAGCTTTTGGATGCAGAAGGTAGGTGTCAGTTGTGCCTCAAGCTGGGTTTGGGACTTCTGGTCTGTTGTGCATAATGAAAAAAAAAATAACAGAATTGTAACCACCTGTTTAAAGTGACTTATTCTGGCCAGAGATCAGAGCCTTGGGACAGATGCTTTCTGTGCCCAGAGGACTTCATGGTGACAGGAGCAACCCCCAGAAGAAAGTCCCTGTGGGCCACCACTGCGATGTATTACCAGATGTTACAATCGCACCNCCCTCTCAGTCTTCTCTTCTCCAGACTAAACAGCCCCAGGTCCCTCAGCCTCTCCTCATCAGGCAGTGCTCCAGTCTCATCCTCATCGCCCTTTGCTGGACCTTCTCCAGCAGATCCCTGTCCCTCTTGAACTGGGGAGCCCAAAACTGAACGCAGTACTCAAGATGCATAAGATGTGCTGGATGACTAGTCCACATGTGCTGGTACAGAGAGAGTGACCGTGTGTGGGTAACTTCCTAATTGGATTTATTTTTCCATCAAAAGTATAGGGTAGAGTAGGGAAATCCAAGTATCTTTGATTCAGACTTTAGGCATAGATGGCTTGCCCTACACTCCCACCTGGAAGGCATTTCTAAGATTCTCCTCTCCTGGTAGTAAAAGCCATCCCCAAAGGAGCAAGGACCAAGAATGGTGTGTGGTTTGGAATGCAGGTCCTGGTGCCTCACAGCACATGGAGATCATGCTGATGCTTTGCTCCAGATCGTGGCATAGTGGCTGTTCCCTCAGCTCACAGTGCTGTGACACTACACCTGTGGCTGCACAGCTCTTGCTGAATTTCAGTGGGGCTGGGAACTGCACCCTCCTCAGGGGCAGCTGAGCAGTGGCATCTTGCTTTGGTACCTGGTGGGAGCATCTATCACTTATTTGTTTAACTGGTGTTAAACTCATCTTGCAAACAGGGAATCTTGGGGCCCTGCCTCTCCCATATGGGGAATATTTGAGGAATATGAGAATATTCCCATTTGGGAACTATGGTTCCTCTGAGGGAATTCCATTTTGACCTCTCTTCCTGTTTTGAACTTCTGCTTTTTTTNAGATGGGTCTGATGAGAGCAGAGCAAAGGGGCAGAATCCCCTCCCTTGCCCTGCTGCCCACACTGCTCTTGATGCAGCCCAGGACTTTTGAGTAGCTCAGGTAATTGTTAGTTATTTACTCTCCTGTACCTTTCTATTTTGATATCCTTCAGAGAGCTTCTCATCACAACCCCACAACTTTCTATTGAAAGACAGTTACTTTCCAATTTCATGGAAGCTTTGCCATGGAGAATGTCTCATTTTCACAGAAAAGGATTATTTGGGGCAACAAGTGTAATGCTGCAGGGCCTGAGATGCTTGCTCTGCGCCCTGAGTATCCAGGTTCTGCAATATGTTCTGGCTCATTATAAGACAGCAGGTCAGCAGCAGGGTATGACATCAGCCAGGCACCTTTTCTCATGACCATTGTAGCTGCCTGACAGGTGGGATTGCTCCTGATGGCCAAAATAACTGCCCTCCTTTACAAAAAGTGTACAAACAGGGAGCCCAGTGCAGAGAGAAAAGTTTGAATGCTGAGCGAGTGGCTAAGAGTCCTATGGAGCAGCATTTTGAAATCAAAGCAGTTCATCTCTCTTTTTTACTGTAATAAATATTTTGATTCAAAGCCAAAAAGTATAGATTTTGTTCTCTGGGGAGGTGAGGAAACCTTTTCCTGACCTGCTGTATGTAATTGCCTCACTATTGCAGGGCTAGCAGCTTTGCTTTTTGACTTCCAGCTGTCATTGTTTGATCTCAGCCATACTGATTGACTAAGTGATGGGTTTGCATGTCACAGTGAAATTTGGGTTTATTTTGCCTCTCTTCCAGCTGTATTTGCAAGTCTGCTTGGATTTGGATAACTGATGTCTTGTGAGGAATAAAGTCCTTGTTTGTCTACTCATTGGCATCAGTGATAGGAAGCCTAATCCTTCCACTGGTGTGTTTCTAGGATCCAGCAGAGTGAGATGTAGCTCTACACTGTCAATTTCAGCTTCTTTTTAGACACGCACATTTGCTGTCCAATGGGACATCTGGTTCTCTGTGTGTATCTTGATGAGGAGGTAAAAGGGTGAAATTAGTGTGTTTTAGTGAAATCCTAAAATTTCCCAGCTGAGAATTGGACTCCTGTGTTTCTATTTGCAGCAAATGATCTAGTCTGCTGTTGGAGGTTTTTCTCCCTGTTGCAAAATTAAATCACTTTATTACCTGCATTTTTCCAAGACGAGTGCCTGCTATGCTTTTGAGCTAGTGTCTTTTCTTTCTAGGTGCTTGCTAGAGCAATCTGTCTTGCTCCATTTAACAGAACATTCCCTACATTGGTTTCTTCCCACTGTGGCCAATGCCATCCCAGTCTGCTGCTGCTGCAAGCCATCTTTCTCAAACTGCTAATTGCAGCTTATGGAAAATTAGGCAGTTTTGTCGTTCAACTTGAAATGTTGTGCACTTGGGTGTGGAGAGACAGCTGCTGTGCTTGGTTGGGGCAGTCCTTGATACCAGCACAGGCTGGGGGATGATGAGAGAGAGAACAGCTCTGCAGAAAAGGGTTTGGGGCTACTGGTGGATGAGGAGCTAGACATGAACCAGCAATGTGTGATTGCAGCTCAGAAGGCTGATTGCATCCTGGGCTGCATCAGAAGAAGCATGGCCAGCAGGTTGAGAGAGGTGATTCTGACACTGTGCTCTGGTCAGACCTCACCTGGACTACTGTGTCCAGCTCTGAAGTCTTCAGCCCAGGAAAGTCATGGCCACAAAGATCAGAGGGCTGGGACTCCTCTCCTATGGGGACAGGCTGAGAGAGCTTGAGTTGTTCAGCTTGGAGAAGGCTCTTGGGAGACCTTATAGCAGCATTACAATATCTAAAGGGAACCTAGAAGAAATCTGGTGAGGGACTGCATAGAAGGGTATGTGGAGATAGGCTGAGGGGCAGTGTTCTGAAACTGGCACCGGGTAGATTTATGCTGGACGTCAGCAGGAAGTTCTTTACAATGAGAGTAGTAAAATACTGGGACAGGTTGCTCAGAGATGTGCTGGAGGCCCCATCCCTGGAGGCATTCAGGGTCAAATTTGATGGGGCCTGATCTGGTGGAGATGTCCTCCTTACTGTGGGGGGAAGTTGGACAAGATTACTTTCCAAGGGTCTCTTCCAACCCAATGCATTCTATGATTCTAAGGCTATGACTGTACCATTGCTCAGGGGTAGGCATCCATTCTGTGTGCCTGCACTCTGAATTCACCCAGTATGAGCAAAGTCAAAGCTGTGTGGTTGCTTGTGCCAATGAAATAAAGCAATAAATTGTGTTGAGGGCATGGTCTTTTGCTGAGCTGATGTGGTTGCACCTTCCCACTGATTCTGAGCACAAGTGTGGCACGTACATTGCTTGCCAGACACTGTGTGGACCTTGCTTTTGTGTGAAACTTCTTAGAGCTGAGTGAGAAGAAGGCCAGGACAGGTTTCTGTCCTCCCAAAGCTGTGAAAGCACTTACACAAGTGCTGCCTGCTCCAAGAAAAGAATAACGCACTCAGATTGCTCCACACAGGATCAGAATCACAGAATTAACCAGGTTGAATAAAACCTCTGAGATTGAGTCCAACCTATCACCTACACCTTCTAATTAACTAAGCCATGGCACTAAGTGCCTCATCCAGCTTCCTTTTAAACATCTCCAGGGATGGTGACTCCACCACCTCCCTGGGCAGCCCATTCCAATCCCAATCACTGTCTCTGTGAAGAACTCCTTCCTAACATCCAGCCTAAACCTGCCCTGGTGCAGTTTGAGACTGTGTCCTCTTGTTCTGGCCACTCTTGTCCCAGGCCACTGGATGCCTGGGAGAAGAGACAAATCCCTACCTGGCTACAGCCTCCCTTCAGGTAGTTGCAGAGAGCAATGAGGTCACTCCTGAGCCTCCTCTTCTGCAGGCTGAACAACCCCAGCTCCCTCAGCTGCTCCTCACCGGGCTGTGCTCCAGCCCCCTCCCCAGCCTTGACGCCCTTCTCTGGACACGTTCCAGCACCTCAACATCTTTCTTAAATGGAGGGACCCAGACTGGACACAGCACTGAAGGTGTGGCCTAACCAGCGCTGAGGACAGGGGCAGAGTAACCGCCCTGGTCCTGCTGGCCACACTGTTCCTGCTACAGGCCAGGGTGCCTTTGGCCTTCTTGGGGACACTCCCAAGCATAGGGTGGGTTTTAAGGCAGAGTGAGGTGCCATGCTTGTTCCTTTGCTACAAGGGTGCTGGTTTTCAGGACTTTGAAAATGCACAGAGAAGAAACTTGCTTTCAGGTATCAAGTTTTCCAATGAAAGTTGAGATCACCAATTGCAACAATCGTATGAGAAGTGGAAGTCCAAGAATCACTGGGGAAGTGGGGAGAGGCTGTCTAGGGAGGCAGGTCACACAGGAACATGACCAGGTGGGTTTTGAATGTCTCCAGAGGAGGAGAGTCCTCTTGAGGTTGGCAGGTGGACTCTTGCAACCCGTGTAAGTGGCTTATTTAAGTGCTTATGATTTACCCAGACCCTCAGTTTCACTCTTAGTTGCTGTATTATCTACTAAACACATTTCCATACTCACAAGTGGCAGTGGATAATGAAAGAGAAGGCTGGCAGGGCCTCAGGCTGGTGGTCTTCTCTGCCCATAAGAGGACTTGTGCAGGTCACACGGGACCATTCAGGGATGCAGTGCTTATAGGTGTGCTCACTTCTTTCCTCAGTTCATATTCTACCTGCAAATAAAGGGCAATTTTTGCTTCTCCCGCCTCCTTGCACCATCACATGGTAATTTTCAGAAGTGCAAAGTGGATTTATTGAACTGCAGATGAAACAAGCTCCATTATCTTTTCAGCTTCGGCGTCGTATATTGTAGGCTAGGTGCTGCTCTAAAGCACACTTTTAAGAGGAGCCTGCAGCCATCTGTTTGATATTTATGAGATTGTAATTTCATATCAGGGAATTTATTATTCTGTATTAAAAGAGAGGCATAAAATAAACCAAGCTAAAGGGCACAGAACCTATCAAAAGTTTTTCAGACAGCTAAATCTTTCTCTCTCCTATGTAATACGACGTTTGAAAGCGAGATAACATTGGACATAGTTCCTGGTAGCTCTATGTAGAGATTGCAATCCAAGTGCAACTGGTTGCTGCTTTTGAGAGGGAAAATGTCTTCTGTACTCCTTTTNATCCTTGAGGTCTCCTTCCAACCTTACCATTCTATGATTCTATATTGCGACTGACTTATTTAAATTACAGTATAAAGTTGGCCTGTTGATTGATTGGTGTGCTAAATTGTTCCAGTACTTTCTACAGCCTCAAGCCAGCTACTGGAGGCAAGCCATGTTCCAGCACTTTCCTGAAGAGCTTTTACTGCTTAATAGTATATTTGCAACGTGTTTTGTTTGAGCTTTATCATGTGTGCAAATCCTCTTAGATGCACTTAGGTACTGGTGTGGCTATTTTCTTCACAGCTTGCTTTTTTTGTTCCTTTTTTTTTTTTTAACCTTTTTAAAGCCACCTTCATTCACTGCAATTCAAATTTCCCACAAAAAGAGATGACCCCAAGGTCAGCTGTTGCTTGGCTCCTAGGTGGACACAGATGAGGAATCCTCCTCTGTGGTATCTGCCTGGATTTAATCAGGAGCTTGTGTGTGAGGTGGTCCTTAGCTGGGCTCATGCAATGAAAATTAATTGTGATCTCTTTGCAGAGGTGCACTGTTTGCCCTGCAGAGAACACTAACAACAGTTCATATCATTTTTTGAACCAAGGGTACTGCTGGATCTTTCCTCTTGGTGGATATGAAATGGATGCTATAAAGCTTTCCCTACAAATATGTCAGTTTTGTGTGCACTCGGGACCAAGAAATATGATTGCTTCCATATATACATGCATATGCTGGACATGATTCAGCATGTGGAAGGTGCATTTCTTCACCTGGTTTTTGTGTGGATGAACACAGTTGTGACCAGCCCATAGCTTGTGGATTTTATGTGTGGGTTACCTGAGTTAAACACAGCACAAGAATGCAGTGTCTGTATGTGACTATTGCAGCACAAAAGCATGCACATACAATGCTGAGGCTCTCTGAATTTAACAAGATACGTGAATGCTGATCCAGTGTTTCCCCAAAATCCTCTCCATTGCTCTCTGCCCTGGCAAGTGAAGGTTCAACACTTCCTGGGACTGGTGAATTTCACCACCCTGTAGTCTGAAGATAAATGGATAAGTGAAGTATGATAAGCCAAAGCCAGTGAGATTTCATACTGTGGCAGAGTGCTTTAAAGTCTGTGACCCTTATCTCAAAAGGTGGAGTTGAGTGATCTTAGAAATCAGCAGGAAACTTGTCTTGGGAAACCTGTGTTGTGTGCTGTTGAGTGGCTTGCTGAAAGCTGCCTCATTTCAGGAATCTCAGCTGTGGAGCACAGATGCTTTTTTCTATTACAATCATGCTTTTTAATGCATTTAGTAGCATATGTATATATATTTGTAGCAAAGCTTGTCTGTAGGGTGCTCTTGCTATGCCACGTTACACAGCAGAACCTTGCAAAAGTGGAATAACACAGGGGAGAACTAGGCCCTGTTCTCTAATTGTTCCTTTAATGGATTACCCTAATTAGAAATGCATTATTTAATAATTAAAATGTGCTATTTTGTAATTCTGTAATGATCTAAGTGGTTAGTCTTTGCAAGAGCTGAAGAGGAGGTTTAAAACCAGATAGAGAGCTTTTAGATGACATCTGAACAACAGGCACACTGTCACTAATTTAAGTTTAACCCTTGCTTTTTGCTTGTGTGCCCATGCATGATGTGATCTCCTGGGTTGTTTGGAGGCTTGGCTTTCTTTGCAGCACTGGCTTTTCCCAGGCAACATTCCCATTTTATGGCTTTGAAATCCCATGGATCACTGGATAGCTCTGTATTTGACATAGCCTTTCAGCAACAGCCACAGGCTCTATTTTCCAACAAAACTCTAGTTTTGTTGGAAGCTTTGCTACAACAACTTTCTAGATTGTTATCATTCTTGCATATGAGGAGAAACTTAGTTTTCAGTGCTTTCCTTAGAGTGTAGGTGTCTGCACCATCCAATACTTGCTCCCCTTGATCCTACTTGAGTCCTGTTGTGGTTTGGGAANGTGTCCCTGCCTATGGCAGGGCGTTGGAACTAGATGACCCTTGAGGTCTCCTTCCAACCTTACCATTCTATGATAATATATACATACACAATTATATAATTATATAATATATATATATATATATATATATATATAATATATAAAGAAATTTACAAGGATTATAGACACAATATACACACACACACTATATGTGTATATATTTACAAGCATTATAGACACAGTATATAGAAATATTTACAATTATATACAAGTTAAAAGTAGTACAGAAATTCAAAATCCCTCCTGAACAGCCAGACTGCCCAAGAGGGCTCCCAACCAACCCCTCCACCTTCGCCCCTGCTTCTTTCCCCCCCTTCAGAAGTAACCTGATAAATCTCCATATAGCTCACGTGACAAATCTGCAGAGATCTGAGGTGAGATGTGAAAAGCAGACAAGGAGGTTAGAGGAAGTGGTTAGATTGAGTTGCATAGGTTTCATGCAAAAGAGTTAAAGCAAGATGCAACCAGACACACAGACTGACAGAGAAGTGAGTGCCTGATCTTATATTTTGACTACTTATGTCTCCCTGCAGAACAAATGAGTGGTATAGGCATCACTTGTTACTTTCTTCTCACAGCCAAGGATCTAATTTCTCTTATTAAAATATTCCAATTAGCCTCAAACCAGCACAAGTCCTTTTCTGACAAAGGAGAAGAGGCCTTAAAGCACAAGCTGCTGCAAAAAGGCCATCTAGACTTAAGAGACTGTACAAAGGCCTCTGCAGCAGAAATCCTGCTGTGTGCACTCATCCTTTATTAGAGACTCTGCTTGGCTGTTCAACCCCAGGACACTTGCGTGCAAGGGAAGCAATACTCCCTACAGAGCCCTTGCCTGTGCCTTGAGGGCCTGCCACTTGTCTGCATAAGTATTGAGTCCTGCTAGTAGAGGGAAATCCTCACTCCTTGGCAGCCTCTTGCAGCTTGGAAGATGGATATTTGACCACAATGGAGATTAAATTAAAACAAACAAAACAAAGTTAAACTTTTTCTCCTGAACTGCATTTGATAGCTGATCTCCAGCCTGAAGGTTTCTTCCAACTTCTCTTCCTCCTGCTTGGAGATTATTTTCCTGTCCCCTCTGAATGACTCAGCACTGATTACTCTCCATCTTAATGCAGCTCACGATGGGAGGGCGACTCAGTAGTGAAGCCCTGTGTTTCTCTGCAGGCCCTTGGAGACAGCCATGCTGCACCAGAGTCGATTCCCTCCTGACTGGCAGGAAAGTGAGGCAGACTTACAGCTACAATACATTTATCTGCACCCACTCTATGGGAAGTTGTCACTAAGTGCTGCTGTAGTTTGTTTTTCTTTCTGAGCAGGATGGAAATAGTTATTTGCCCTTGTATTTCAAGTCCTGAATAAGCAGCATGCCTTGCCTCAGATTTCTGTGCATTTTCCTTAGCTATGCTATTTATTTCTTAGGATTAACACTGCCTGGAGCACCGGGTGCCTGGCATGAAAAGATAGAGCTGTGTCTCTCTTCAGCTGTAGCTGCAAACCTGAAGCAGTTTGTTCTGTGGTCACTGAGTTACCAAAAGACATGGCTCATTGCCCCAGTGCTGCCTAAGCATGCGAGAGGCTTTGGCTGTAGCTGTCACATAACTTTGAAAAAGCATTTCTTGTGTGTAAGCACTGTTGACATAATTGACCAAATGTAGAAGTGTTTTCTGGCTTATTTTCCTGTTTATGTAAGGCTCGGTACAGCTGCAGTGGAGGGATCAGAGGATCTTTCTTGGCTGTGATGGGGTATGGGGTCTGCTCTTTTTCTTCTGGTGTGAAGATCTGTGATTGCTGCTTTAGTTCTGCATCTTTCAGCTCTGGGGATTTCTTTGTCTTTTTTTTTCCCCGAATGATGCTACCTGGAATAGCTGCTTCTGTTCTCTCAAGCCTAAATTTGCATTTCACAGAACCTGAAAAATCTGTCTGCCTCGAGTTAAGGTTCTATCAGCATGAGTCTGTGACTTTCTTGGCCCTTTTGTATTCTGTGTCTGAACCTAATTGTTTCACTAAAGAACCATAGTTCCTTAGGCTGAAGCATCTGAGGTTGAAGACTCTCATATACATCTACTGATTCATCTTCCCTTTGAAGAATAACGGAGGAAGGTCCCATAGCAGTAACTCTGTGTGGAAGAGGCTCGTTGACTTGACATCCATAGGTGCCCTGTGCCTTACTTTCTGCTAACCTTCCCTTCATCTGAAAGCCCTGTGCCACTGCTACTGGGGAGCCTGCTGCAAGGAGGCGTTGCCTGCCCGTAGAGGCTGCAAATCAAGAGCCACCCCTCTCTGCTCTGATCTCATGTTGCTGCCGTGCATCCCTTGGTGGTCTGCAGTGGAGGGAAGAAGTTAATATTGTCTTTTTGCTTTGTCTGTGCAGCACCTGGCATATGGGTCCTGACCAGACCAGGTCCCGTAAGTGTTGTGCAAACAATTAGTAGCACTAATTGCATGTGCTCAGAGAGCAGAGGCGTGCTTCGGAGCTGGGTGGCTGAGCAGAGGAAAGCTTTGCTTTGTGAAGTGTCTAGAAACAGCCATTCTGTCTTGGGTACTATTAGAACAGCTTTTTGTGGCATTGGCAGCTTCCTTTCACCCTTTTGTAGGCTTCTGGCACTTACCACCTGTGACCTAGAAGGAGCTGGTTTGTTTTGGCCTGCAAACTGTATACTGTCTCCAGAACTGGTGCTCTATTTTCCTTGGGCCAGGACATATCTCTATAGTCTGTACCTGTGGCTCCTGTAAGAGCAAGAAGGGAACCCAGGGCTGCAGGGAGGTTGTTGCTCTCCACATTCAACAGGGTCTCCTCCAGTCCCACATCATTTCTGCCCAGATCTTGCCACAGGTCTGTTAGTGGCTGCAGGTATCTCCATGCTGTCACCTCCCACCATAGCAGCTAAGAATAATCACAAGACCTGGCACACCTTGTGTGTGACTACTTGGTCTTACCAGGTGGCATACAAATGGTATGCCCTGGAAATAGTTCTCTGTGTCTGAGTGAGGTATTTTGCTTTCCTACAGGAAAAAAATGAATACATCCTCTCCCCTTGCTGTTCTTTCTGCCAGTCTTAGAATCATAGAATGGTAAGGTTGGAAGGGACCTCAAGGATCATCTAGTTCCAACCCCCTGCCATAGGCAGGGACACCTCCCACTAGTACAGGTCACTCAAGGCCTCGTCCAACCTGGCCTTGAACACCTCCAGGGAGGGAGCAGCCACAACCTCCCTGGGCAACCTGTTCCAGTGTCTCACCACCCTTACTGGAAAGAATTTCCTCCTAACACCCAGACTAAATCTTCCCTCTGCTAGTTTAAACTCGTTGCCCCTTGTCCTGTCATTGCAAGACCTCTTATTTTACCTCATGGCTGTTTGAATTTTTCCCTGTTCAGGCTATCTTCTTCTTTTGAAAGGAGAAATGAAATGGCCCTGTAAAACCTTTGCTTGCAACTGACAGCTGCCTTGGCATCAGGGTGCAGAGCCTGATTAAAGGGGGTTAAAAACAAATGGTGCTCCTGTTCAGCTGAGAAACAAAAAAGTGATTTTCTCTTTTTCTTTGTCTTTTAATAAGTCTATGTGTGAAATGGAAAGGGGAAAAGGCAAACCAGAAGAGTTTAAATTCTACACCAGGGAAGATCATGGTGTGTTCCAGTCCCTGTGCACGGTGTATAATTAAACCCAAAATAGAGCAGTGAACCGAGGGAGGGAGGTGGGCTACAGGACCAAGCAGGAGGGGGCAGGGTTACTCACTTCAGAAGCGCTATCCAAAAATAAGTCCCTATTTCTTCCTTCTGCTTTGTTTGACAAATGGGCTTGGTCTCATTTAATCCCTTTTCTGGTTTTCTCTCTTCTCTCCATCTGCCCCCGCTCGCTCTGCAGTGGTACTGTAACTATTTATTGGAAGTGTATTGGGCCACGATGTCTTCAGCTGAGGCTGAATCTGCTGTGCACCTGCAGTGAAGGAGACTGGTGGCTCTAGCCAGGGAGCAGTAGGCTTCAGGAACTCAGTCTGTATTGACTGTTGCTTTAGCTCTTCTAATTAGCTCTGTGGTTTGGATTCCCCCCACCCCCCCCTCTTTGTTTGTTTTCTCTGGACTGAATAATCTTTCTCTCAATCCAAATATATTTCCAATATAATTTTTCTTCCTCCCACACCTTTCACCAGCCTTGCCTACTCTGTGAGCTCTGTGGTTTTTTAATTTTTTTTCTTCATTTTCTGTTCTCTTCTGTCTTTTGTTCTGTTTGTACATCACCCTGCTTCTTTTGTCTCTTTTTCATCCCATTCATACTCTGTTACTTCATCTATCTCCTATTGCATTGCTCTTCTCTCTGGGATTGCAGTGTCTCCCCTGGCAGATGGCTACCAGCCCAAAGCCTTGGGTCCAAGTATCTGGCTTCACAGACATCTGCAGACCATGAATTGCCTTCCTGATGTGTAAAAAGGTGAAATACTTACCCCACAGCTGAATTTGCAGGCAGATAGAGGAAAGACATGAAACAAAAGGTTGTTGTAGCAAAATTATATTAGGCAAGAAAATAATACCCCTGATAATTTCCTGCTTCCTTGTCTTTGTCTTACGCTGTTGTCTTGTACTGCTTTTTTTTTTTTCTTCCATAGCCCTGCTTTCCTCCCCTATTCAATTTTTCTAGGGCATCATACTTATAATATAACCACAAGGTAAAGGCCAACGGGCTTGAGAAGGAAACTGCTTTGCAAGAAAGTGAGAAATTCAGGTTAATTGGATGCAATCAGGTCAAAATTTAGTTAATCTTTGAGTGGGTGGGTGTGTTAGCACAAGGCTGTGTGTGCATGCCTGGTCTGGGGGCTGATACAGGCAGATTCATTTCCAACTTTTGTGTGAAGATGCACATTCCCTTGGAGACCAGGAGAGTGATGTACATCTGGGGAAAACGATGGGAATACAAAAGTGACATCTCCTCATGTCACAGCAGAGAAAATTCCTCCTTCTCTGGCAGGAGAACAAGGCTGTCAAATCCTAGAGTAAGGGTAGTGGTAAAGCTGTAACCTAATAAATGAGAGTGAAAGAGCAAATGGAGCATCAGTCCTTAGGAAAGGATGTTCTGTGTGGAGGGCAAGGGGACGTTGCCTGTGTGGAGAATGAAGGAAGGGCAGATGACTTCAGATATCTGTATTGATTTTTTTTGTGATTAAGGAACAGGTTTAGTTTTTTTTTAAATCCACCTTGTTTTATTGAGTTGCTGAGATGTCCACTCTACTTCACTGCCTAGATTGTGACTGGAAGTTGAGGAAATGGATGCTAGCTTTAAGGGTGGTGGGGAAATAATTGAATATTGGACTGGAAGGGACCTCAGGAGGTCCCTCAGGAGTCCAATCTCCTGTTTGAAGCAAAGTCAGTGCTGAACTTGGGGCAGGCTGCTCAGGGCTTTGTTGAGCTAGGTTTTGAAAACCTGGGGGAATGGAGTCTGCACCATCTCTCTGGGAAATGTCTGCTGTAGCTGCACTATCTACATGGGGAAAACACTTTTGCTCCTCTCTTTCATTTAAAGAATTCGTTTATTGTTCTCCTGCCATGTAGTGCAGTAAAGAGCCTGGATCTGTTTCCTTCTATGTAGTGGATGGATGGGTATTAGATCCCTGAAATCCCTCTCAGTCTCTACTTGAAGGGCAAGTGCTTTAAGCCCCCTGAATGTCTCTGTGACAAGTCACTGAATGCCATCTGGTTTATCAACGTCTCTCTTGTACTGACAGATCCAAAGCTGAGCCAAGCACTCATATATGGTCTAGAAAGTACTGTATGAAGGGAAAGAATCACTTTCCTTAACCTACTGGTTACAGTCCTCTGCACATAGACATAAGCTGTTCATGAAAAGACTGGATGAGGCACTTAGTGCCATGGTCTAGTTGATTGGATAGGGCTGGCTGATAGGTTGGACTGGATGATCTTGGAGATCTCTTCCAACTTGGTTGATTCTATGAATCTATGTGCTCTTAGCTGCCTATGCTGCTGGGATGGAGCATGGACTCCTGAACTTTTGATTGATGCTGTCTGATCTGGCTGGTTGTGGCACCTGAGGAGGGATCACCCTGGCTGACCACTTTGGCCTTGAATGGAAAGGACATGGCTCAGCAGCTCTGCTGTGAATTTGGCCTGTGGGAAAAGCAGCCTCCTGGGGGGATGGCAAGGGCTTGGAAGGTAAGGTGGAGCCATTGATGTCATCATCACTAAAAGAGGAGGATTTGATAAGGAGTGGGAGCTATTGCAATGGGACCTGCAGCTTGTATAAGGACAAGTCTGCCTCTTTTAGGGAAAAAGTAAAAAAAAAACAAAACCCCAAACAACAAAAGAACTCTTCTCAGCATAATTCAGTTGGAAAGAGTGAAGTTTATCATTTAATATCATTTAATGGCATTAAAGCAAACCCACTGAAAACAAAGTACTTTGAGTTTCTATGGGCAGGTATTCATATGGCTGAACATGTGCTGCCAGGTGCCACTAAAACACTGGCAGCACAGTTTGGTCTGCAAGGTAACTGTCATGTTGTCTGTCAATAGATATCTAAATTTTATATATAATAGTTATTTAAATAAAATGTTGTGGGTTGGATTTGGACCCCAACAAATTGGAATTTACCCCTGCAGTAAATTAGCAAATGAACTCAGAAGGTAGAAGCAAAAATGAGGTTACATTTACAACAGTGGGCTAAATACAAAAAGTATAAACATATACAGGGTATATTTACTTTATATTTGCAATTTAGCAACAACACAAAGACCCCCTTGTACAATATTTCAGCTTTCTCCCCATCCTGGACAGCGCAGAGACACTGGTAGCAGCCTTCCCCTAGTCCTTTTCCCCTCCTGGTACCTCACAGACACAGTATGTGAGCCAGCAGAAGGTCAGAAGGTGGATAAGGGAGCCATGCAAGCAAGCAGAGCTGCAGAGATCAAAAAAGGGCCAAAGAAAGCCTGTGCTACCAAGTATTAAACTATCCAGAAAATGAATGGGATGATAGACTAGATTTAGACTGGATGTCAGGAGGAAGTTCTTTCCTGTGAGGGTGGTGAGGCACTGGCACAGGTTGCCCAGGGAGGTTGTGGCTGCTCCCTCCCTGGAGGTGTTCAAGGCCAGGTTGGATGAGGCCTTGAGTGACCTGTACTAGTGGGAGGGGTCCCTGCCTATGTCAGGGGGGTGGAACTAGATGATCCTTGAGGTCTCCTTCCAACCTTACCATTCTATGATTCTATATAAACTTATCAGTTGTTATTATTGTATCTTATGTCTAACTTCATTTACCTTTTACTCAAACTCTCTGGAAAGTTCTTATTCTTGTTTGCAATTAGGAACTAGGCTAAAGTGTTAGCTCTAAACCATCACATGAGATTAACAAAATTTAGAGGTATTAAATAATAATTTAAAATTCTTTCAGTTCTCTGTAAGTCTTAAGCCTCTTTGAGTAGGGTTAAGGGCAGTACACAAGCCTGCACATGTGCTGCTGAAGCACTCTATTTGGACTCTCCTGTGGACTTTAAATTCAGAGTCCCAGCATGGTGTGGGACATCATTCACACAATGCAAGTTTGTCTTCACACAAGCTGATGTTCTCACCTGCACAGCCTGGTGTGAGCTATGAGTTCATGAAAGTATAACCTGCAGTAGACCTTCAAAAGTGGTTTTACTTTTAATGCTGATCTTATATGACCATGATATTATGGACTAGAATTATTCACTTGTACATTTTTGAGTGTAAGTAGCTGTAAGTAGCTATAATAACGAGCTGCAGGGCATTTCCTAAGCAGTGTGAATATGCAGAAATACAGTAGAAAGTCTGCAAAAGGAGTGAGAGACAATTCATAGCAATAAGCCATTCAGGCTTGCAAGCTGAGTCCCTTTTCTTTTGAATTTGGTTATAAATCATTCATGATTATTAGGGTCTGTAGGAGGATACTAGAAAATGGAGATGTAGGAAATTTCTAGGGAGCTGGCAAGTGTGCACTATCCTGATGTAACCTGAAGTTAATGAAAACCTTACTTCAAACCTCAGAGACAGGACTTGCTGAAGATGTGCACTGTCCACATTTGGGGGTGATGTGGGTTAGGAACTGTCCCCCTGCCTCCTCCCCCCTAGTGAAATTTACCAGACTAGCTCAGATGGCTTGGAAGTAAGATGAAGCTGTATGTAGAGCAGGACACAATTTACAAGCATATATATACACAATATATTTACAAGTATTTACAATTATGATGCTCAGAGGGCTGGAGCAGCTCTGCTGTGAGGACAGGCTGAGAGAGTTGGGGCTCTNTTTTTTTTTTTTTTTTTTTTTTTTCCTCCCTCCCTCTCTATGTCAGGCAGACAAATGAAATAAGCAGAAGCCAGCAAAACTTACATGTTAGTTGTTAGCTGAGGTTAGAAGTGAGATATTAGAGCAGATCAAAGGAGAGATGATTAGGGCAATGTGCCAGGACAGAGTGATTAGATCCAGCAACACAGACCAGACTGGGAGAGAATATTTACATGTTAGCTTTTTATCCCACTCAGCAAACCAATGAATGATATAGACCTCATCCTTATTTTCTTTTCACAACCAATGATCTAATTTCTCTCATTAAAATATTCCAGTTAGCCCTGAACCAGCACAGGGGAAATGTCCAGTGGAGCTAAGGACTTAAATTTGTAAGAGATTAAAGGCCCCATAATGAATTAGCTAGGCTGACTGGTGTATTGAGTGCTTGCATTCTTCAAGTGATTTCCCATTTTGGGTTTGTGTCACAAAGCAGGATTTAATTGATGGGAGAGCTGCTGAATAAGTTTGGGCTTCAGGCTGGGTTAGGAAGTAGATTGGAGTGTATTGGCCAGCATCCTTTGGCACCATGATGTATGTCATGGCTCGTGGCTCTCTGATGTGGTTGATTGGCTTTGGAGCTTGGAGCTTGTCCATCCCTGTCCTGCAAAGCAGTCACCCACCAGATAGTTCAGGACTGTGATGGACTTTGCTTTGGAGTCTTCTACAGCTGGCTAGGCAGGTGATGGATTCCTGATTATTTGGACCCATTTTGGTAGCACCTTCCAGATCAGAGAGCCCCAATGGGTGTAAGGAGAGGAGAAGCCATGACTGCAGGGAGTTATAAGCTGCAGCAGAAGGTGACAGGAAGAGGATGGACGCTGTGGTTTGCTCTGCCTTTGAGGATCTCCTGCACCTTGGCCTTTCGACGTTTGGTCTGGAGAGACTCGCTTGATCGAGGAGTGAGGTGACTGTCTCAAGGATGGAGTGGAGTCCTAGCATTGTGATCCTGATAGTGCACTGTCCTGGTTTCAGCTGAAATAAAAAGTTGATTTTCTTGCTAGTAGCTGGTACAGTGCTGTGCTTTGGATTTAGGACAAGAATAATGTTGATAACACACTGATGATTTAGTTGTTGCTAAGCAGTCTTTATATAAAGTCAAGAACTTTCCAGCTTCTCGTGCTGCCATGCCAGCAGAGGCTGGGAGTGCACAAGGAGCTGGGGAGGGCACAGCAAGGACCCAAATGAGCCAAAGGGATACTCCATACTATATGATGTCATACCCTGTGTATAAACTCATGGGGAGCTGACAGGGGAATTCTGTGGCTTGGGGATTGGCTGAGCATTAGTCAGGGAGTGGTGAGCAATTCTACTGCACATTGCTTGTTTTGTGTATTCTGTTGTTGTCATTGTTATAATTATTTCCCTTCCTTTTCTGTCCTTATTAAACGTTCTTTATTTCCAAACAGTAGTTTAATTTTTTTCTCTCTCTCTCCCATAACACTGAGGTGGGTGGAGGGGAAGTGAGCAAGTGGCTATGTGGTGATTAACTGCTGGCTGCGGTTAAACCATGACAGGCTCTTAAGCCCTTGTGGAGGGTGTCCAAGTGTACAGCCAAACAGGCTTATGTGGTGCTGCATCAGCAAGAGACTCTCTACCCTTTCTCCTGTAGCTATGTGAAGGCAGCTACAGGCCCCTGGCAGAAACACTTCCAAACATCTTTATCCGTGGCAACCTAAATGCTCGTGATTAGTTTTAATTCCAGCTATTTTCAGTGATTAAAGCACTGCTTTCCTTGCATGGCCTCATGCCTTTAATTAGCCAAAGCAAACCCATGTGCTTTCCTTCATCCAAACGGAGGAGAGTTTTATCGCTTCTGCCACAGCTTCTCTTTCAGAAACACAAAGCAGGATCCAGTAGCTGGCAACTCCAAGAGCTGCCAGGAGCCTGTGCTGCTGCAGGCTGTTTCCCTGGCACACAAAAAGAGGGATGCAGGACCCCTCTGCGTGTGTCTGCTCTGCTCCTTGGCAAGTATCACCCAGGACGATGGGACCAGAGGATGTGTGATGCATGTTTGCCATTTCCCCTGGGCTGCTTGTTGTCAAGTGGCACATGCAGTGCCAAGAGGTGGTGCCAGCCTCATTGCTTTTGTCCAGGTACCTTTGAGGACCCCCTACCTGGCATTTCTGCAGGCATCCTCTCTCCTTCTTTCTCCTTTGCTGTAAGCACAGATTTTCAGATAAGTGATACAATATCATCTTATTTGGTGTGCTATCTGCCGTGCAGGCTGTATTCTTCAAACACAATAGCACAAATTACTTTACATAACAGAAGTAGGGAATTCAATAATAGCAACAGCAGAGGGAAGGAGGAAATCAACCACTGAAAAAACCGAAAGAGATGTTTCCAACTATGAGCTTTAATATTCCTAGGAGTTAAATCCAATGCAAGATTGACTCTGCCAGGCCAGTCCTGGAAAAAAAATTGAAACACCTTGTAGGGAGTGATGTGTGGGGAAATGCAGTGGTGGCTGATTTGGTCTGAATGCTGTGGGCAAAGTACGGAGATGGGGAATGGCCATAGGCCAGCTGAGTACTCTGTCTCCATGAGCTGTCAAATCTATCTCCTCCTAAACTGTATAGCAAGAACATGGTCATGGCTACACTTTACCCACCCTCCCCATTTCTGCTTTTTGCCTCTTCTGAGACAGTGACCAGCACTGCACATAATCATCTGGGCATGCCCCTTCCCCTGCATTAAAGAGGGCTCAGCACAGTCTTTGTATCTCTTCATCCCATTCCTCTTGCATTCTGACATTGTGGGTGAGTTCTGTTGCCACAGCTGCACAGTAAGCTGAGCTCAGCATTCAGCTTTTCCTATTGCCATCTCAATTCTTTTCTTTGCTAAGACAGTTATGACATTATTCACAGATCTTTCAAATGTATGAATGCTTCCCCCCCGCCTTTAGAGGTATTATTTGCATTTACCAACATTGAATGTAACTTATTATCACACTGTCTATTTGCTTAGGTCTTGCTCAGGCTCTTCTCTGTTCCTTTTGGTCCTGGCTAGCTCAAATAACTTCATGTTGTCTACAGTTTTGTCACTCACTGAGTGTTCTTGTTTCCAGATGATAGTTTTTGAATAACACGTGCCACAGCCTAGAAATGAAAATCTATCTATCACAAAAAATTAATTCACTGCCATAGTAAGGATTCAAATCCTGCTGGGGTGTAAACATTGACAAGCTTAACTTGCAGGTGGATCCTATCAGGACCCAAGGACTTATGCATGAGCAAAGCCAGAGAGGACGATGAGACTAGTTTTGAGAGCAGCAGAAGTGATTGTGCCTCATGCTTGTGTTTCATCCCCTGCAACCGTTTCTCTCTGAAGTGGGAAGGGGCATCCACAGGAGCACTGAGGCAGGGATCTGTTCCTCAGAAGAGGACTTTTGGTAGGATCAGACACAAATAATAAGAGCTTTATAAATTCTGCAGTTTGGAGCACGTGGATCTTAATGTTATGTAGGAGAGTCAGAAACTGGTAGTGGTAGAACTTGTATAACTATAGGAAGAGAAGATGGTCCCTGCTTCAAAGAGTTTGTTGTTTAAGTGCACAGGCAGACATCATGCTGTAGACCTGGCATATAGTACCTTTTTTCCCCTTCCCTGTGGGATTGAGGTTATTACACATTGAGTACTTGAGCTCTGGGGTGATTGAGGGAAGAGTGAAACAAGAAAAGTGAAAGAACAAGGGAAATGCTGCAGGATGTGGAAGGAAGAAGGATTGTTTTCCAGTAGGAAAGATTAAAGTGCCATTTTGGGTCACTTGACTTAGCAACAAGTCAAGGGGGAGCCTGGAAGGATTTTATCACAATAGGCAAAGTTTCTGTCCCAGGGATGGAGAGGATTGACTTTAAGATTGTAGAAATGCTGCATGGTTATGGAGGAAGAGAGGGACAAAACATTTTGAATATTCAAAACAGCTTTGTGCCTGTGAAGTTGTTAAGCTGATGAATGCCCCATGCCTTGGCTTGTGACTCTTGCAACTCTGCTCAAGCACACTAGAAACTGTGTTGCTAGGATCCTTCTAGTCAGAGCCCAGAGAAAAGGCCTGCAAGCTGCACGTGTCTCTCTCACTGCTGACTCCTGTATTTCTAGGCAGAGAAGCTTCAGCTCCAGCATGAAATTAAGCAGGAATGTGGCAATTACCAATCAGCCAGACTGGAAGCCCTATCGCGGTTCCTTTTGGCTGTAGCCAAACCCCACAAGCCATGAGCGTCCTGGAGTTTACTGGATACAATAATTAGGAAAAATAAAGGTTGGGAGCACCCCTATCCATCACAACAGCAGTTCTGGGGTATTGCTGCAGTCCAGGAGGGACCACTTATTGTTTCCTTTTAAAAAGGGGATCAGGAGGCCATAGCAGGCAAGAGCATGTATTGAGATAGCACAACAGAAAAGGAGTTACCTACAAAAGGAGAGAGAGCAGCTGTACCACAAATGAGGAGAAACCAGGAAGGAGCAAAGAGTTGTCAAAGCTGAATTCCATGAGGATGCAGCAACTCAACATTTAAGGTCAAAGAGAATGAGCCAAGAGAAAAGCTCATGGTTTGCAGAAGATGAGATCATTAGCTATCCCAGGCAGCTCCAGTGCTCTGGCTCTGCCAGAGCCTGATCTAAAAACAGGCTGAGTTTATGCTGTGTATAAAAATGAGAGGTGGCATTTTCCCCCTGCCTGCTTCCCTGAGAAGAAGGAGGGCTGAAAAGTGACAATATGTCAGGGCAAAGGTACGAATATACAGGGGCTGCAAGTAGTGACATCTAGCTAAGGGCAGGAGAGTAATGGAGGAGAAGAAACTTGGAATCATTACAGTGGGGCAGGGGAGCTGGGAAGGGGGTTGGAAGAAGTGGTGCAACAGGAACAAGATATGAGGAATATCCTGAGGGACGTGAAAAGGAATAAACAATATCCTGGGTGCAGTGAGAAGCAGCAGCAGGCAGTGAGTGATATTGTTGAGTTTTAGACCAACTTTCCATTGAAGGGAAGTGACACAAGCTCTAGTCACTCATCCTGCCTCTGTGTAAGCTGCAATCCTGCATGCCTGTGCTTTTCCAACAACAGGGAAGTGAGTAGCAAATTAATCAGGAATTGGTAGCACTGTTCAGAATGGCTGGCAATCCATAAAGAAAAGATGGTCAAGTGCCATGACTGAAAAGGAGCTTGGAGCTCAGAGAAGGCACTCAGGCTAACTGAGCTAGATGAAATACTGCAAAAAAAATTGGCCAGCAAAGCAGATCTACTTATCTGGAAGCTGGCTTATGTCACTGCAGCATTCCTGGTGCAAGGCAGTCTTGTAGCTACGTTTTCCTTGAAGACTGAGATAAATAGGCAAAGGAATGTTTGCTTGTCTTACAGAAGAAGCTGATGTGAAGATGATAAGGATGTTGTATGCTTCTAGTGCTGGGCTGAGTATGAATTATTGATATGGGCTCTCTCTGACAGTGACTGGTGTGGAAAGTGACAGCTGTCTGAAAAGTGTCTCTACCTTCTGGGATATTAACTAGCATGAATCATAGCAGCCTTTATTAATACAAACAATTATATTTATAAATTGAAAATGAGGTGTCAGGCAGAATTTGTTTGGCTTGATCTGTGAAGATTTGACTCGAAATGATGAGAGCAAATTGATTGTGGAAGGGGTAAAAAAAACTTGAGTATTGGAAAAGTTGATGCTGATACCCACTTCATCAGCTGTGACTCACAGCTGCCCTCACATGATGCCTTGCTCCATGCTCCGGCTCAGTGACCTGTTGCTTGTCTGCCTATGATCCCTGTGTGCTTAGACACTTAAAAAAAATCAAGCAGTAAATGTGATTGCCTTGATTATAAATATCATCCAGTTCTGAAGGAAGAGGAATGGCTGAGCTGGAGCTGGTCCAGTACATAGCTGCTGGTGATTAACCACAGCAGGGAGCACCTCTCAAGAGAGTGTCCAGATCTTGTTGCTGGCAGGTGCAGATGAATCATGTGTGTGGGTTAGAGACTGGTATAAATGCTGGGGGCTTTGAGGCTCTCTGCTGATGCCAACTTTGAGTGTGGCTTTATTTTCCTATGGAGTGCTTGGTCCTGTGTTAACTGATGTTGGAATCCTGGTCTTGTCACCTTCCTATGGCAGTGAGTTTTGCTGTTTGATCATATATTAAAATGAAGGGGGAAAGTATTGCTCATCTGCAAGGTTTGGATCTGCCCTTGTATCCTCCTTGCTCTGTGCTGGAAGCACAGAAATTCTCTAGTTAGTGTATTTGTTATTTTCTATATTTTTTCCTGTTCAGAGTAGCTTAGTAACAAGAGTTCTGGAGTTGTCCTCTTTAGCACCCTGCAGTCATGAGCCATTGCATTCTTAAGTCCAGAATGAACTACCAAAGATGTAGCCTCATACCTCAGAGGTAATAGAATAATTCTGTGTGCTGTGCAGTAGATAGAGAAGCTATGCAACAGCAGATTGAAAAGCTCAGGCAATTACACACTGTGGTGCCAGTCCTCAGAGGAATCAAGGGTGCTGCTAATGTAGTTGGTGCTTGTAGTGGAGAAGAGGAATTCCTTGGTAAAAGAGACTAGAAACTGGCCCAAAGATTCCCCTCTCCTTGCAGAGGACACTGTTCCTAGTCTGTCCATCAATTTCATCACAGCCTGAGGTGGCCACTCCTGCCTAGTATCTCTGGCCTTCATCCTCCCAGTCCTTTTGCAGCTGGACACCTTGCCTGATGGTGGTCTGCTTGGGGGAAAAGCACCAAGCTGGGTGTGGGGACTTCAGCTCCCTTGCACAGGCTATTGGTGCTCAAAATCCTGCAAGGTGATTTGGTGCAGCTTTGAGGTGGGCTTTGTAAGAGAATCACTTTGGTTCNCCCCAAGAGTGCTCTCTGGTCTTGAGAGGATGTTTTGACCTCCCTAAAATAACATGTGTCCCACCAAGACATCCCTTCCCACATCATTTATGCATTATTCAAACCATCTGTACAGCACTCACCTCCTTTACTCTGAGCTCAAGTCCTTCCAAATGACTCTCCTTGTGCTCTAAACACTTTCCTAAATCTCCTGTCACTTGTATATCTCTTCATTCACTGCCTCCTCCTAGGACATTGTACATAATTACATCGTGAACCCTATCACTTCAGGCCACAGATATTGTCACTTCTCAGGTTAGTTCCTGCATGTTACTGAAAATGAAATCAGGAGTAGCTGCTTTTGCTTGAATTAACTGTTCCAAGAAGCAATTGTTCGAAGCGCCAAGGAGCTGTTGTGTCCTTTGTGCCAGATTACACATGAATTCCCCCCAGCTTTATTTGCTTTAAATCGTGCCACTGTTTCTTTCAAAAACACACAAGTTGTCTATATCTGTAACCCTGATGATAAATGTGCAGCATGGGATTATAAAGGTGTTGCTGCTCCTGGGGGTTGTCAATGCATGCAGAGTTTGCAGAATCACAAAGCGCTTGGGGTCGGAAGGGACCTCGAAAGATCATCCAGTCCACCCTCCCTGCCAGAACAGCATCTCCTGGAGTAGGTCACACAGGAATGCATCTGGGTGGGTTTTGAATGTCTCCAGAGGAGGAGACTCCACAATCTCTCTGGGCAGCCTGTTCCAGTGCTCTGCCACCCTCACAGTGAAAAATTTCTCTTTATGTTCATGTGAAACCTCTTATGCTCCAGCTGGCACCAATTGCCCTTTGTTCTATTACTGGACATCACTGAAAAGAGCCTGACTTAGTCCTTCTGACACTGCCCTTCAGATCTTTGTAAAGGTGGATGAGGTCACCCCTCAGTCTCCTCTTCTCCAAGCTAAAGAGTCCCAGCTCCCTCAGCCTTTCCTCATAAGGCAGATGCTCCCTTAATCATCTTTGTGGCTCTGTGCTAGACTCTTCCACGAAGTTCTCTGTCCTCCTTGAGCTGAGGGCTCCAGAACTGAACACAATACTCCAGATGTGGCCTCATCAGAGTAGAGGCTGGGGGGGAGGAGGATGTCAGGAGGAAGCTCTTTCCAGTGAGGGTGGTGAGGCACTGGCACAGGTTGCCCAGGGAGGCTGTGGCTGCTCCCTCCCTGCAGGTGCTCAAGGCCAGGTTGGACGAGGCCTTGAGTGACCTGTGCTAGTGGGAGGTGTCCCTGCCTATGGCAGGGGGGTGGGACTAGATGATCCTTGAGGTCCCTTCCAACCTTACTATTCTATGATTATCAACATTTTCCCATTAAGAACTTTAAGGTTTCTGAGCTCCACAGAGGTATTTAAAAGACTGCATTATTCCTCCAAACCTTTGGCTTGAACCCACTTTTCTACCTAACTTGCAGCCAGCTATTATAACATCCCAGTTGCTTTTTAGTTTCTGTCATTCATAGTGTATTAGTCATCATCTATTGCCAGAATTTCTAGTTTACCTTAAAATCATCCCATTTTGAGATGTTTAAAGCTAGACTTAAAGGGGAGGAGGAGAGTAAAAGAAAAAAAAAAAAGCAGTAGTAGAAATGCTAATGTTGAATCTTCCTCCCTTATTTAAAAGTCTGTCTTTCTTGCTCCTGTCTCCTCTGAAACTCCATGAGTTGCTGAGGGAGTGTGATTTCTGGGCTTGGATTTGCCAGATATAACTGGCTTATGTTTTTATCTGCTGTAATGAAAGCAAGCAAGTTTGGGTCAGATGAGGAAGAGCCTTCAGCAGATCCTCATACTCCACCCTGCTGCGTAAACCTGGTGGGTTTAAGGGGCTCACGGCTGTGGGGCTTTGCTCTATGTCCCTGTTAGCTTGGTGTGTTGTGCTGGGAGCAGGGCTGCCAGCTCCAGGGTGTGGAGGTGCAGTCTCCTGCCCCAACCCACTGCAGGCCCTCATGTTGTTTGGGCTGGACTTTCCCTGAAGGGAGTGGTTGGCCCTGCAAAGGGGCCAAGACATGGGAGGGAAACAGGATTAGACATCTTGAGGAACTGGGATAGCATTCTGGAGTGGGGCCTCACGTGATAGGCTATGAGATTGTGCTGGTCCTTTGCTGCAGGGCTCTGCAGGGAAGGGACTGATGGGATCTCCCACAGATTAATCTGGTTAAACCGTTCTTCACCGAGCAGATAATCTCCCTGTCAGCATTCCTGACTTCAGACCCACTGATGAAAGCTCTTCTGCAGCCAGCTGGGAGATGGATAAATAGGCTACATACTACCTAATGTAATGGCTTTCAGCACTTGCTGCAAACCTCTGAAACCCACTAAAAAAGCAGCTCAGTGGAGAAAGGGCCCAAAGCTGGGTGCTTTTAATTTTCTTTTTTTTTTTTTTTTT
>WBNM01032304.1:81993-122882 GCA_013399055.1 Ramphastos sulfuratus | reverse complement strand
GCCCCCTTCAGATATTGGAAGGCTACTCTAAAGTCTCCTGGAAGCCTTCTCTTCTCCAGGCTGCAGAGCCCCAACTCTTGTAACCTGTCCTGATAGCAGAGCTGCTGCAGCCCTCTGAGCATCTTCGTGGCCTCCTCTGGACCCGCTCCAACAGCTCCATGTCCTTCCTGTGCTGGGGGCTCCAGAACTGTACACAGTACTCCAGATCTCCAAGTTCCTCAACCCACTACTCCATGCAAGATCAGCCAGCACGGGGGATGAGCAGAGGAGGAGGAGGAGGCATGAAGCAGCAGAGAGTGAGGAACAGTGCATGCAACAGATTGTACACCAATCCAGAAAATGAATGAAATGATATAGACTTATCTATTATTTCTCTTCTATAACCAATCCTCTGTTTTATTTTCTTTCTAGCTTTTTTCCCCCCCCTATTCAAGGTTTATAATTTTGGAATGCAGCTAGAGTGTTAACTCTAAAACCACCACAGTGTGCTAGGTGAAGAAATAAAATGCTAGGCAAAGCATTGAACCACGTGAATGTATGTGCCAGCTGACTGTGCTGTGTCTGTGGTCTATATCCTTGTACATGTTGCACAGGCACACTTCCCTTGAAAAGCTGGCATGCAGCAGCAGCCTGTAACAGGGCCAATGCAAGTCTATCATTGCTTTCACAGTATCACAGTATAAGCAAGGTTGGAAGAGACCTCAAAGATCATCAAGTCCAACCCATTACCACAGACCTCAAGACCAGACCATGGCACCAAGTGCCACGTCCAAACCTGCCTTGAACACCTCCTGGGATGGTGACTCCACCACCTCCCTGGGCAGCCCATTCCAGTGGGGAATGACTCTCTCAGTGAAGAACTTTCTCCTCACCTCCAGCCTAAACTTCCCCTGGCACAGCTTGAGACTGTGTCCTCTTGTTCTGGTGCTGGTTGCCTGAGAGAAGAAAGCAACCTCCTCCTGGCCACAAGCACCCTTCAGGTAGTTGTAGACAGCAATAAGGTCTCCCCTGAGCCTCCTCTTCACCAGGCTAAACAATCCCAGCTCCCTCAGCCTCTCCTCATAGGGCTTGTGCTCGAGGCCTCTCACCAGCCTCGTTGCCCTTCTCTGGACACGCTCAAGCACCTCAATGTCCTTCTTAAATTGAGGGGCCCAGAACTGGACACAGTACTCAAGGTGTGGCCTAACCAGTGCAGAGTACAGGGGGAGAATGACCTCCCTGCTCCTGCTGGCCACACTATTCCTGATGCAGGCCAGGATGCCATTGGCCTTCTTGGCCACCTGGGCACACTGCTGGCTCATGTTTAGGTGGGTGTCAATCAGCACCCCCAGATCCCTTTCTGTTTGGCTGCTCTCCAGCCACTCCGACCCCAGCCTGTTGCTCTGCATGAGGTTGTTATGCACCTTCAAACAGAACCCTGTAAGGCAGCTGAAAGGAGTGAGAAAGAAGTGTGACTGATAATGGAGGAGGAAAAGATTGGGGGTGTGTGCGTGTGGGGAGGCTTCACAGAAATGGTTTTAAAGCACAGAGTTAGACAGCATCAGCAGAGAGCTGTGCACATGATGGCACAGCCTGGTATGACAATTGTCACTTAGAAATTTTTTTTGTCTCCTCTATGAGGCTGAAAAGTATGTTTGAAGGCTTGTTAGAACTAATTACCCCTGGAGAAATGAAGCTGGACTTAAACAAAAGCTTAAACAAAGGAAATTATAATAGGGGTCACCACACACAAAATATCAGTGCAAATTTATAGTTGGTTTTTTTTTTCTCTGCGCCCTTCTCCCCATCCTTGGTAGCAGGTAGATGGGAAGGTTGAAAAGAAAGAGAGAAGGGGAGGAAAAACCTTATCAGCCTGGTGCAGCTTGCAGGGGTTCAAGTGTTTGGCTGGCTCCAGACCTGACACACTGCAGATGCCCTGGCCCCTGGCTGCTGCCTGGCAAGGGTCCCTTGCCCCTTGGGGCTGCAGGACCTCGGCCACCTGGCTGCTGGCTGGTGATTTGTCATCCTCCCTGATGGCAGAGGGGCTGGGAGCAGAGCTGGCTCTAGGGACAAGCTGTTCTTTCTGGGAAAGTAATGGGAGCTCTTTTGTGTTCTCTCTTTGAGATTTACTGCAGGTGCTCATTGGCTGGCTCCTCCAGGCATGCCAAGTCTGTCTTTACTATCCTGACCTATGCTCTGTTTTTTCTTTTCCTTCCTCTTGCTGTCATAAATAATGTGAAAGCTCTTTAAATGCGGCAAAGCTAAGTGGGTGCTCAAAGCATGCCCGAGAGCAGGCTGTGCTTTATATGCCATGGAGGTGCAGATGCCTCCTGCTTCAACTTTCTGTCACAGGAACAGGTACAGCAATTTCTTTCCCAGAAAACCCATAGTGCAGAGAAGTTTTCTTTCCTTCTGAAGAGGCGTTATGGCAGGAATGTCTCTTCTCTTCCTCGCTGATCAGTGCTGACTGCAGCTACCTGAGGGAAAATGTTTTGGTTTCTAGCCCGAGTTGGACCAAAATAGACATCTTTGCTGCACAGTGCAATGCCCATAGGAACAGACATGTGAAACAATGCACATTCTGGCAACAAACTGTATGGATGCTTGAGGCACAGGTCACAGCAATGGCTTTTTGTCCCTCAGGCCTCTCTCTACCTCCTGATTCTTCAGGAAAACTGTTCTTTTCTGCATGATTCTCCTGTCCCTTGCCATGTCCTTCATCACTGAGTTGCTGTAGGTAAGCTAAAGTGGGACAGGCCAAGGCCTGTGGTCCACTTCTGCCTGGAGAAGCGCATGTATGTGTTCAGCAGAGTATTAGACACATGGAGGAGGTCTCTTTGATGAAAAGGAGGGATCTTGATGAAAAGCTCAACATGAGCCTGCAGTGTGAGTGCAGCCCAGACAGCAACTGAGTCCTGGGCTGCAGCAAGAGCAGTGTGGGCAGCAGGGCAAGGGAGGGGATTCTGCCCCTTTACTCTGCTCTCCTCAGACCCCAGCTGGAGTCCTGTGTGCAGTTCTGGAGCCCCCAGCACAGGAAGGACATGGAAGTGTTGGAGTGGGTCCAGAGGAGGCCACCAGGAGACCTTAGAGTAGCCTTCCAGTATCTGAAGGGAGCCTACAGGAAGGCTGGGGAGGGACTATTGACAAGGTCTTGCAATGACAGGACAAGGGGCAATGGGTTTAAACTGGCAGAGGGGAGATTTAGACTGGATGTTAGGAGGAAGTTCTTTCCAGTGAGGGTGGTGAGACACTGGCACAGGTTGCCCAGGGAGGTTGTGGCTGCTCCCTCCCTGGAGGTGTTCAAGGCCAGGTTGGACGAGGCCTTGAGTGACCTGTGCTAGTGGGAGGTGTCCCTGCCTATGGCAGGGGGTTGGAACTAGATGATCCTTGAGGTCCCTTCCAACCTTACCATTCTATGATTCTTTCTCTCTAACTCCCCACTTTCATTTCCAGAGCTGCTAGCAAGCTCTGTAGCACCTTGCTTATGGTGAAGATGAAGATGCATTTGGTGCTGTCAGTTTGCATCTGTGTTGCTTTCCCAGTCAAGTGGCATTCTGGGTTTGAGAGAACAGGAGCATGGACAGCTTCTGGTTTGGATTTGATAGTAGCAACTTTGGCTGCACAAGCTGAGTGGATGGGATGGAATGGAATGTGCAAACAGCTTGTGGGGAGAGGAGATAATTCTGTTGTCTGCCATGCAGACAGGTGGATGTCTGACAGCCATGAGACCTGTAAAATGATTTGCTTACTGGATACAAATCCCACAAGATATGTGAATACATTAGAGATAGCTGTGAGGAAGCCTGTGGTCATGGTACATGTTAGCATCAGTGAAATAAGAATCTGTAGGAAAGAAGTCTTGAATTTTAAGGGTAGGTTATTAGCAAGAAGGCCTAAAGCTAAAGCTTCTACAGTAGACATTTCTAGTGCAGTGTTGGCTCCATGTCTGACTGTGTCTGGACAGGAAGAATCATTCTTGGATGAAAGAAAAGATTGTGTGAGAAGGTGTGAGCTTTAAGTCATTGAAAAACCTATTTGGAAAAGGATACACTTGAGTGCAAAGGATAAGAGAATAAATTAATTTGTAGGAAGTGATGAGTCTGCTAACTGCAGGCATCCTGAGTTAGGAGCAGCTGGTACATTATCTTGGAGAACAGCAGATGAAGCTACTGCTCCTGGAGGGCCCTTGGTAGGGTTGCACTGGGTATGAAGCAGCCATCCTCATCCACAAGGAATGAATTTATCACATATACCTGGTCACTACTACTTACTATTGCCAACACAGAATCATAGAATGGTAAGGTNGTCCTCATAGGAGAGCTGCTGCAGCCCTCTGAGCATCTTCATGACCCTCCTTTGGACCTGCTCCAACAGTTAACATCTTGTCTTGCTGAGCTGGGCAGGTTATCAGTAACTTGGTGTCTCTCTTTGACTTAGTGATTCAGATGGTTTCAGAGGTGAAATGTCTGCATCACAATTCAGCCTGCCCTGAGATGAGTCTTGCAGACTACTGTGAGGCCATCTGAGCCCTGGCCTCCTGGGCCAGGGGAAGATGCTCTGTTCACCAATATTTTGGACTAGCTATGTCACAGCTAAATGATCTTTATTTCACCTTTATGGTAAAGTGGCTTTATTGCTATAAGCAAGAGGGAAGTAGACTGCTGGAAATGAGGTAGTGAAGTGGGCAGTATTCAAATCGTGTGTGTAGTGTGGAGGGAGAGGAGGAATCTGAGGGTAGCCGACTAGTGGAGAAGGCAGTGAAACCTGCATAGGGCAATGGAAATGCAAATGATCCTCTGGTGCTGAGTAATTAATGTGATGGAAGATGGATGATTGAGAGACAGTGAAGACTAATCCAATAAAAGACCATCTCCTGCAGAGTCACACAGGACTGGGGATGGCTGTTAGAAATTGTAACAAATCAAAACCATTAGGCTTACAGGAAAGACTGAAAAGAGAGAGGGAAATACTTGGCATGGCTGGAAAGAAGGGGGCAGTGAGTTAGGCTGTAACTAGGTGTGTCCAAAAATGAAATGAGATTAATGCTTATCCATAGTTTTCTGTCCTGGAAATTGTACAGGGAAAAATAAGTGAGGCTGTAAGTAAGAGGAAGAGGCATATATTTCCAGAGGCTGTCAGAAGCTCCAGAATAAATAGAGTGTGAAGTTGAATCTATATGAAAGCAAATAGGTCACAGGAATATGAATGTGGTAATAGCAATGTATTCCTAGCCCTAAATCTGAAGAGAGGTGATGAATACAACAGAAAGACATCAAAGAGGTAGCAGAACTGTGCCATGCTACTGATGGAGGCTTTAACCAGCCTGTGCTCTAAGTAATTTGCCTTTTTTTTGGAGCTGGTTGTTCTGCAGTCAGACTTATCAATAATTTGTGCTGATGTAGCATGCTCTGAAGCACCTTTGGAAGGCAGCAAATTCTTTGGCAGATTGGAAGAAGAAAGATGTGTGGATATTAGAATGGACTTAGTGTTATGCTGTCATAACTATTGGCTCTCTACAACTACCTGCAGGGAGGTTGTAGCCAGGCTGGGGTTGGTCTCTTCTCCCAGGCAGCCAGTGACAGAACAAGAGGGCACAGCCTCCAACTGCACCAGGGCAGGTTTAGGCTGGGTGTTAGGAAGAAGTTCTACATGGAAAGAGGTCACTCTTGGAATGGGATGTCTGGGGAGGTGGTGGAGTCACCATCCCTGGAGGTATTTAAGAGGAGGCTGGATGAGGCACTTAGTGCCATGGTTTAGTTAATTAGAAGGGTTAGGTGATAGGTTGGATTTGATGATCTTAGAGGTCTTTTCCAACCTGGTTCAATCTGTGATTCTGTGAATTTTATCCTGAGATGCCAATGAAGGTATCAGTAGAAGATGGAGGTGGAGAGGATAGGTTTTTGGCTCCTGCCTATTTGTCCACTGCACACCTGAGCAGCCAGAGACCTCTCTGAATGGGTGCAGGCAGCCCTAGATATGTAGTGATCTGTACACAGTGTAGTGATCTGTACACAGGTTGCCCAGGGAGGTTGTGGCTGCTCCCTCCCTGGAGGTGTTCAAGGTCAGGTTGGACGAGGCCTTGAGTGACCTGTGCTAGTGGGAGGTGTCCCTGCCTATGGCAGAGGGGTGAACTAGATGATCCTCAAGGTCCCTTCCAACCTTACTCTCCTATGATTCTATGATTTGCCTCTGTCATGTGGAACTTTTATCCATCATTCTCAGTAAAGATCTATGGGGAAGCCATTCTGCCTGTGGGCTGTCCTCATCAAATGCAGTTGTAGCTGAGATGGAGAATGATCTTAGCTCGAAGAAGCCGGAGAACAGATCGGGAGACTCTTGCTCGGTTCCCAGCTTGTACCCTTTGTCCCCTGTCTGCCCTTGGGTAAATCCACTCGTGTCTCTGTGCTCTGGCTCCTCGTGTGCAAAGCAGAGATGGTAATGCATCATTAGGCTGTCCTGTTCAGTCAGATGCAACCCTCTCTGGAGCAGGCAGCGTGCTGTACCGCATGTTTATGTAACGCTTTGCATAATTTGAGTTCGATCTTGGCTGGTGTCATCTAGGACACGTGGAGGTACCTCATAAATAATACTAATAATGTTTTAATATTGATAATGCTCAACACATTCACAGCTTTTAACCCCCCTAAACCAGCACTCAATACTGCCAGTATCGTAGTGATGGAGTATGAGTCATGTTGGCTCCTCTCCCTGGCATGGTGCAACTTGTCAGCTAGCCAGAGAGCTGAGGGGTTTAGTGAATACATACTGAGTGTCAGCAACACCTGAATTTTAATGCAGTCTCAGGCAGTGACTCGCTGTGTGATCTCTGGGTGATGTTTGTTCTAGAGAGGATTCTGGTCTCTAGCTGTTTGACTTGAGGTAGTGGAAGCTAGGTGCACAGAGGCTTGGAGCTCCACAATTCTTGCTGGCTGTGTTTGGAATCACAAGTGTTGCACACTCCTGAAAACAAGGCTCTAACAAGCTCATGAACTGGAGAACTCAAATCAGGGGCTACCTTGGAGAAACCTGCTCCTCTTCTGCTTGCTTTCTTGTTGGTAACCAAATGGAAGTATTTGTGTACTTCAAAAGTTAGTTGTGGAAATTAGTAGTTTATGTAGTGCTTTGAAGGGAAGAACTAGGTGATTTTAATCTCATTTTCAGAGTGCTCTTAGCAGGATGCAAGCAGATGAAAGGAAAAGAAAGAGGGCAGATGTACAAGAACAGTACTGGCACATCTGCTCATCCATCACATGGTCCCTTCTCCTCCTTGAATAAGAAGCTTAACTAATGAGCACCTCTCCTCAGAGGAGGCCCTCACAGGTACCTCTGTCACATGTACACGTCGGGAGCTTCCTTTTCAGGCCATCTATAGCTCACTTGTGTCCTCCAGTAGGTTCTGGCAGCTGCTATGAGCCTGCGTGCTGGCTGGAGCTCCTAGCCTCCAGTCATCTTCTGAGACAGCTTGCCTCAGTCATTTGCAATCACTTCTTCCTCCAGGCATGTGTCCCACAGGCCATTGGTGCCAGTTCATCCAGCATACCCTCTGGGAACCAGGATAACGAGGCCAGCTACCAGCCTTCCAAAAATGAAAAACACTGAGGGGAAAAAAGTGCATTCAAAGTAGGGGGTGGTGGCATCTTGAAAATTGTGAGTTTTGTTTAATTACAGCCAATAATGAAAGAAACAACGAGCTCATACCCAGCTCTTTTTGTTCTTGCCCTGCATTTTGCTTAGACTGTGTGCAATTTCTTCTGAGTGACCTTACTGAGCGCTCCCCACACTTCTGAATTAGTCTTTATTTACTTTGCTGCAAAGCTTTGTCACCACATGACTTTCTTTTCTGTACTGAAGCACTCGTCAGAAAAGCCTGCTAAGCTAAGTACCAAGCATGTGGTTTAGTGGTGCTGTCTCCACTGAAAGAACTGGGGAAAATGGAGAAAGGCAAAATGGCAAAGTCTCATACAGGACTACATCTGGAGTCAGAGTACCCTCTAAGACCAGTTAGCCCTGGGAAGTGGCTGTCTCGTGCAACAATGTGCTCACTCCTCCTTCACCAAGTGATATGCTTGGGGTACAGGGTGCAGAAAGCAGAGCCCCTGTACAGAGGAAGACATGCACCTTTTAACCTGTGAGGAGTTCCATAATCTGTCCTTTGTGCCTTCATTGTTGTCTTCACATCTGCAAAGTGAGACATCCTTTGATCACAGGTGGCCTTCCCTCCCTTCAGATGTATTTGAGTTGTGTTCCTGTAAGCTCAGCCTGGACTGCTGTGACCTTTGCCAGAGAGAGGGGAGATGCTGCAGAGTGGAAAAGGCAACCTGTAACACTTTGTTGTGGGTTTAAAGAGCCAACAGAGTGAAACTCTCAAACGAATTAGAGAAAAAAAAAACCCAGAATTGTATTTGGAGAGAGTGTTACAGATAGAAATTACAAAGCAAATACAGAATCCATAAGCAAATCCCCTGAACTTCCCCCCAACTCAAAACTAAATCTATCATCCCCAGTGCTCCAATCCTCCCCCTCCCATGCCTCTGCCACCCAAGAGGCCTAAGCACAGCCTCTGGAGGCCCCAACCAGGCCTATCCTTACATGTTTGTCCTGATAACGCAGCTCCTGCCCGACACAAGGCTGGAGGGGGAGGAAAGGAGAATGAGCTGGCCTTGCCCTGAGCTTATGAAGAGATAGCAGAGTTGTGGGATTGAATAACAATCTTCAAGTCCCTAGAGGACTTTTTTAACCCTGTAGTTCCCAACCTGGTACACACTTGAAAACCAGGATGGACTAGAAAGGCATTGGTGTTGCACAGAGACACCAGGGCAAGAAAAAGAACATGAAGACAGTGAGTGTTTTGGCTTTAGACCTTCAGTGCTTGTGAGGTTTCTTCTACCAGTTTTTCTCTCCAGGGAAATGGCTTCTTATTCAAAGACAAATGTTTCCACCATCTTTTTGTATTTGCCATAAAGTACCAGGGGAGAAAAACAACTCTCAAAGCAGTATCCAAGTCAGTCCTCCACATGTCTGTGTTGTAGTCCTGGGTAGGTGAACTCCACCTCTCCAAGTCCGGGCAGTGACAGGTAGCTGCATAGTAGTGCCTGTCTGAAGACCTNGCCTTCTCTTCTCCAGGCTGAAGAGCTCCAACTCTCTCAGTCTGTCCTCATAGCAGAGCTGCTTCAGCCCTCTGAGCATCTTTGTGGCCCTCCTCTGGACTGGCTCCAATAGCTCCATGTCCTTCCTGTGCTGGGGGCTCCAGAAATATTCTTGTCATACTCCACAGTCTCTTTCCTAAGGCCCACTGAGCCTAAAACCCACAGGAAGAAGACAAACTCAAAACCTGTGAAGCATCAGAAAGTAAGATGAGAAGATATTAATTTAGTGGGAAGGTGAAAGTTGTGCTGGAAATGGAAGGAGTTGCCTATAGCTCAGACTCTGCTTGGTGCTTTACAAGTGCCCTCCTTTCACCAGTCTTTGTGAGCTACCAGAGAGCTCATCTGGTATGCTTGAGAGGAGCAATGTGGTCTCCCCAAAATCAAGGAGAGGCAGGGATCTGCATGCTTTAGAAGGTTCTGCAAAGTGTTCCTGTGCACCTTTAAGGGCCATGTGTCTTCCAGACCTTAGCCATTTGTTCCTGATTCTTGAAGAAATATTTATTCCTCTCCTTATGCTGTTTCATTCCAAGCACTTTCCACTAGAGTAAGGGGAGAAGAGCTCTGGAGAGCAAAAGACAAGGCAGCAAAGCCTAAATGAAACCAGGAGATACCAGAAGCATTAGGGAGGTTGGAAGCAATGCCTTCCATGGTTGGTTTTGGGTTGTTGTTTTTTTTTGTTTTGACTCTTGTTTTCCCTGCCCTCCCAAATCCATCACCACTATCTCTTTCCTTCTCCCTTTCTTGAAGCTGAGTCACAAAGACACTGCTATTACAGTGCTGTACTTGTTTTGTGGATCTGTCTAGTGGACTCACCCAAGATAAGGACTTCATTTAAACTTGTCATGATATGAAGGGCAAAGAAGGGATTGCACTACCACCAAACATGTAGAACTGCTACATCAGTTTAACAGGTGCTGGGGAAGACTCAGACAACTTTGGGTGGTGTTTCTGAGAGGAAGGACAGTGAACTACAGAAGCAAAGGGGAAGGGTTTGGAGAGACTTTGATTTTTCTTGTGAAGCACTTCATGATTTTGGAAGGAGGTTTCCACCAACGAAGCTTGGCCATATCCATATTATATTGGATAAAAAGACAACAATAAAAGATACCTTTGAAGCTCAGACTCTGGTCATGGAATGGTGATTCCACCATTCCATTCTCTGACAATTCTCTTCACTTCCTGGGGTCATGCATGATGGAGGCCCCACAGCAAAGCATTCAGGTGCCCCATTCAAGTGCAGATTTTGTTACTCTGAAGCATGTTGTTAATTTAAATCACTCTGGGACTGCAAATAGCTTCCTGCTTTGGTCTGCCAAGTTCAGATCTTCTCTAGAGTGCAAACCCAAAGACTAACTCTTCTATGATCCTTACTTTGCCTCTGATGTCAGTATGGAATTGCATCCACAAAGCTAAATATTTGCAAGCAACAAGAGCTTTGCAGTTTGGATCCTGGTGTTGTGGTTCAGGAGGTTTCCTTTGGTGCTCCTTCCCTAATATCTGTTACCCCTACAGCTCCATCTGCAGCAGGAAGCAGCTGCTGAACCTGTCACTTTGGAGATTTTAGGCCAAAATTCTTTCAGCTATCACATAGCACAATAATGTTCCAAGCTTCAGCCCTATTGCCTCATGCTGTGACCTCGTTGAAGCTCCTAATAGGAAGCCAGGGCAGGTTTTGGATGGTCAGCTCCAAAGCAGAGCCAGAATTGCATTAGGGGACACCATTTGGGAGTCAGCAGGAGGTGCAATTCCTCAAGTCAGTCCTAAACTGATCCCACAGCATGGTGGAGTATTGCTTTGCTGGCAGGCAAGCCATGCAGCCACAGGCCCAGCCATGTGAGGATATTAAAAAGCTCTTTCTCCAGGAGCAGTCATTATCTCTAACACCCTGGTCAAGTTTAAATATGGGCAGTTAGTTTCTTCTGGCCCACAAAGCGATTCTCATGTGGTTTTGTTTTTTCCTAGGTATGGTAGGCTTCCTATAGTATAGAGCTTTGTAGGAATGTTACATACTGTTAAACAGCTGCTGGACTGCACCCTGAAAGCTAGATGCAATTTGGAGGTTGGGCATTGTCAGGAGAGAAGCTCTAGGGCCCAGCAGCTACAGGTGAAAGGTAATCAGCAGTGGAGTTGTGTAGTAGCATGGATGAAGCTGCCTGGGATTTGTGAAGTGTTTGAATAGTTAGTGGTGGCACCTGCACACCTCTTCCAAAATAAAAAAACAAACCCAGGTTTCTATAGCAGACCAATACATAGAATCATAGAATGGTAAGGTTGGAAGGAGACCTCAAGGATCATCTAGTTCCAACCACCTGCCACAGGCAGGGACACCTCCCACTAGTACAGGTCACTCAAGGCCTCATCCAACCTGGCCTTGAACACCTCCAGGGAGGGAGCAGCCACAACCTCCCTGGGCAACCTGTGCCAGTGCCTCACCACCCTCACTGGAAAGAACTTCCTCCTAACATGTCCACCCAGGTGATGTGACAGCCAGCCAGAATTGTTGGCATGACTTCCACTGGCCTTAGGACTGATGGACTCCCTTGTTGCTCACTGTGGGGAGGAGCATCATGTGGAGAGCATTGTAAAGACACTTTGACTTCTCTCTTCAGCCTCCTATTTGATTAGGGGGCCTCTGAGGTCTGTTATGGCCCTACACTAGATGAAAGCTCTCTTGTTGGCTTCCTGTTTCTGGAATCTCTGAAGACTTGTCTCATTGTGTTCATACCTCTGTCTATTTGCTCTTCAGATTCCTTGTTAGATGCTTAATCTCCATTGTGCATTTTTCCTGCCAGAGATTAAATTTCTTTCTATTAGTTTTGCTTTTGCTGGACTTAAGAGTTTAACAGATGCAATTATTGGGTCTGAATAAATAATTGTCAAAAGAGTTTTAAGAAATCATAGAATAGTAGGGTTGGAAGGGACCTCAAGGATCATCTAGTTCCAACCCCCTGCCAAAGACAAGGACACCTCCCACTAGCATAGGTCACTCAAGGCCTCATCCAACCTGGCCTTGAACACCTCCAGGGAGGGAGCAGCCACAACCTCCCTGGGCAACCTGTGCCAGTGCCTCACCACCCTCACTGGAAAGAACTTCCTCCTAACATGTCCACCCAGGTGATGTGACAGCCAGCCAGAATTGTTGGCATGACTTNAAAAAAGCAAACAACAAACCAAGTCTCCAAAAACTGTCTTCAATGCTTGCCTAAGTCCATAGAGGGGTATGATGTGACATTTGAAACATAACTGGCTGAGTTCTCAGTAGCCTCTAAGTTTAAATCAAAATTTGAGCTGTGCAGCCAAAATCTTGTGTGTCCTGGTACGGGACCCACTTCCTGAGCAGTCCTGGCAAGCTAGACTGATGAAGAGAGGCTGACCTATGCTACTTTGTTGGTGTTTATCTGATTTAATATGGATGTGACTGAGTATTTTTTTTTTCCCCTAATGAATCTCATCTTGATGTAGAGTCTCTTCCAAAGGTCAGAAACCTGCAAGAATTGCCAAGCATTTATAATCTCACTGCTGCCTCCCTCTTCTGTAGTTTCTCATCCTGCCTTCCAGTAAGACCATCACAAATTCTGTAAGTCTTCCCTAGTGCCTCTCAAATCATTGTGACAGTCTTACTGTGTTTGGGAGTACTGCAATCCTTTCCTTGGCACCAATATTGCAAAAGACTTGAAGACCATAGAGATGCATATGTCATCTGTGCAAAGTTCAGGTGCTCCTTGTCCGTGAGAAGAGTTTGTAAATGATGATATGATGAAAGCAAACGTGTAGGAGAGATGATTTGACATGGGAACACCTAGAGCATGTTGACTTTGAGGGCTGGCAAAAGAGCTTCATAAATTGCATTGTATGGCTTGGCCACCAGGACATCCCAGTGTTGCTGTGCTGGTTATTGTAATTTAATTTCCAGTTGACTCAGAACTTAAAAGAAGAGAGCTCTCAGTCAGGTCAAGAACCCACACAACCTTTTTTTTACTGTAACGTTGAAACACTTCTTTGCACTCAAAAAGACAAAGAATAATTCTTTTTTTTAAAGCCTTTACAAAACAGGAGTTTTAAAGCTTTTTGTTCTCAGAAATGTTTTGATTGTTTTGATCTATTTGAACACAAACACATTTTGAGATGTATTTTCCTTTGAGTGAACACCAAGTGTTACATTCAACTTTTTCCTAGTAAGTTAGCTTAGCAGATTGAGGCTGAAGGAACCCTGCTGCTTCTGCTGGCTCGTTTTGTAGAAAAAGACCATGGGTCTCCTAAGCATCAGCACAGAAGGGATAAAAAATGGGGTGATAATAAAAAAGTGGGAGGGGGGAAAAAAATGAAACTCACTTGTGAGGGCATCTGCAAAATCCAACAGCAGTGAGGGGGAGAAAAGGAGCACTTCTTTCCTTGGAGTTACTTGTTTCTCTGGCCTTCATGACATCACTTCTTCCATTAGAAATGAAATATTAACTGTCCAGCTCCAGTATCCTACCAGCTTCTTACAGAAGGGTCACAAAGCAAAGGAGGGAAGGAGCACAATGCTATCCTTAGCTTGTTTTAAAAGGAGGGAAAGAAAATGCAGTCACTGCAAACTGAAGTCACAGGGTGAAGACGTTTACCTGGTGGGATGAGAGGTAGGTGGAGAGGAGCCTAAAGGAGCAGCAGAGAGGTGTGATCACACAAATGTGATGTCTCACCTGCAGGGCACCTGCCTGGCACAGGCTGAGAGGTGGGGGGCCCCAAGGAGATGTGTGCATGGATAGCTGGTGTTTGGGATGCACTGCTTCATGTTTCCAGTTCAGTCACTGAACTGCTCTACCACAGCAGGTTCTCCTCTCTGTTTTGGGGCAGGAACAGCTGCTACTATGGCCAGCCAAACCACAGGGCTGCCTTTTCCCTCTTTCTCTAAGTGCTTCATAGCCAAGCATTTCTACTGCAGATCAAACAGCTCTGAGGTATCCAAGACCTGAATTGGCACAAGGTGTATCCTAAGAGTGATTTGGAGACAGCAACAGGAAAGACTTGGGCATTCTCATGCTCATAAAGCTTACATATTTTCTGTGCTGTTAGGACAGCTGTCTGTGGTAATGGGTTGGACTTGATGATCTTTGAGGTCTCTTCCAACCTTGCTTATACTGTGATACTGTGACCACCAGCCACTGGTGTTGGTGCCTTGTGCCTGGTGAACTCCTACTCTTTGTCTGCTGATGATGAAGGAAAGGAGAGGGGACCCCAAATCATTCATTTGTCTCACTTTGTTGTATTTTTGACAGTGATATTAAGCAGAGATTGAGGCTGATCCCCAGAACATTAAGTGGTACCTAATTTTCCAGGTGTAAGCTATTTCCAGCTCCAATACAGCACACCTTGCTTCAGCTGTCATTCAGGAATTGAGCCCCAAAGCCTTGCCTGAATCCCATAACTCATTTCTAACATCATCTCACAGTGTTTGATAATGTGACTAGTTGGAATATCTCAACATGACCAGCTCCCAGAAACACCTGTAGGTCTCCTTAGCTGTCCTGCAACTTGAGGCTTTTGGCACTTATGCCATCCCAGGTGGCTTGGAGTGGATAATGGTTCTTTCTTCATTTGTGCTGGTAAAACACATGCCCCTTGAGCCTCTCCCCACCTCAGACTTGCCCTGTCCATTGGGGGACATTCCTACCTTTGGGGGTCAATGGATAGATATGGCCTGCCTCTGAGCAGTAGCAAGCCTGGCCCTGCTCAGGGTGTGGAGGAAAAACGATGGCACCCATCTGTAGAGTGCCACTGCCACAGATGGGCACCAGCCATAGAGCCACTACAAGAAAACATGTTTTAGGCAAAGGATAGTTAACCTAGGTAAAGATCCTGATGCCACAAGACAGTGCTGAATCTAAGAGCTTAACAGGACTTTTACAAGGAGGAGGCAGTTATGTGGGTAATGAAAATAGTTCATGGTTAAAAGAGTGCAGGAAACCTTTCTCTTTTGCTGGTTTTTTTCTGTCTTAAATGGAATATATTTGGTTGGAAGAGACCTTCAAGATCAAGCTAGTCCAACCTTCAACCTGGAACTGCAAGGTCAACACTAAACTGTGTCTCTAAGTGCCAGGTCCACAAGCCATTTAAACACCTCTGGGAGTTGTGCCTCCACCACTGCCCTGGACAGGCTATTCCACCGTTTGATGACCCTTCTAGTGAAGATATATTTCCTAATATCCAATCTAAGCCTCCCCTGCTGGAGCTTGTATCCCTTTCCTCTAGTCCTGTCACTTGCCACCAGAGAGGAGAGTTTGGTCCCCTCCTTGCTCCAACCTCCCATGAATTCCAAATGAGTATCATGGACCCCTTATCCCAGAGGGTTTGAGTTCACTGTTGGGGGGGAGGGAAATCTCCTTTTAAAGGTAAATTATGACATAATGGATGGCTGAGGGGTTTCTGGTATCTTCCTCTGAGGCACCTTGTGGTGGCCAAGAAAGAAGTTAGCCAAGGGTAGAAATCCTTTTGGTTACCAAAAGCTGTCACAGTCCCTAGGCCTTGCTGGGAAAGGCATCGGGAGCGGGGCTGTGGGAAAGGGAGAGAGGTGGTGAGGAAGGGGCAGAGGAGGACAGCGTGTGCACGGATTTGCTTGTAATTAGGAGATTTGAACTTTGAAAGAAGTTAATTAGTAATGAAACTTCTGACTGAATGATGCAGATTGTGAAGACCGGTTTTGTCAGCAGCTGAAATTAATTACAGGCTCAGGCACAGGGGAAAGGAGGGGGTGAGGGATGCGGGGAGGGGGAGGCATCATGGAAAGAAAGATGATAAACCTGGCTGCAGGCTGTTGCCGTGGTGACAGGAGGCAGTTGCTGCGGTTGGCAGCGGCGATACGTTGGAGGCAGCAGGTACTTGTAATTACCCCCTCCACCGACCCAAGCAGGCAGTAGCTCCTCCTGACTCAGGGCAGGAGATGCTCTGATTTTTTTGCCTTGCGCTTTCGTTTTCTCCGCGGCAGGTTAGATGTGCCTTTTCAGAGCCCTCCCCTGCTCTGAAGGGAAAAGTGTGGGGCAGCAGCTTTTCCTAATGTCACTTTAATAGCATGGGAACAGCCAGCAGCTCATGGGTGTCCTCAGGAAACCTGGCTAACACTGACAAACTTTCAGAGAGATGGCATCCAAAAAGCAGAGGGAGGAGAAATCGAGTGCAGTTGGCCAGGGCTTTTTTTGAGCTAGAAGATGAAGGACTTGAGCATCTGGCCCAGACTGCAACATTTTTGGAAGCACTTGCCATGGCTGAACAGGGCTTGTGGTTTGGGGTCTTGGCAGCTACCTAAAGACTTGCCATGGTCTGTGGTGGGCACTGCAAGGGGAGCAAGAGGNTCTGAGGAGAGCAGAACAAAGGGGCACCCCTGTCCACCCCTCTCCTAACTACCTTATGCCCAGGGAGAGGGACATTTGCAGCCTTTGGCTCAGCCCACACAAACTCTTTTGGCCACTCAAAGTGTGTTGTTCAGCAGTGATCTTTCCACTGGTGCTGCTTTTCCAGTAGCCCTCAAAGGACCTGATGGAAAATTCATAGCCTGAGAGAGCTGGAACTGCTGCAAGAAGGCTCAGGGGGATCTTATCCATACATGTAAATACCTAATGGGAGGAGTAAAGGAGGCAGACTGACCAGTGGTGCCCAGTGACAGAGCAAGAGGCAATGGGCACAGCCTGAAACGTGGAATATTCCATCTAAACATAACCCTCCACTTGGACTGTGGAGGGTTTGACTGTGTANGACCCAAGCAGGCAGTAGCTCCTCCTGACTCAGGGCAGGAGATGCTCTGATTTTTTTGCCTTGCGCTTTCGTTTTCTCCGCGGCAGGTTAGATGTGCCTTTTCAGAGCCCTCCCCTGCTCTGAAGGGAAAAGTGTGGGGCAGCAGCTTTTCCTAATGTCACTTTAATAGCATGGGAACAGCCAGCAGCTCATGGGTGTCCTCAGGAAACCTGGCTAACACTGACAAACTTTCAGAGAGATGGCATCCAAAAAGCAGAGGGAGGAGAAATCGAGTGCAGTTGGCCAGGGCTTTTTTTGAGCTAGAAGATGAAGGACTTGAGCATCTGGCCCAGACTGCAACATTTTTGGAAGCACTTGCCATGGCTGAACAGGGCTTGTGGTTTGGGGTCTTGGCAGCTACCTAAAGACTTGCCATGGTCTGTGGTGGGCACTGCAAGGGGAGCAAGAGGAGCTCAGGAGTATCCTGACCATCCCCACACGTCGCTGCTGCCAAAGAATGGACATGGAAGTGTAGATCTCTGCGAAACAGACCTGTGGCTTTGAGACCCTTTGCCTGAATTTCCCAAGTTTGTCTGCTATCAGAGACTAATACTCCCTGCCTCCAGCTCTCCTGTGACATGTTTCCTGCATGGTTTCTGATGACACAACCCTGTTTTTTTTAATTATTTCTGTAGTCTTTTAGATATTAATTTTATCCAGGGCCTTNAAGGCTCAGGGGGATCTTATCCATACATGTAAATACCTAATGGGAGGAGTAAAGGAGGCAGACTGACCAGTGGTGCCCAGTGACAGAGCAAGAGGCAATGGGCACAGCCTGAAACGTGGAATATTCCATCTAAACATAACCCTCCACTTGGACTGTGGAGGGTTTGACTGTGTAGCTCATCAAACACTGGAGCAGATTGCCAAGACAGGTTCTGGTGCCTCAACACTTAGAGGTATTCAAACCCTACCTGGATGCAACCCTGAGAAATCCACTGTAAGTGATGCTGCTTTGAGCAGAGGGGTTGAACAAAATGACCTCCTGAGGCTTCTCCCAATCTCAAGCGTTCTGTAGTTCTGTAACTCTGTGAAAGATGTTGGCAAACAGATTTTGAAAAGCCTAGAACAGAACTGCACTCTTAACCCAAAAATCTCACACAAGCTAATGAAACCTTTCCAACTGCTTTCCTGGCCTTTGGATAAAGCCTTTAAAGAAACATGGAAGGGAGAAAGGTGGAAATTTGAAGATGTGCTGTGTAGACCTCTGAGTGCAAATACTTTATTCATTCCCTTTTGGTGTATTCCTCTCAGGAAAGGTCTCTGGTTTTGAAGCCTAGATGGAGGGTGGGCTTCATATGCACTGCTTTGTACAGCACTTAGGATTAACTTAGTGAGGAGTAGTGATAACATGCTCTTGAAATCACCTCAGAGCATGATTGGCACAGCAGAGCTGATGCCCTCTTCTTGCTTGATATTTCGTTTATTTATTTAATTATTTTTTAATCTGAAGGTAGCTCACTTGAAACCAAGTGGGGGAGAAGAGAAAGAATTAATAATCTTCTAGATCAGATTGTGCCAGTTAGTCATGAATCACTGTCAGACATGTGCACAGGAGACTTGCTCAGAGCAAACCATGGATGTTCAGTGTCTTTCACAAGTGACCAGAGATACTGGGTTTGGATTCATTGCTGCAAAGGCTGAAACTGGGTGCACTCAGTGGCTCATGTTCTAAATGGATCATTTCTTGGCTCTGCCATTTTAAATAATAATAATTAAAGAAGTTGTCTGAAAATGGAAACTGAGCAGACATATTCTTGTGAGATATGTGCTAAAATACCCAAGAACAATGGTTCTGCCTGAGGTTGGAGGTCTGTTCTCATTAGATCCTCATCACTGCTTTGCAATGCAGATGCTGGAAAGATATCACAGAAATGTGCCCATTTTTAGGGCTAAAATACTGTAAATGATTTCTTGGACAAGTGCATATCAGGTCTTAAGACTCTCTCAGGAGGAGAGGAATGGTGAAAAGGGGGTGGGTAGAGGGTGTGGAGAGTGCAGAGAAGGTCACACAAATAAATCCTCTTCTGTAATATAGAAATGAAGTGGTACTTGATGAAATTAAAAGACAACAAATTAACAAATAGGAGGAAACAATTTTTAATGTAAAGTATAATTAGCCACTGTAGCTCATGGCTGCCAACTATTATTGAGGCAGATATCTTAGTAAGATTATCAACAAAGGATTCAAATGAATAAGCAAAGCATCTGCAGGGACACCAGTGTAGCTGAGAAAACAATTATAAGGGCTATCAATCCTCATGCTTTAGGGCATAAACAGATCACCAGCTGGGGTGTTAACCCCCCATGGTTAACAAATAACTTAATTAGGCACATTGTGGAGTTTTATCCAGTGTGGGTCACTGCTGGAAGCAGAATAATAGATTAGATGGACCATTGACCTGTTCCAACATGGAAACTACATCCAAATTTCTCTCGGAAGGGAAGAGGGAGACTTCTAGCCCTGTGGTGTACTCCCTTCCCAGAAGGGACTTAATCAGTAGACTCACAGAGAAAGGCAGTTCTCTGTGTTGATTTAGACCCATAGACCACAGAGATCCCTATTACATTTAAGAATGGGACACTATGGAATGTCTCTTCTATTTATTTGGAAGATTCAGTAAACCAACAGGAGAGGAGCGAGCATGTGTTTAACTATGGCAATGATAAATAGCTTAGGCCTTTGTGCTACCTCTACTTGGGTGTTTTCAGGAGAGGTTTGGCTTAATCAAGGACTGGAGTAGTGAGGAACTGAGGGGGGGAAAAAAAGTAAATCTGTAATAAATCAGCCTACCAACAGTTGTTATATTGTTATTTCCCTTAATCTTCCTGTTTTGTCATTCCAAGCCTAGAGTGAGTTTCTCTCAGCCATTATGCTTTTATAGGAGTTTTCCTTGACTCTTTTCCACCTGGTTTGAGTGTGTCAGCATGATGGTGATTCTGTTAAACTGCGTTACCCTGGGGATGTACCAGCCCTGTGAGGACATGGACTGCCTCTCTGACAGGTGTAAAATCTTGCAGGTAAGCAAATTCCTTCCAGTTGTAATGGTGCCACACTCCAAGCCACAAATTTTCATCTATGCTTTTCTTTGGTATGTGAGCAGCACTTTCCCAGGTAGGTCAACAAGAACACAGAATCCTAGAATGGTAAGGTTGGAAGGGACCTCAAGGATCATCTAGTTCCAACCCCCTGCCATAGGCAGGGACACCTCCCACTAGCACAGGTCACTCAAGGCCTCATCCAACCTGGCCTTGAACGCCTCCAGGGAGGGAGCAGCCACAACCTCCCTGGGCAACCTGTTCCAGTGCCTCACCACCCTCACTGCAAAGAACTTCCTCCTAACATCCAGTCTAAACTTTTCCTTTGCCAGTATAAACCCATTGCCCCTTGTCCTGTCATTACAAGACCTTGTCAGTAGTCCCTCCCCTTCCTGATAGTAAGATATCCTGTTGTAAAATGGTGAGAGAGAGAATGAGGTGAGATATAATGAAGTGTGCTGGTTTGAGACTAGTTGGAATATTTTAATGAGAGAAATTAGATCATTGGCTGTGAAAAGAAAATACTAGTGATGTCTAAATTACCCACTGGTTTTGCTTAGACATATAAAACCAAGAAACCATCACAAAGAGAGTCAGCCTCTGCTTGGCTGTCACCTACTTCACTCTCTGCCTGAACCTGCATAGCTTGAACTAATAATTTTCTTCTTCTAACATCTCTTGACGACCCTTCCCAGCTCACCCTGCACATAAGGGGGATCCTGAGATGAGGGAGGGGGTGGAAAACAATGGAAAGGGGTAGAAAGAAGGTGGGAGGTTGGTTGGAAGCCTCTCTTGGGCAGTCTGGCTGCTGGGAGGGGTCTTGATTTCTGTATTACCTTTAACTTGTATGTTACTGCATATAGTTGTAAATAGATGTATGTATTGTATGTATTTTGCTTGTAAATTGTGCCAAGCTGTAAAATGTAGCTTTCTTAACTTTCAGCTGGCTGAATTTAGTCTGGTGAATTCCTAGCCATGTGTTGGGGTGGGGGGAAACTCCCAAACTTGTCTACTTGTGACCATGCAATATAGAAGAGCTGCTAGCCTTCCTGATCCTGTGCTTAGAATCATAGAATCCTAGAATGGTAAAGTTGGAAGGGACCTCAAGGATCATCTAGTTCCACCCCCCTGCCATAGGCAGGGACACCTCCCACTAGTACAGGTTACTCAAGGCCTCATCCAACCTGGCCTTGAACACCTCCAGGGAGGGAGCAGCCACAACCTCCCTGGGCAACCACTACCTCCCTGCTTAAGCAGGGGTTTTCTGACACAGCTACAACATGCATAGCTCAGAGGTAAGCCAGAGAGAAATAACTAAGGTTACAGCATTCAGACAGAAGAGAATAGCAGCCCCTAATGCATTTGCTACTTTGCTGAAGAGCAAGGGTAGCACTGAGTCCACAAGTAGTGTGGCATTGAGGATGTCCAAAGGGAGAAGAAACAGATGTGCCAAGAAGGGCCACGGATGCATCCAGCCTGTGAACACATTAGCTATGCTTAGAGCTTCCTCAAAGAGAAAGTGACAGTAAAGGTCATCATGTAATGTTGCTGAGGCTGCAGGCTGTAATGTTCACATTTCTGAAGCCTCCAGCTGTGATTGTTATGTGCTGTCCAAGCTGCACCTGAAGCTGCACCATGTCCTCAGCTGAGCCATCTGCAGTAAGGTGATGCAGAATCCCTCCTGTGGGAGACCTCGGAAGTACAATTTTTCCCTAGCCAGGTTTGAATCTCTTGGTGCTAAGCCAACATCTCTGAGACTCTCAAATGTGATGTGCATCTACAAGAAGGGCCAGAAGAAGGATTCAGACAATTACAGACCTGTCACTCTGACCTCAGTTCCAGGAAAGGTCAAGGAGATCACTTAAAGTGCCATGACACAGCACATGCAGGGCAACCAGGGAAGATCACTTAGAGTGCCATGACACAGCACATGCAGGGCAACCAGGGATCATACACAGTCAGCACAGGTTTCAGCATGGGTTCATGAAGGGACTTGATCTTGAAGGGCTTTTCCAGCCAAAATAATTCTGTGATTCTACAAAGTCCACATAAGGAGTCTCTGAATGTACATCAATTACTTCACCCATGGGAAAACAAAACAAATTGAAACAAAACAAGCAACTCTAAAAGCTCTTTGCTTAAGCAGCAGGAAACTGTGATGCCAGGGCTGGATGGAAGAAGGTTTTCCAGATCTGCCTCTACACTTGATTTCAGAAGGACTGAAACTTCTATTTGTCTCCTGTGTGTTAAAGTCCGAGGCCGAGAATGTTTACCAAATGTGCTCTTGGGTTTCTGTTTGGCAGGTATTTGATGATTTCATCTTCATCTTCTTTGCCATGGAAATGGTCTTAAAGATGGTGGCCCTGGGGATCTTTGGCAAGAAGTGCTACCTTGGGGATACCTGGAACCGACTGGACTTTTTCATTGTCATGGCTGGGTAGGTTAATAATTTCTGATTTAATTTGTTCTCTGTTTGCTGGAGATCTGCATGGAACAGAAATGATGTAACTGAGGTGAAAGTTTCCACTCTGGTACAGTGCATCTGCCAAGCTGGAATCGTGTGTGCTAAGATTAGCAGTCTATGGAAGAAATGGTAGAGGAGGTAGCTTAGTTCCCCAGCTCCTGTGCAGCCATCCACTTCACACAGCTTCAGCAGAGGCTGTTTATTTGGTCTAGCTGAAGAGCTAGCCCAGAAACCTTCCTGTTTTGAAATGTCTGAGTGGAAGAGGTTGCACTTTTGCTAGAACCAACCTAGTTTCTCTGTTCCCAGCAGCAGTGTTTCAAAGTTAGGAATGTCATTTTTGTTACTCTGGGCTTTTTATGCTTGGCTTGCACTGGCTTTACCCTTGGTACCATTGGGACAAGTTGACATTTGAGTGTTTTTTACAACAAAGTTGCTATGGTGAAACTTTGATTTGTCCTCTGCATGTATGAACTGGAAAGCTACCAGGGTTTGCCTAATCATAGAATGGTAAGGTTGGAAGGGACCTCAAGGATCATCTAGTTCCAACCCCCTGCCATAGGCAGGGACACCTCCCACTAGTACAGGGCACTCAAGGCCTCGTCCAACCTGGCCTTGAACACCTCCAGGGAGGGAGCAGCCACAACCTCCCTGGGCAACCTGTGCCAGTGCCTCACCACCCGCACTGGAAAGAACTTCCTGTAATGAATTCCTGTAATGAATCACAGCAAAATGTCCTTCTTTGATACTAATGACCAGTGAACATGTGGGCTTGTTTCTGTATTGGGATGGGTTTTCTGGGGGGGTGATTTTTCCATTTTCAATTAGATTGCATTGTGGTATAGTAAAAAAACCAAACCACCCCCCCAACCCCCCAGCAAAAACAAAACAAAACCCCAAACCAACAACAAAAGAACCCTCCAAACCAATCAGTCAAACACCCCCTCAACCAAAAAAAACCCCAACAACCCCAAAACCAAACCAAAATGGGAAACAAAAACTAGACAAAAGCAGTGTTGTTGTTCTTGCAGCAAACAAGTGACTATCCTTTTAGAGACAAGCCCTGACTTTCCTCTTCCTCCCAGTAAGGAATTACCCCCATTAGCTCTCATGTGGAAGCAGTTGTATTGCCAACTGAGCCTGCAGTGAGTTCGAGCTCACTTTGCAGTTTTTCCCTGCAGTGTGGAGCAGCTCTGTCTTTGTATCTGCTTTTTGACACAGTTCTTCTACAGCAACCTTGAAAATCATTCCCTCTGGAGGGGTGTATAATTGTTTGCTTCTGGGGGAGCAGAAATTTTCAAACTCAGCTCAGTTGTACAAGTTTGAAGGCTGATTCTTAGCCAGCTTGTGCACAAAAGGAGGGGAGCAGATGAAAGGTGTAGCTTTTTCTGAATTAATGTGACATGTGTGAGGTGGGAAGACCTTTCTTGTGGCTGAGCCTGCTGTGATTAGCATCTCATTTAAAACGGCCCAGCATGGGCACTGTGAGTTCATCAAGAAAGGCTAAGTTAAAGCACCTGACACGTGGTGGTTAGAAAAGCCAGAGCAGTGTATGTTCTAGCCTCAGCTCCTGGTGCCAACATTGCTGGTGACTAGATGCAGGCAAAGCAAGACCCAACCTCAGCAGCCTGTGAAGAGGAAAGGGGCAAACAGGTGTGTGTGTGCACAGAGGATTTGAGTGCACCCTCAGCAAGTTTGCATATGGCACCAAGCTGTGTGGCACAGTTGACTTGCTAGAGAGCAGGGATTCATCCAGAGGGACCTGGACAGGCTGCAGAGGTGGGCCCAGGCCAACCTCATGACTTTAAACAAGGCCAAGTGCAAGGTCCTGCACCTGGGTAGGCACAATCCCAAGCACAACTCCAGGCTGGGTGGGGAATGGCTGAGAGCAGCCCTGAGGAAAAGGACCTGGGGGTCTGGGGTGATGAAAAGCTCAAGATGAGGCTGCAGTGTGAGTGCAGCCCAGACAGCAACTGTGTGCTGGGCTGCAGCAAGAGCAGTGTGGGCAGCAGGGCAAGGGAGGGGATTCTGCCCCTTTGCTCTGCTCTCCTCAGACCCCACCTGCAGTCCTGTGTGCAGTTCTGGAGCCCCCAGCACAGGAAGGACATGGAAGTGTTGGAGCCAGTCCAGAGGAGGCCACCAAGATGCTGAGAGGGCTGCAGCAGCTCTGCTGTGAGGACAGGCTGAGAGAGTTGGGGCTCTGCAGCCTGGAGAAGAGAAGGCTTCCAGGAGACCTTAGAGTAGCCTTCCAGTATCTGAAGGGGGCTACAGGAAGGCTGGGGAGGGACTATTGACAAGGTCTTGCAATGCCAGGACAAGGGGCAATGGGTTTGAAGTGGCAGAGGGGAGATTGAAAGTGGATGTTAGGAGGAAGTTGTTTGCAGTGAGGGTGGTGAGACACTGGCACAGGTTGCCCAGGGAGGTTGTGGCTGCTCCCTCCCTGGAGGTGTTCAAGGCCAGGTTGGAGGAGGCCTTGAGTGACCTGTGCTAGTGGGAGGTGTCCCTGCCTATGGCAGGGGGTTGGAACTAGATGATTTTTGAGGTCCCTTCCAACCTCACCATTCTATGATTCTATGAAACAAACAGGTATGTAAGTGTGTGTGTGTGTGTGTGTGTGTGTGTGTGTGTGAAACCAGCAGGTGTGTGTGCCTCAGCGCTCCTCTGCGTGGTTGCTGTGCTGTGCTGGGTGGAAGGCTGTGCATATGTTTGCTAGTGTATGGAGCAAAAGGCTTGGGAGCTGGGGTGTCTAGCTCTGCCTGGTCTCCCTGCAAGCATGGTGTGTAAGTGGTGCTATCTGGAGTGAGGATGAAATCAGTGGGGCAATGCTAAATGAAAGAAGGTGAACACAAGTGCTTACTCAGTGCAGGACACAAGTGAAACCTGTGTTACTTAAATGATAAGGGAGTAAACCCTATTTACATGTTTTCCTCTGTCACCATAGTTGACAGAAATTTGGAGGAAAAGAGAGTCTGTTGTGCATCTGATAGCAGTACGAGGGAAAAAAACTCATATCTGTGCTCCTTTCAGTGCCAAGGAGAGTTAGAATCAACTCCTTACATATAAAATAAATCAGCGTGGAAGATTTTTCATTTCAGCTCCAAAAAGGGAAAGGAATTTGTTTCCTGACTTCTATACAATTGTCCTCATGAGGTGTCAGGCTGAAATGATAGTAATCTCATTAGAATATCTGATCTCAAAAGACTTCTGCTAAAGAAAGATTTTCCCATTTAGTTACATAGAGCTAATGACTGTATAATGTATTTCGAGTTATAAAAGCTTGTGGTTATTAATTCATTATTCTTTGAAATTCATTAAAATTGTCTGCACTGTTTAAATCAAATCCAAGGCTCAAACCTGCCCTTACATACAGACTCTGGGCTTTTATTTAACCTCCAGTTTAAGCCCTAAGATTTATCCTGGTTTATCCCACACCTGGATCATGGTTTCAACTTGCTGTGGGTCCAGATGCTGTCTTAGCCTTCTGAGTAAGAGAAGACATCCTGTGTTAAGTCCTGCATGTTTTCCTCTATGTTACTGTGTTAGATCCTGATCAGAGGCTAAGCAGGTTTCTCTAAGGCCCTTTTCATGATTCTGGACTCTTACTGCCTGCAATGGAGTTCATAAGTTAAGGGCTCAAGATAATGCCTGATGTGGGGAAGGCTGCACTGTCTAAACATGCAGCTTCTCTCAGTTTCAAAAGTAAGGGCTTGCACTTCCCAGTCCCTTCTCTTCCCTTCTCCTTTTGCAAATAAGCACCAACAAGGCAGCAAAGGTTGAAGAATAAACTGTAGCATGGAAAAGCAAAGCGCAGGCAGGGGACTGGTCTGTTGGGCATTCCTGGGCAACTGAGGAGCCTCCATCTGCAGCATGTCTTATCAAAGAGCATGACAACTGCTTGCTGCTATTGCCCTGACAGTGTTTTGGTTGCACAAAGCATGCATTTGGGCATTCATTTGTAGCTTTCTCCTCACTTCCTTGGAAAGCCAGAAGCTATAGTGTTAGTTAGCTGAATTCCCTCGTGTGCCCCTGCCCTGCTTGCCCCTGCTCCCCACGCAACCCAGCAGCTCAAGGAGGAAGACTCCATTGTCACTAAAAATGTTCAGTTTCCATGGTGATAGGAGCTGACATCACCAGAACTTTCTCCCCTCTTGCACACTCCCTCCCCCAACCATCTTCAACACGTTTTTTCCTGAAAGGATCAGACCCCCCATCCCCCCAAACAATCCTAAATCAATGCTCTCCTTCATTGCTTTCCTTGGAGTTCCAAACACTGAGTGAGGTAATTTGGGTTGAAGAATACTGATGCCCTTGTGTGTAGAGGCAACCAGGGCTGAAGATTCAGCTTGCCAGTGCTCCAGTCCCCAACTGCTTGCTGGCAACAGAAGATTGCAGATTTCCAGATGTTTCAAGCAGGCTGTGCTCATCACCATCTGTCCTGGTGGGAGTCCCTCTTCATTTGTGATTAGGTCTTGTCTCTCATCATTTGTTTCCCAGCAATGGGTGCATTGGGAGAACTTGATCTGAGGCAGCTTCAGAGGACAGCTGTCCAAAGTTGAGAGCCTTCTAGACTTTGAAAGTTGAGGTGATGTGAACACTACTCATGATGGAAATGCCACACAATGTCTACATGTGCACGAAGTCAGGCTAGAACTACAACTGTTTAAGCCAGGAAGTTCTCCAGCAGAAAGAGAGGAAGCAATTTCTCCTGGCCACACTGCTCTGTGAGGCAGTTGTGTTTGTGTGCAGTTGGAGATGACACCCTCTCTCTAAGAAGGGAAATGTCCCCTTCCCACGACTTCATCCTGAGGATCCCTGTGCAGGGAGTGGATTCATGCAACCTGCCTGACACTGAGGGCATTAATTCTACTGAAGAAGTTTTTGTGTCTCTCTTGAGCTAAGTGTTGCAATTAACAATCTGTGGTGGGAATTAGGTTTGTCTCTGCGCTGCAATGTCTCCATGACATATTATGGTATGTGATTTACTTGTGTAAATAGGCAGGTAGGTTAAGGGGGAGAGGGCTTCACTTCAAGGCTGTGGTGGTAGATTGTGATTACAAATGTGTGCCCAAAATATGTCCAAAATAGTCCTTTAACTAGTTGCTACTTATGGGCCTGATGGCTGAGAAGAGGCTGGTTTGTGTTTCAGAGAATGCCCCATCTCTGCATCTCTCTGCTGTCACACTGGAGCTTGCCATGTAGATCTCACAAGATCATAGAATCATGGAATCACAGAATGGTAAGATTGGAAGGGACCTCAAGGATCATCTAGTTCCAACCCCCTGCCATAGGCAGGGACACCTCCCACTAGTACAGGTCACTCAAGGCCTCATCCAACCTGGCCTTGAACACCTCCAGGGAGGGAGCAGCCACAACCTCCCTGGGCAACCTGTGCCAGTGCCTCACCACCCTCACTGCAAAGAACTTCCTCCTAACATCCAGTCTAAATCTCCCCTCTGCCAGTTTAAACCCATTGCCCCTTGTCCTGTCATTGCAAGACCTTGTCAATAGTCCCTCCCCAGCCTTCCTGTAGGCCCCCTTCAGATACTGGAAGGCTACTCTAAGGTCTCCTGGAAGCCTTCTCTTCTCCAGGCTGCAGAGCCCCAACTCTCTCAGCCTGTCCTCATAGCAGAGCTGCTGCAGCCCTCTGAGCATCTTCGTGGCCTCCTCTGGACCCGCTCCAACACTTCCATGTCCTTCCTGTGCTGGGGGCTCCAGAACTGCACACAGGACTCCAGATGGGGTCTGAGGAGAGCAGAGCAAAGGGGCAGAATCCCCTCCCTTGCCCTGCTGCCCACACTGCTCTTGCTGCAGCCCAGCACACAGTTGCTGTCTGGGCTGCACTCACACTGCAGCCTCATCTTGAGCTTTTCATCACCCCAGACCCCCAGGGCCTGTTCCTCAGGGCTGCTCTCAGCCATTCCCCACCCAGCCTGGAGTTGTGCTTGGGATTGTGCCTACCCAGGTGCAGGACCTTACACTTGGCCTTGTTGAATGTCATGAGGTTGGCCTGGGCACAGCTCTGCAGCCTGTCCAGGTCCCTCTGGATGGATCCCTGCCCTCTAGCAAGTCAGCTGTGCCACACAGCTTGGTGTCATCTGCACACTTGCTGAGGGTGCACTCAATTCCTCTGTCCATGTCACTGACAAAGATGTCAAACAACATTGGTGCCAGCACTGACCCCTGAGGGAACCATTTGGTACTGGTCTCCAGGTGGACATTGTGCCCTTGATCACCACCCTCTGTGTGCCACCATCCAGCCAGTTCCTTATCCAGCAGTGCTCCACACATCAAGTCCATGTTTTTCCAGCTTGGTGACCAGGATGTCATGTGGGACAGAGTCAAATGCCTTACTCAGGTCCAGGTAGATATGGTCAAATTGTGTGGTGACCTTGATGACTGTGAAGGGCATGGCATGGCTTGTGTATTTTGGCTTTGTGGGATAAACTTGCAGTGTTTGTTAACAGCTTTTAGAAGTGATTGACATCAGAACAAGATATAGAACTCTGTATAGCTGCTTCGGTGCCTTCAGTGCCTGGGCACCCAGTGACAGAACAAGAGGACACAGTCTCAAACTGCCCTAAACAGGGCAGGGTTAGGCTGGACATTTGGAAGAAATTCTTCACAGAAAGAGTGATTGGCATTGGAATGGGCTGCCTGGGGAGGTGGTGGAGTCACCATCCCTGGAGGTGTTTAAAGGGAGGCTGGATAAGGCACTTAGTGCCATGGTTTAGTTAATTAGAAGGGTTGGGTGATAGGTTGGACTGGATGATCCTAGAGATCTCTTCCAACCTGGTTCAATCTGTGCTTCTGTGATATTGTCTTCCTGTTTCAGCCTGAAATTTCCTAGGTCCTGCAAGCCATGCACTGCAGCAGGTCCTGCAAGTACACACTGCAATCTACAAGCATCTAATCAATCACAGCATCTCCTTACCAATTCTTTCAGCTGTTTTCTGCATTGGCTCCAAGCTTGATTTGTTGTTTGTTGTGATTTTGTGTTGGTTGTTTTCTTTTCTCTTTTTTCCTTCCTCCACCCCTCTTTCTTTTTCCTCAGCCTCCCCTTCTGAAGAGAGAAAATCCCTTCCTATTAGTAAGAACAGCAAACTTTGTTCCCAGATTCATGCTGTTCCATTTGTTCATGCTGGAATACACACTATTTGCATTTCCAAGGCAGTTCACACTGTTCTATGCCTCTGACTTGTCCTCTTCATTTCTTCTCTGTTCTCCAAAAAATATGCTTTGACTGCAAAAGCCATCAGTGATTTGTCACTTATTTATTTATTTTACTTTCTGCCAGGTTGTGATAAATAACTAAAGAAGAGAGCAGCAGGAATTGTGCATTGCAGAAGTACATCTGCTCGTGAACCTGTCCCCCGTTTACTGTGGCACGTGCAGTTTATTGCTTAGCCAGTTTTTCTCCAGCCAGTGCATGCCATGAGAATTTTGTATCTCTCCAGCCATACCAACATAATTACTTGTGTGAACCAGACTTGTAATCTCATCAGAAATTATAGCACATTAGTTTGATGATGTCTATTTTTCCTTAAACCTCTGCTGATCGTGGTTAATTTTATTATCTGCCTTTAATCTGTAGTGTATCAGAGATGCACGTTGGCAATTTCATTGCTGTGCTGTGATCAGCACCAGTCCAGTCAAACTGTTGAGATCATTGTGTTTCTAAGGTACTGGCACAACACCAGGGTATCTTTGACCTTTGGATGCTTCCCCAGTTTTCTGAGACTAATAAAAAATCATCAGTATTGGTCTAGATCTTTTCTGGCCACCTCGTTTTAAAACTTGTGGATATAAATTGTCCATGCCTGCTTACTTTAGAATGTCCCTGCTTTTATAGGCACAGCTTAAAATACTCAATCACAGCTGGAGCTGAAACCAGCTCATTATCATCTGTGCTACACACACATCATCTGACCTTCCCCACACAACTTCTTTTCTTTTTTCTAANACCATTCTATGATTCTAATTCTGTTTTCTTGTTCCAGTGATTAACTTGCACCATTTTGTGTGCTCATTCAGTTCTCTTCCAAATTTTCTACAGTTTCCATCTCCTAATTTATATTCATTGGTATCAACTTCTCCTCCCTCGCTGTCAACAGCACTGCTTTTGCTTTCACTTGTCTTGCACTATCTTTTTAGCTGTTCAGCTTTCTTGTCACTGATGAAGCTTGTTGGTGACCTGATAAATATTCCTAAGCACCACTTCATTGTCATCCACAGTTCATTGATTAAAGTCTTTGTCCTTCTGTTTGATGCTTGGCTGTGCTTCCAACTGCATGACTATGGCCTCTCTAATCCACCACTATCTGGCATTATTGCTAACCTTACTTCATTGGCACATAACACATTAAATTGAGCAGACCTATATTTAAGTTCTGTGATTAAAAGAAAAACTAAAAGCACTTAGTAAGCAATCTCTGTACCCTTAAATGCAATTTTCTCTGAGTTGGGAGGCACATCTCTGTAAATGCTGAGAGAATGCAAGGAGGTTTGTGTGTCCCCAACGCTTTGCCCAAATTCAGCTCTTGCAAGTGCATATACCTAATCACATTCCTAGGATCATAGATAATTCAGACTGGAAAGGACCTTACAAGGTCCTCAGACCAATTTTCTTGTTCAAAGGAGAGTCAAAAACACTCAAGTTATGTTTCTCAGAGCTGTGCAATCAAGTCTTGAAATCCACCACAAGTGGAGAGTGCACCACAGCTCTGCACACCAGCCCCACTGCTGGTTTATCTCTGTAACTAGCCTGAACCTCCCCTCCCTGCTTGGATTTATGACCATCTTGCCTTGTTCTCCTGCTGTGCACCCCTGTGAAAAGCTTAGCCTCATCTCTTTACTGATCTTCTCATAGATACCAAGCAGACACAATTAGGTCCCTCCAAAATCCTCTCCTCTGCAGGTTGAACAAGCTCCCATCCATTAGCCTGTCCTTGCTGCCCAAGTGCTCTAGCCAGCAAGGACTATCTTGGTGACCCTGCACTGAACTCACTCCAGTTTATCAACATCCTTCTTGTATTGGGTGCCTCAAAACTGAAGATGCTATTTTAGATGTGGTCTACCATGTGCAAAGCAGAGGGGAAAATCCCTTTCCTCACCTACTTTCTGCACTCCTGTTGCTGCAGCTTGGTATGCCATTAGCTTTCCTTGCATGAACCATATTTTGCCTGTTGTTCCCCAGAACCCACAGCTCCTTTTCAGCAGAGCCACTACCCATCAGTCCTTAAGCAGCAGGTGAGTCCAGAAAAGGTGCAGAATCTTGCCTTTGTTTATTGAATTTCATGAGGCTCTTGTCAGCCCACTTCTCTAGTTAGGAGGAATTCTTTGCTTTATATGGCAGGAAATTAATCTGCAAGTATTCATTTCTAAATTGTCTTACTAGAAAATGCTATTTTTTGACAGTGTGCTACTCCCCTCCCCCTCCCTTTCTGTCCACTTGAGCCTCCCCAGCTAGGTTTAGATCTTCCCACCAGGCTTTCTTAATGCCATTTAGGCTGTTTATGCTCATAAAATGAATAATTCCTATTCTTTTTATTAGTCAGACCCCTGGCACTGGTCTGTAAATAATACTGGTTTTATCCTATTTGTATCTTTTTGTTCCTTGATTAGTTTAGTTCTTGTCATGGAGGTTCTGTAAGAATTAACTTTATTTTCCCTAATTTCATCACTTTCTCCTTTGGTCTTTCATTTAACAGTCTCCTGACTGTTCTATTTGTCAGCTCCCTAAAACCTAATCCTTCTGCAAATAAAATGCTGGTTAATATCTGTGCTTCACAGTACNCAACCTTACCATTCCATGATTCTCCAGAGGCAGTCAGTGTTCTGCAAGTCTCCTGCCCTATGTGACTGGCCAAACCTGCAGTTCATTACCAGCTTCCTTCATCATCTCCTTTGCCTGTTGGCTAGGATGGAACACCAAAGAGCTCAGCTGAATATTTCTTGTCCCTCTTCCTCAGAAACAGCCTATAGTCTGTAGCATATTGTGATAGGAAAAGCAAATAATTGCAAAAGGCATTATGATGGGTAAATATTTTCCTGGAAGTTTGGAAACATTCCTAATTTTGCTATTAAAAAACAAACCAAACAACACACCTCATTTCACTTATAGTATGGCAGCACAGCTGTCCCAATATCTTCATTCATTTAACAAAGCATCCTCTTTATTTCTGAGCAGTTATGCAGCCTTTGGAGAGGGCTGGTGTCTTTGTATAGCTGGAGATCTGTTCTTGGGCATGCCTGGCAGCCCCTTAGATTGAGCAGAACGTTTCTTCTTGCTCCATGTGCCTTTTGGCTAGTTCCTTCTTCAGGAGTGCTTTATGCAGCTTCTTCAGTGTGAGCCTGGAAAGTATTGCTCTCCATCAAATGAGAGAATTGTTATCATTGTTTGTACCTCTTCTCTATGATCATAGAATGGTAAGGTTGGAAGGGACCTCAAGGATCATCTAGTTCCAACCCCCTGCCATAGGCAGGGACACCTCCCACTAGCACAGGTCACTCAAGGCCTCACCCAACCTGGCCTTGAACACCTCCAGGGAGGGAGCAGCCACAACCTCCCTGGGCAACCTGTGCCAGTGTCTCACCACCCTCACTGGAAAGAGCTTCCTCCTAACATCCAGTCTAAATCTTCCCTCTGCCAGTTCAAACCCATTGCCCCTTGTCCTGTCATTACAAGACCTTGTCAATAGTCCCTCCCCAGCCTTCTGTAGGTCCCCTTCAGATCCTGGAAGGCTACTCTAAGGTCTCCTGGAAGCCTTCTCTTCTCCAGGCTGCAGAGCCCCAACTCTCTCAGTCTATCCTCATAGCAGAGCTGCTGCAGCCCTCTGAGCATCTTTGTGGCCTCCTCTGGACCTGCTCCAACAGTTCCATGTCCTTCCTGTGCTGGGGGCTCCAGAACTGCACACAGGACTCCAGATCTACTGTCCTTCATGTGTTTCACCTAATTCTTTAGACACTGCACTTTTTTTTCCTCATGTACCTTCAGTGATGCTGCTTCCCAAATCCATCCATCCAAACTCCTTTCTACCTGTGCAGCAGCAGTTCCTCTGAACAATGACCCTCTCCTTACTGGGAAACCACCACTTTACACTTATAGCCCCAAGTCTATCCCCCTGCATTTCAGCTAAGGAGAGGAGGATGGCAGCTCTCTGAAGGATGAGAGATAACAGCCTTTCAGCTTCAACTGCCCCAGTCATTCCCAGCAAACTGGGACTGTGCAAGGCACTTTCCCACTGGGAAGATGCTGCTTAGCCTGAAACACACTGGTTGGACTTAATCTCATAAGACAGAGAAGTGTGTTGCCAGTCTTCTGCTTTCTCTTTGCTTTTAATTAACTGTGGTCCTTCAGGGACCTGGCCAGAATTTGCATAGTTATGACTTTAAAATCACAGACCATTAAATGCTTATTAGCAGCAGTGCAAACAGCAGAATGCTCAGAAAATCCTACTCAGCTAATCTTTGGTGCCAAATGAAAGTTTCTGTAAAATTATGGCAAGTTAAAGAAAACTGTAATAAATATAGCAATTAGGTGTTTCCAGCAGTGATCAGATGTAGATGGAAACCAGCAAGCAGCAGCTAAACAGCATCTTAACCAAAGGCAGAAAAATCAGCAGCACAGTCCTAATACCCCTCCCCCACCAACATGCACTCACTTTTTCCTATTTAATGATACTAATTATTTCATTTGCTTTCTCCTAGTAAAACTCTCCATAGATGTGCAACATATTGAAATGAAAGCAGTCGTCAAAATGAAATGAATCACACCAGAAAAGAATCAAAACAAGGAGGCAGTGGTACCCTGCCTGTGCTATGTGTAGTTCTCAGTTATTGCCTCTGAGGTTTTTTTGCCTCCCTAAAAGCTAGTTCCCTATGAGGTGAATCTTTAGCTTTTTATTTATGGAAAAAAACCAACAACCAGGCACCAGCAGCAGGCACACAGGACCAAAATCACAGAACTTTAGAGGTTGGAAGGGACCTCCAGAGATCATCGACTCCAACCTCCCTGCCAAGGCAGGATCACCCAGGGTGGATTGCTCTGGAATGCATCNCACCCCTCAGATATTTGTATACGTTGATGAGATCCCCTCTCAGTCTTCTCCAGACTGAACAGCTCCAGGTCTCTCAGTCTTTGTAGGGGAGATGCTTAAGTCCCCCAGTCATCCTTATGGCTCTTCACTGGACTTTCTCCAGCAGGTTCCTGTCTCTCTTGAGCTGGGGAGCCCAAAAGTGGACAGAGTATTGCAAGTGTGGTCTCACCAGGGCAGATACCTTGGGTTTTTTTCCCCCTTTTCTTTACCTCCCAAGCAGTGAAATACAGAGCTCAGAGCCTCTGTTCAGACTCCTGTTTTCAAAAGTGAGGCTCCGTCGCTTGTCTTCAGTCATCCAAGCTTGGTGAGTCCCTCTGGCTTCCTTATCACAGTGTGAAAACCTGCTTATGTCATTTCATATCATGTCTCCAAAACTATTAAGAAATTTTGACGTTTTCTCTTAGTACACAGTTTGGAGAGAAATCTGAGTGTTCAGGGGTGTGAAATAATCACATTCCAGACAGCAAGAGACCAGTCCCACAGGCTCTGGAAGCTTTCAGCAGCTTTTACTTGCAGAGCAATAACCAACCAAACAAAACAAAGCAAAAAAAAAAGAAGGTTAAAAAATGTTTTGTACTGGAAGGGGACCAATTGCAGGTTATTTTTTACAGAACACTGAGCATCAGAGTTCCAGAGCTGACTGTGTAATTAGTAATGGATCTATCACTCCTTGAAGAAATATCTTACATTTTTATTAGCAGAATTCTAGCCTCTTTATTTAGCATTAATATTTTTTTGTAAAGGGGGAAGGAAAGGATTTAATTTTTGCAGTCCTGTTTTTACTAGCAACAGAGTTATCTCCCCCCCCACTACTTCTATCTCTCAGCTTTTATGTCAGCAGAGAGCTGTCTTTAAAATAGATAAGCAAGATTACTTAGCTGGGGATGCTGTGGTTTGCAGAGCAATTTAGAGGCCTATTGTGTAATGTCTGGCCACATCCCATATGATGTTATTCCATCGTCTCTACAGCAGGTGTTGAAAGGAGTTTGGCTCATCTATTTAGGGTGCATTTTGAAGCCTGGCCCCAAAGGCATGAAGCTGCCAAACGTGTACAAATGACTGCATGGCTTGCTCTTTAAATACACATCAAGCAAGTAGGTTCAGTGCAGGGGACTGCCTGGCAGCCCTCTGCCTCCTGCACCGTAGAGCAACCTGTGTCCATTTAGCAAAAGATCAGCTCCAAAGAATCTGGTGGTTGGGAGCTAGAGCATCTGTGAAGACAACATTTTTGAGGAGTCTGTAGGTGGCTGCAGGACCCTGTGGTTAGGGACTACCTGTGGCTGGGGGCCTGCATGTGCTTCACCCACCCCATGTGGGCTGGTGCCCTGTGCTGTCTGAAGGCCCTGCCCATTCCCGCTTGCCTGGTAAAGTTTGTGCCTTGCAGCTGTGAGCAGGTGAAGAAAACGAGGAAATGGGCCACAACACAAGTCTCTGAGGAGGGAAAAGTCCTTAATTTCTGCTATAGCTTCTTGCTTTTGGGGTCAAGTAAGCATGTGGCTCCAGCTGCAGGGCAAAAGGGCTGTCACAGTGCAGAAATTGGAAAAAATGGGTCCTGTTGGCATGCTCTGTGTGGTTTGTCTCTCCACTTATATATGTGTCTTGTAGCTGCAGGCTCAAGGTGGAAGCAGTAGCCCTCCTCTCTTGCCCAGCATCTGGGCAGCCCTTGTTAAGATCTCCTAGCTCTGCACCTGATGTCTCCAGGTGGTTTTGTGAGAGATTGGATGAATCTGTTATCAGTGCCTGCCTGCTTACAGCACTCCTTGTGTACAGGCTAGGACATGTCCAGTCTTACCAAAGGCTGACAGGAGGGTCTTGAATGCCACAGTGCTCTCACACTAGCTGTTCAGATGTGTGCTCTTCTTCCTGCCTCTGCTGGTGCTCCAGTGCTGTGATCTCCACTATCCAGGCAGTTGTGGACGACAGTAAGTGGATTTTGCTGCCTGCCTTCCCTCTTTTGCACACCACAGACTCAACTAATGGAGTCTCTGGGGCAGCCTGGTCAGACCTGTTCTCCATATCCCACGCCCCCTGCTACATCTCTGGCTAGAGAGGGCCAGAACTAGATGGACCAAGTGATGTATTTCATCAGAATGGCTCATGAATGTAAGAAGGGAGATATGTATACAGAACTGAAGTGCATTGTCCTGTGGAAGGACCAGTTTTGCTCCTTTTTGTCATTGTAGCCACAGTCTTTGAAGCCAGAGCAAAGGCAGTGAGATCTTCTCCCCACCTTGGTGTGTACTGCAGAGGTGTGAGGATTTAAGGATAAATCAGCCTACACCACCACCCCACAAACTGCAGGTGGGAGATTCGAGCTGTGGAGTGGCTCACACGTGGCTCATGCATCCAGGGAATGGACATCTTGGTAAACAAAGATGCCAAAGTCTGAATAAAAAAATTCAGACAGGGAAAACTGACAGGCTCCATCTTATATTTTCCCTGTGACTCCTAAGTTCTGGATCTTTGAAGTAGTAGAAATTCCAGCTTGTGGAATTTGGCCAAACAAGGGGCCAAACCCAGAAAGACAGATTCTTGTGTGTGGAAGACATTGGTTAAATCACATCTAGTCATGGTGTCATGTCAGGCTTGGACTCATGATTATCATAGAATGGTATGGTTGGAAGGGACCTCAAGGATCATCTAGTTCCAACCCCCTGCCATAGGCAGGGGCACCTCCCACTAGCACAGGTCACTCAAGGCCTCATCCACCCTGGCCTTGAACCCCTCCAGGGAGGGAGCAGCCACAACCTCCCTGGGCAACCTGTGCCAGTGCCTCACCACCCTCACTGGAAAGAACTTCCTCCTAACATCCAGTCCAAATCTTCCTTCTGCCAGTTTAAGCCCACTGCCCCTTGTCCTGTCATTGCAAGACCTTGTCAATAGTCCCTCCCCAGCCTTCCTGTAGCCCCCCTTCAGATACTGGAAGACTACTATAAGGTCTTCTCAAAGCCTTCTCTTCTCCAGGCTGCAGAGCCCCAACTCTCTCAGCCTGTCCTCACAGCAGAGGACAGAGCTGAGAAGGTAAAGGATTTTGGAACAGAAAGCAGTGAAACAATCTCCTATCTTGGTTGCTCCAGATGCTCATAGATGCAAAGACCAAATAAAAGTCCACAGGCAGGATAAAGCTTTGCTTTCCACAGAGACTCATAAGCAAGCCTGAAATACAGCTAGGAAGTCACAGCCACAAAGTTTCTGGCTTCAGTGCCAACTCAAAATTTATTTTACAAAGCAATATGAATTGATTAGAATGCAATTAATTAGATTCCAATTGAAAATCCCTATCAGAGAAGGGGAATTAGGCAGCTTTTGAATTTGACAAAAACACACTGGCTTTGTCTCAGGAAAAATATTGCCTCTGTATTTTTCATCAATGCTCCCAGAATACATTTAAAAAATTATTTCTTGGCTGCCAGTTCTCAGCAAACAGAAGTTCAGGAGCTAAGATTAGGAAAGTTACAAAGTATTTAATAAAGGAATGAGGAGGTGTAAATGTGAAGAGGTAAATGGTCATGTTTGAACTGTTTTGATCCTGGATTTCATCAAATGGAACTGTGAGGAAGCAGCTAACCAAGCACTGTAAAAGCACAGTATCTAGGGCTACAGGGACAGCAAGTCAAGGTCTGAATTTTCTGGACTCCTTACATGGTTTTCATATTCTCAGTATGTCTATTTTAAATAATTTTAATTTTCCTGCCTCCATCCCCACTGGTTGGTCTGCTTTCTCCTGTCTGGCACAGAGCCACGCTGGCCATGGATTTCATGGGAAATGAGCACTGCTGTGCTGGTTTGAGGCNTTCTAGTCTGGGAGATTTTACAAAGTGTGTGGGGGGGCAGGGAACTCCCAAACCATCACAACTGCTCTTCTCCCCTGAGTTTCACTGCTGTTGAAGAAGTGGAGAGTGCTAAGACAGATTCAAGCTCATAGGTGCAGAGTAGCAAAAGAAGTGCCAAGCAGTAGCTGATGAAGTTATTCTGCTGTTGTTGAGAGCTCATGAGGTTTGCAGGCCTCCTTGTCCCCTTGTGCTTGCTGTCTGCTCCAGTGGTTTGGAGAGAGACAAATGGACAGGGTCACTGTGCCAACAAATTGCTCACTTGCTCCCCACACTAACTTGGTCTCATCTCTCTTAAACTCAAGGTCCCTCGTGTGTTTGGCTGAGCAGACTTCCCTGTGCCATAGGCTAATGTTTATCAGCAAAGCAGAGACTAAGGATGCAGGAAGGTAATCAGCAGGGAAAGGGACAAAAGGAACAAAGAGGAAGATAGAAGAGAAGAGATTGGGAAGGGAATTGAGGCTATGAGACAAAGTGGGAAAAGATGAAGGAAGGGCAAAGGGTGAATGGAAAAACTGGAACTTAAAGAGGAAGATTTAAAATGAGAGGTGGAAATGTTGCAGGTCAGAGGGACGTAGAAACAGAATGATTGGGGAGGAGGTGCAGAATGATTAGGGAGAGAGGCAGAGCTCAAGCACAAGGGTGTTCCCTGTTAGGCATCCCCCCTACTTCCATAGGATAAAATCCTTGTATGCAGATGGTGCTCCTGTCCCATCTCCTACCCTGGCAGTGTTCCACCATGCATGGAGCTGGAGCTGTATGGCATGGAGACAGTGCACACATCAACCCCCTCTCATTCCAGAGGAGTTTCATGTGGTATGTTTTTAAGAAGAAAATATCTAGCCAGGGAAGAAAAATTACTGTATAAATTCAATTATCTTGACAGCTCAGTGCTCACATTCCATCACAGATCAGGAGTTTCTTTCAGATTTAACACAGTTCCACCTTCCTAACCTGCCCCTGTGCTCACTCACCCACGCCAGAGGCCACAAAATACTTCAGTGGTGCCAGAAATGAGTTGTCATTTCCCTTGGGATAGATGCATTTCCCCCCTGCCCCATCATGATAAGGGAAAAGGACAGCTTGCAACCACCACAGGGACTTTTCCTTCCCTCTCATCCTAAACTTTGACTGATTTCTCATGGACCTTAAAGAATCTGAGGCAAACAAGACATGAACAAACAAGACGTGCTTAAAGCAGCTGAGAAACATGGGGGAGCTAGATGAAGAGCAGTCAGGTTGTGGGGGCTACACTTGGTACCATAAAGCAAAGAAAAGGAGCATGAAGAACTCATGGAGGTTAATAGGAAGGAAGCAGTTTGGTGTTAGCTGTAATGTTTCTTGGTTTGTGGTTTATGAGCACCCAGTAAACACATGGCTCCCCAGGCTGCTGGTCTGATGAGGACCTAAGCACAGAATGCCTGCATGAAAGGCCAAACAAGCAGTGGGTGCCTAACAAACTGTCACAAGATTGTGAGACACAGGCACAGGAAAATGTGACCCTCCTGACACAAATCTGCTACCGTTGCTGATATCTGCTATGAGCTCTTTTGACTCTGTCAACCTGACACCAGCTCCACGTGTGGCAGGAGATCAGGTACAGCCCAAACCTAGAGGTGGTGAATGTACAGGGCTTGCAGGCAGTGGGGAGCAGGGCTGGCTGGAGAAAGATTAGAGCAAAAAGCAGCTGAGCTGGCAATCCCTGTAATGTTTCAGAGACTCCAGCAGAGCTGCTCAGAGATCCTGTTTTGTTAGAGAAAGGAGGCAACATTTAGATTCATTGTTTTTACCTATGCAGAAAATGTTTGGGGTATTTTGGCCAGTGTGAACATCAACTGATGCTGAAGCCATTGCTAGGGCAAGAAGGAGCTGCCCTAATACCAAACTGCCCCAGGACTGTGTTTGGAGTTGCTTTGGATATGATTTACGTGATTGCAGTAGGCCAAACTCATCCTTGGGGATTTAAATATTCTGGATGTTATTGCAGACAAGAGGAGGAGGCCTCAGGAAGAACTGTAGGCAGAAGGGCTCTGCTAAGTGAGCCAAAGCCCTGGGGCCTGCTAAAGCTAAGCTTATTTTTGTTAGAAGTTGCTCTCTGAAAAATGTAGCAGTTGCCCTTCTCTGACCCATCCCTGGCAACAGCCTGCTGTGGTTTTGCTGGTGCAGTGATTGACTGGTGGGTTTTTTTCCCACCTAAACTGGAACATAATTGCAGTGAATCTGCAGCCACCAAGGGCTGCAGGAGGCTGACTTGCTGGCTGCTTGCACTGTAGAGTCTCAGCTAGGGCAGCATTCATCCTGCTCTGAGAGGACCCACACTCACTGCTTTGATAATTATTAACCCTCTAGTGACATGTGGACTGGCAAGCTAGGAAAGGGCAGGGATGCAACCAGTAACCTGGTTAAGGTTACTGCCATTATAATCATAGAATGGTAAGGTTGGAAGGGACCTCAAGCAGCATCTAGTTCCAACCCCCTGCCACAGGCAGGGACACCTCCCACTAGCACAGGTCACTCAAGGGCTCGTCCAACCTGGCCTTGAACACCTCCTGGGAGGGAGCAGCCACAACCT
>WBNM01032304.1:11542-81943 GCA_013399055.1 Ramphastos sulfuratus | reverse complement strand
CTGGAAGTTAAGGACTGAAGCTCTATTTACAGCTTAGCACAATTTACAAGCAGATATATACACAAGATACATGTATATTTACAGGAATATACAAGTTAAAGGTAATACAGAAACACAACACCCCTCCCAGAAATCAGAGTCCCCAGGAGGGGCTCCCAACCACCCTTCCACCTTCTTTCCACCCCTCTACCTTATCCCAGGGTCTGCCTTATGTGCAGGGTGAGTTTGGAGGATCAGCAAGGGGGGTTAGAAGCAGAGTGATTAGCTGGGTTACACAGCAGAAGGCCAGAAGACACACCAACTCCCAGAGAGGGACTCTCTGTGTTATATTCCGTGTTTGTGTCCTTGTTTTTATACATCTCAGCAAGCCTATGAGTGAAGCAGACATCACCATTGTTTTCTTTTCACAGCCTAGAATCTATTTTTTAATTAAAATATTCCAATTAGCCTCAAACCAGCACATACCTACTTCCCAATTTCCTCTGACTGCATCCCAAACCTCTGTCTATCACTAATGCCCTCTGTAGGCTAAGTGTTGCTGCTTGATTTGGGATGGGTTTTTTGGGGGGTTGTATTTTTTTCTGAGGGTGTGAATATTTTGATTATCTGCATGAAATCCCTTCTCTTTCCTTCTGCACTCAGTGTATCTGGAACTGACAGCTCCAGGGAGGTAAATGAATGCCACTGCATTTCAGAGGATGAATTATTTCGTGCAATTACCCTAAAAGTGCATGAGAGAACAGTGAAAGGAACGAGGGAGAGAAAGAAAGAGAGCATGAGAAGGAATAATCACAACACTTCGACAGGTTTACCTCATTGTGTTTGAAAATCTATCACTCTGACAGGTCCTCTTGTGAAAAGTGTAGACAGATAACTAGACACTTGCTCTTTGAGGTCCTTTTGAGTGAAGGAGGTGATCAATAGGAGGATCAGTCCTTTCACTCAAGTCCTTTCTCTTCTATTTCTTACAGACTAGCTGTACCCCATTTCCCTCTTAATGCCTCACTCAGGCTCTCAGATTCACTCCTCCATTGTGCTTGGACAGAAGGGTTTGGGTGGACTTCAGGCTACAGGATTATTGACTTGTGGGTCTTCTTATACACCTTATAATGGGTTTGGCTTGAGAAGGGATGCAATAACAAAAGGCTGTGTCCCCTGATCCCTCCCTGGCTCTTGAGCATGTTGAAAGGCCAAGGAAAACAGAGCTTTTTTTGTAGATTCATCTGAGAAAAGATTCAGGAGAAGCAGTTCCCATCCTGACTCTGCTGCTCTTTCACCTGCAAACTTTGTTACTCTCTTGATCATTCTGCAATCTCTGCACATCAGGGTCATCCTGGGGAAGCTGCTGACAAGAGCTATGTTCACTAAAACATGTGAAGTGCTTTGAGATCTTCAGATGGAAAGTGCTGGCAAGAGTAAATGATAAGAATCATCCAAGAGGGTGGCAAGTTACTAGGCACTTGCCATACTGGATGAGGAGGGGAGCAATGGGCTTGAGGGGTGCTGGGCCAAGTCACTTTTTTCACCTGTGCCTACTGCTCTTGCAGCAGTCATGGCTGTTTGTACTTTGAGGTAATTTAGGGAGCATGTTTTTGGGCTAGGAAAGCTAAGGTCTAGCATATGTCCTAAAATGAGACTTTTGGCTGGTGTCAGAAAGGAGTTATTCACAGCTACTGGAAAAGTCTTCCCATCTAACCAAAGCAGTTACTGCTTTAAGTTGGTTCTGTGTGAGGTGAAACAGGTTAGTTGAAGCCACCTTCATGGATTTCTTCCTGAACTGTGAGTTGAGTGACACATGGGGAGCACCCTGCTGCACTGCAGGTAGTCGAGCGACACGTGGGGAGCGCCCTGCTGCACTGCGGGGAGTCGAGCGACACGTGGGGAGCGCCCTGCTGCACTGCGGGGAGTCGAGCGACACGTGGGGAGCGCCCTGCTGCACTGCGGGGAGTCGAGCGACACGTGGGGAGCGCCCTGCTGCACTGCGGGGAGTCGAGCGACACGTGGGGAGCGCCCTGCTGCACTGCGGGGAGTCGAGCGACACGTGGGGAGCGCCCTGCTGCACTGCGGGGAGTCGAGCGACACGTGGGGAGCGCCCTGCTGCACTGCGGGGAGTCGAGCGACACGTGGGGAGCGCCCTGCTGCACTGCGGGGAGTCGAGCGACACGTGGGGAGCGCCCTGCTGCACTGCGGGGAGTCGAGCGACACGTGGGGAGCGCCCTGCTGCACTGCGGGGAGTCGAGCGACACGTGGGGAGCGCCCTGCTGCACTGCGGGGAGTCGAGCGACACGTGGGGAGCGCCCTGCTGCACTGCGGGGAGTCGAGCGACACGTGGGGAGCGCCCTGCTGCACTGCGGGGAGTCGAGCGACACGTGGGGAGCGCCCTGCTGCACTGCGGGGAGTCGAGCGACACGTGGGGAGCGCCCTGCTGCACTGCGGGGAGTCGAGCGACACGTGGGGAGCGCCCTGCTGCACTGCGGGGAGTCGAGCGACACGTGGGGAGCGCCCTGCTGCACTGCGGGGAGTCGAGCGACACGTGGGGAGCGCCCTGCTGCACTGCGGGGAGTCGAGCGACACGTGGGGAGCGCCCTGCTGCACTGCGGGGAGTCGAGCGACACGTGGGGAGCGCCCTGCTGCACTGCGGGGAGTCGAGCGACACGTGGGGAGCGCCCTGCTGCACTGCGGGGAGTCGAGCGACACGTGGGGAGCGCCCTGCTGCACTGCGGGGAGTCGAGCGACACGTGGGGAGCGCCCTGCTGCACTGCGGGGAGTCGAGCGACACGTGGGGAGCGCCCTGCTGCACTGCGGGGAGTCGAGCGACACGTGGGGAGCGCCCTGCTGCACTGCGGGGAGTCGAGCGACACGTGGGGAGCGCCCTGCTGCACTGGAGGTAACCACTCAGCAAAGCTGTGCTGCTCCCTCCTCCTGGCCTCATGAGAAAGGTACTCCCCACATGCGTGCCCTTGCCAGGAGTGGGTGCAGCTCCTTCACCTTCTGACAGTTGCAGCAGGTAAACATCATTGCAGCTGCTGTCCTGCATCCACATGGCACACTTGTACTGCTCACTACCTTGCTGTGGACAAACTGCTTTCTGCCAGGGCACCTTTGGGATCCAGTCCTGCTTCTGGAGGTTTCAACTTTGCTCCTAGAGACTCAAGCTTCATTTCTGTGACTTCTAGAAGCCCTTCAATGATGACTCTGTGGCTCAACCCAAAATTCTATATTCTTTTAAGCTTCCTTATTTTTTTCTTTCTCTCCTCTCCTGCAGGATGGTGGAGTACTCCCTGGATCTCCAAAACATTAACTTGTCTGCAATCCGTACTGTCCGTGTCCTGAGACCCCTGAAAGCTATCAACCGTGTGCCTAGTAAGTCATGCTTCCTTCTCACTCCTGCTCAGCTTGGGCTGTGGGGACTGCTTGATCAGTAATGCTGTGTGTGGTGGTGTTCTCCAAGTGTGGCTCAGGTGCAAACTGACTGGAGACTACTGCTTGACTGCTTTTGCCCATCACAGGGCCAAGAAGTGTTGTTGGATGGGTGGTAAAGCCACAGTCTCGTAGCATATCAGCCCTGGCCATCCTTTGTGCAGGGCCATGCTGATGGCTCAGGAGCTGAAGCTGATCAATGTGCAAATAAAGGAAAGGAGTTTTTTCTTGCTCTTACTGAAGGACATTGTGAGTTTGATAATGTCTGTGGCCTCAAAAGGAGATGTGTGTGAGGTCTGGGAGAGGGTGTGCTGAGGGAAGCAGAGCGAATCGGTTTGCTTAGGCTTTCACATGTTCTTCCAGGTTCTCTCATCTGAAAAATTTTCATGCCATTACAGCTAAAAGGTGTGTAGCACCAGTTATTTTTTCTCTCTACCTCATTCTGTGCCTTGCACTCCCTCTTCTGTGCCAACTATCCCCACTGTGAGCTGGCATGTGCATATGAGCCAGGCTGAGCATTGCTGGGCATGGTGGTGCCAGGGCTATGCTGGAGCCGAGATGTGTCAGCAGCCAAAATGCTGCTCACCAATACTATTCCGATCTGAAATGCAGCCCTGCATGCACATCAGAGAGGTCCTGCAGCCCTGGTTTGTAATCCACAGCCCTGGAGCATTTGCTGCTCCCACAGTGGAGGTGGCCTCTCCACAGCCCTCACTTCTTTCCTTCCCAGAGGATGGGAGCAAGAAGACTGAAAGGGGATTTAATAAATTTATAAATACCTGAGGGCTGGGTGTCAGGAGGGAGGGGACAGGCTCTTCTCACTTGTTCCCTGGAATGGGACAAGGGGCAATGGATATAGGCTGCAGCAGAAGAGGTTCCACCCCAACACAAGGGGGAACTTCTTTACTGTAAGGGTCACAGAGCACTGGAACAGGCTCTCCAGAGAGGCTGTGGAGTCTCCTTCTCTGGAGACTTCCAAGGCCTGTCTGGATGCATTCCTCTGTGACCTGAGCTAGATTGTATGGCCCTGCTCTGGCAGAGGGGTTGGACTCTATGATGTCTTTGGGTCCCTTCCAACCCCTAACATCCTGTGAACCTGTGATCTTCACTATGCTTTTCACTTTTTATTGCAGATGAACTGTTTCTTACCTCTTCTTCCATCTCTCTCTCTTTTTAAAAATTATTTATTTTCTTATCAGTGTTGTTCTCCCTGCAACCCTGCACGAAGTAAGCAGATGCTGTTGTTATTTAACTGCAGGAAATAGTGATGGAGGTTTTGCAGTGGTTTTATCCAGGTGGATGGCAGTGAAGTGGCAGGCAGGTTGCATGCTGTTTGGATCAGGTGCTTGCAAGAGTGCTGACCTCAGTCTGCTGTGTCACTCTGGTGTTTCTATGCAAAGGCAGCAGCTGCCATGTGCAGCCCTGTGAGGTTTTAGGCATTCCTCTTGCACGTTTTTCTGTCTTGCAGAAAGGCAGGAGGTCTCTCTGCTCTTCCCCATAATCTCCCTATCAGGCTGTCTGCAGTGCCTAAGACCTTGCCAGAGCTCTCCTAATCCTCTCAAGCTCAGATGCTCCTTTTTCTTTTCCAGATCAGACAAAGTTTGCACAGACAACCTCCCAGTCTTCCTCCCGTGATTTTCCTTGTGCCAAAGTCACTTTGACAATGTCACCTATTTCCTGAACATGCTACTGAGACAGATTTTAGTATCTCAGACTTCAGGCAAAGCCTTTCTAAAAGGCTTTCACAGATCTTGTCCCTCTTCCTTTGGGTGCATTTTTATCTCTGAGCAATAGCCAATGCATAGAAGGTGCCAAATGATGTGATGAAGGAACTGTGGCACAATCTGATGTTCCCAAAGTGACAGGAGGGCACCAGGTAGAGGAGCTGGTTTGGGAACTGAGTGTACACCCAGCTGTATAACAAGTCTATCATGGGGTGATAAAGATGGGAGCCAAGAAAAACCTTTTGGCTATCAACTATCAGCAAAACAACTTCCCCAGGCTGTCTCTATCTCTCTGGTCCTTCTCCAGAAAGAAGAGAGCTGGGAGCCAGCCACAGTCGTGGCTGTGAGCATGGGTGGTGATGGGACATCTCTTCTGTAGGTTGTGCATGGTAGGCTCACCCCTTCCAGGAAGCCTCTGTGTGAGGGCAGGACCATCCTGATGTTATGCAACATCCCTGCTTCATAAGGAGTCCTGTGAGTCTGTGTTCAAAAACCTCTTTGCAGAGGCTCATCCCTGTTGTCAGGGTAGATGTAACCACGGTGGCAAGTGGGAACCACAGAATGCCAGGTTGGAAGGGACCTCAAGGATCATCTGGTCCAATATTTGTCAGTGAGAATGAAATTAAATGAGATGTCCCAGTCCCCCCTCAAGCTGAGTCTTACTGTCCAATACCTAACTGTTCTCACTGTGAAACATTTTCTTCTGGAGTCCTGTTGGAATCGCCCCAGGAGCAACTTGTACCCATTACCCCTTGTCTTTTACATGTGGCTCCTTGTGAAAAGGGAGTCTCCATCCTCTTATTAGCCACCCTCTATGTACTGGTACTTGGTAGTAAGGTCTCCCCTAAGCCTTCTCTTCCCAAGGCTGAACAAACCCAGCTCTCTCAGCCTTTTCTCATGTGGCAGGGCTTCCAGTCCTCTGACCATTCTTGTGGCCCTTCTCTGGACATGTTGAATGATACTCGAGTGACTCCTGCGTACATCTGCCACGTTAATTGCTGGGCAACAGTAGTCAGGAGTAAAGCTTGACTGATGGAGCCAAGGTCTTGTTTAATTCCTAGTTATCTCCTGGAGCAGCTGGAGTTGCTCCCTGCCAGCAGCAGCTGCCCCAGGAAGAGCAGTATGAGCAGCAGAACTGACTCATCAGGAATCTGCTTTGTCCGTGCCGAGGCACCAGGGATGCTTTCACTCATTTTTGCCTGACCTTTGTAGAGCACAGGGCCTTTGAATTTCCCCTGACTGTCCCAGCCCTGATGCTGTCTGTCTGCTCAATTTATCAGCATAAAATTCTACCTGTGTGAAATTGATGCTGTTTTAATTTCCACTCGGTGGTTAAATCTTTATGTATCTTTCTTGCTACATAAATTTGTAGTTATATGCAGAGAACGTTTTGGGAGAAAGTCAGTCTGTCATTAATTTGCAGAGAAGGAAAAAAAAAAAAAGAAATCAGATTCCCTGGGAGAGGAAGCACTGACTTGAGGGGTGAAAACTGGTGAAGAGGCTGTAAACAACGGCTTGTGATAAATGGAAATGATCTGCATTGCAAGAAGATGCCCAGTGGGGTATAGCAAACAAAATTAATGGGACCTTTGGCCACAAATCTTTTTTTAATGTCTTTTTAAAGTTCTTCATTACTGATCTGAAGCAAGAGAAAAGTCTATTAGTGAGATATATTGATGATAGTAAGCTGGAGGTGTTGCAGGTGCTAGTAAAGCACGTGGGAAGTAAAAACAGCAGGAGGTAGAGGGAGACTGAGGTCGTGGTGGGAGTGTGAGATATTTGGGGAGAGGCAGAAAGGTTAATCCCAAAGGCAGGTATTCAACCACGTTCCAGAAGGCTGAGGCTGGTGAGAGGCCTTGAGCACAAGCCCTATGAGGAGAGGCTGAGGGAGCTGGGATTGTTTAGCCTGGTGAAGAGGAGGCTCAGGGGAGACCTTATTGCTGTCTACAACTTCCTGAAGGGTGGTTGTGGCCAGCAGGAGGTTGCTTTCTTCTCTCAGGCAACCAGCACCAGAACAAGAGGTCACAGTCTCAAGCTGTGCCAGGGGAAGTTTAGGCTGGAGGTGAGGAGAAAGTTCTTCACTGAGAGAGTCATTCCCCACTGGAATGGGCTGCCCAGGGAGGTGGTGGAGTCACCGTCCCTGGAGGTGTTCAAGGCAGGTTGGGACGTGGCACTTGGTGCCATGGTCTGGTCTTGAGGTCTGTGGTAATGGGTTGGACTTGATGATCTTTGAGGACTCTTCCAACCTTGCTATACTGTGATACTGTGAGGGGACAATGTGATCTAACATTCAGTGGCGGCCATTTTAAAGGCTTACATAGGGGCACCCAGGTAGGAACTGCCTGGCCATGTGGACTTTGAATATTGACAGTTTATTATCAGGAGGATGGACAAAACTATTAGGAACATGAGTGATTACTGTATGAGTGGGAGAGTGCTGAAAATGGTCTGTCTGGGTAGATTATGTAGTGCCCAAAGAACAGTGACACTTGAATGCTCAGCCAGCATTCAGAAACTCTGCATACCAAAGTGAAAAATCTCTGGAGAAATTTCAATCTATGTGAAAAAAACAAATAAACCTNCCCCAAAAAAAAAAAACCCAACACCAAAAGCCAACCAACCAAAAAACCCCAAACACAACAACAAAAGACCAACAGAAAACCCAAACCAAAACAGAATCAGTGCCAGAAAATGAGGAGGGAGAAAATTCAGAATGACTCTAAGGAAACAGCAGAGAGATGGTAGATGAAAAAGAATCACCTGTTAAGTAAGTTAAATCAACTGTGTATTCTTGGCAGGTGGGCAAGGCTGAAGTTTAAATGCCCAGACTGGATGTGTCTAAATTCTGGTCTCCTGTGTTTGTTCTTAACATGTTACTGAAAGCTCTTCCTCACAGGAGGACTTGTGAGGCTTTGAAGCAATGTCCCAGAAGGAGCTGACAAATGCTGTCTGTGTGTGTGCCATACTCATTCTGTGCAGTCTGAAGGAGGCATAGACTCTCCTACCTGAGTCGTGACAGAAGAAAATCACTTCCAGTGTAACCAAAAGGTGGAAAATTCCTCTTAAGGAAGAAGTTCTCCACCTGGTTTGTAATTAGGCTGTAAAACTTACTGCCAGGGGAAGTCCTTCCAGACCAAACCAAGCAAGAAGCACTGCATAAGTCAAGGAAGAAAAATAGAATTGTCAGAGAGACAAGAGCTCATGTGTAGACATTTCTACATATCAAACCTCCTTGTTTCAGAGTTAAAGCTGATCCTTAGCTGCTGATTTCCAGCAATTGATTGCACTTCTTGCAGTTCTTAGCAAGATGTTGCAGTTTTCAAACTGGCAGAGGGAAGATTTAGATTGGATGTCAGGAGGAAGTCCTTTACAGTTTCTTACTAACTAACATTGGAACTCTTAAATTGGATGAAATTGAAAACATAATTAATTAATTATTTGACAACAGCCAGAAACTCCTGCACTGTAGGTTAAGAATATGCAGAGCATCACTAAGCCCCCACTTGAGCCTTCCAGTATCCGAAGGGGGCCTACAGGAAGGCTGAGGAGGGACTATTGACAAGGTCTTGTAATGACAGGACAAGGGACAATGGGTTTGAACTGGCAGAGGGGAGATTTAGACTGGATGTTAGGAGGAAGTTCTTTCCAGTGAGGGTGGTGAGGCACTGGCACAGGTTGCCCAGGGAGGTTGTGGCTGCTCCCTCCCTGGAGGTGTTCAAGGCCAGGTTGGATGAGGCCTTGAGTGACCTGTACTAGTGGGAGGTGTCCCTGCCTATGGCAGGGGGGTGGAACTGGATGATCCTTGAGGTCCCCTCCAACCTTACCATTCTATGATTCTGTGATTCTATGTGCTCCTGACTATTTTGGATTTCACTTCTGGATGAAGTTTGTGGCTCTGCCCTGCTTGATCACTCCTCAACTTGCATGTCATTGTTGTAGTATACTAGAGAGAACAGGAGGCATCACCCTCATAATGCATATCACACCTTCATTAGTATTCCTGCTTCTCTCTTTATTCCTGACTACAGCCCCAGGAGTGCTGCCTTTTGAGGTTTTGTTTGAAAATGCATTAAATAAATTAAAAAAAAAAAGATAAAAACAAATAGAGATTGTTCTGTTCCTATTACCATATGATTCAATCCCATGGCAGTGAGCTGGTGACCAGTCCTGCAAATCACTGAAGGAGTGTAAAGAGGAAAGAAGCACTCTCTGGGTCTCTGTCTGAGGTAGTTGATTTCTGCTTTGGGTGGGTATATCCTTGTCCTGGTTTTGGGGTGAAATCCTACATCCTTTTGCAGTTATGTGGCAGGTTGCTAGGTGCAACGTTGCTTTTTCTGCTAGCTCTTTCATCCCTTCTTCTCATGGCAAGGCACAAGGCTTGCAGGGGGGGTGGGACTGGTTTTGTTCTATTTTTGCCTGCTTTTGAGAAGGTAGTCTGTAGTCACTTCTGATCATTTGAATTTCTTTCACTTCTGTTATTCTGGGGTTCTGGCATGGGAGCACAAAATCTTTCTTCAGTTTACTCTTTCTTGTCTTACGTGAAGAAGAATCAGAGAATCATAGAATGGTAAGGTTGGAAGGGACCTCAAGGATCATCTAGTTCCAACCCCCTGCCATAGGCAGGGACACCTCCCACTAGTACAGGTCACTCAAGGCCTCATCCAACCTGGCCTTGAACACCTCCAGGGAGGGAGCAGCCACAACCTCCCTGGGCAACCTGTGCCAGTGCCTCACCACCCTCACTGTAAAGAACTTCCTCCTAACATCCAGTCTAGATCTTCCCTCTGCCAGTTTAAACCCATTGCCCCTTGTCCTGGCATTGCAAGACCTTATAAATAGTCCCTCCCCAGCCTTCCTGTAGCCCCCTTCAGATACTGGAAGGCTACTCTAAGGTCTCCTGGAAGCCTTCTCTTCTCCAGGCTGCAGAACCCCAACTCTTGTAGTCTGTCCTCATAGCAGAGCTGCTGCAGCCCTCTGAGCATCTTTGTGACCTCCTCTGGACCCGCTCCAACACTTCCATGTCCTTGCACTGTGTTTGATGTCTTCCAGTTCCACTTAGAATTTAGTAACTGATTCATCATTTGGAAAAAGATTACTTCAGCTGAGCACACTGTGAGGAAGTGAAGGAGTCTGATGCAGAGTGTTGCATAGCAACTTTATTGAATAGAAAGTGCATACATGTTCTAATAGTTGGTGTGTAACTGCAGTAATACTTATGTGGAGCTATAGGCACTAGATATATTATGCTGCATTCTTATTACTGGCTGTGCAGGAAATAGAATTTCAGATTTTGGGGAGGTTCTGCTATTTCTAAATATATAAATATATATATTTCCCCCTCTCAGTCAGGGCAAGAATAAGAATAAACATTTCCTGTCCATTCGAATCCAGTTTTATTCTGCCTTATTTTAGTTACTTTGTTTGGCTTTTTTGGTTTGTTTTTTTTCCTTATACTTGGTCTTGCCAAAGAGGTTTAAAAGTCAAAAAATCCTCAACTGTGCTGTTCTAGTATGAAATTGCTTTCCTCTCCTCTCTTCTTGTCCTCCTTTTTTCTAAGTGATGTTCCAATAATGATCACAACACTGAAGTGTTTCCATTTCAGTGAAATAGCTTTTTCTTTTTTTTTTTTTTTTTTTTCCCCGCTTTTAAAACAAAACAGGGTGTTTTTTTTTTTTTTTTTTTTTTCCCCTGGTAAAAGTGCTGTGTTGGAAAATCTTGATTTAGCTCCATTTGTCTTCATTAACTATTGTTAGTAAGTTTCTCCATGAGTTCCAAACAGACTGGAGTTTTCTGCTTTTCCTCTACAGTTCTCAAAGATATAAACCAAAGCTTGTGGGTTTAATCTTTCTTAAGTTTCAGACCAGGTGAGTGAAACTTAATGTTGCCAGCAGACAGAATAATACAGCTGACATTTCCTAACTCACAGCTCTGCCTTCAGCTCACCAGACCAAAGCACAGATATAAAATAGTCTGAAGCAGCTGAACCCTGGAATGGGAGAAGCAGATGTTTTATACTTACATGCCTACCTTCAATCTGTATTCAGCACTGAGCTACCTGAGTTTGGTGCTGCCACAGTGCCTAAGAGTGGTCTGGCTATGAACCCCCCACGCTTGGCACAGGGGAGGAATGGTGACATTTACTTCTCTAAATGTGTTTTTGAAGAACTAATTTCACTGATGAGCGTGTGTGAAATTAGCTTCAGAGCTGAGATATATTAGGCTGTAAAGCAGCCTCATTTACAGCTAGATCAGACAAAAAGCAAGTGCATTTGACAGGCACTGTCCTGCCCTAGCAGTTGGAAACCCAAAAAGATGATGAGATTCCTCTTCTAAGAGCCCTTCCCTACAGGGTCTTTGCTTCAGATGCCTCAGTCATCCTGAAAGAGGACTATCACTTGCTTGTTCTCTTTCCAGTGCTAATTTCCTTTCAAAAATAAACTCTTCCATTTAACTCTTTTGGAAGTGCATCTTTCCCTTCACAGCCTTATTTGTGAAATGATGACTGAAACTCAGATAATTTTCCAATCATTTAAACTCATCCCATCCACAGTTGTCTGTGTAAGCTGTCCTGTAAGTATTTATTATCCCGTCTCAGTGACACACAAACCACGGGCAAGGGTCTGTGCACACATTTATCCACACTCAGACACAGCCCTGAGTAGGTCAGTACAGGGACAAAAGTGATGCTCTCTTACAGCATCCATACACAAGTTAAGATGTCAAAAAGCCCTTTTCATTCCCTGCTCAGGCTATGTGTGGCTCAAAAGCATTCAAAGAAGCTGACAGCTTTCTACAGGCTCGGTCCCAAGTAGGTGGGCAGTGAAAGGATGGAGGAAAGCTGACAGGGGATGGACTTGACCAACAGGGTCGTGTTCAGTTTATATCCTCCCTTTCCAACCCAATCTCCTAGCCAAGTGTAGTAATGCACTGAAGATGTGATTTATTCCTGGAGCAGGCCATTAAAGGATGCCTTTCCTCAGAGAGGGGGCAGATGGGAGATGGAATTGTAACTTAGAGCTGTATTTTCCAGTATGTGAAGCCCTTTATCAAGTCAGTTGGGGCCCTACATCAGACAGGCATGTTCAGGATACAGAGCAACGGTGTGAGGAGAAGGAGAACAGCATGAGGATCAAGAGAGAGCAGAGCAGGGCTTGAAGGAAAAGTGCACAGGAGGCCAGTACAGGCTTTGCTAAGCACAGTATGCAAAGGTGTGATGCACTTCTGTGGGTAGGGCAATGCCATGAAAGTGAGGGGGCAGGGAGGGAGAGAAGGGGAGGAAATCAAAACTGAGACAAGGACAAAGCTAGGAAAGCTTCCTGACTCTCAGGTAAATACTCTGAGTGGGTTTCCAAATCAGTTCTTCTCTGGGGCTTTTTAACAAACCGAGCAGGCTGTAACAGACCCCACATCGAGTAGTGCTGAAGGGAGTCTTCAGTCACTGAGGACAGGCTCGGATTTCAGTTACTCGTTCTCTGGTCTCAGTGCTGCTTTTCATGTGCCATATGTTGCCACGTGTTTAAATGAGCAATCAAAGTAAATCTGGGAGGGGAAAACCCCAAAACAAAATGGGAATTACATCTCTGTGTTAGTATAGCATCATGGGAGGCAGCTGAGGAACAGTGGAGGAAATTTAGAGGTGATGATGCCTTCCTTTGTACCATACATTGCTTAGTTCCTTTTTTTTTCATTTTTCGGTCACAGATCATGGGGGAAATCATCTTGCCCTCTCTGAAGTAGTCTGCTCCATTTCATTGTTACTATAAAAAAGTATTCAGAAGTCACAAATTATGTGCTTATAGGCTGTCAAATGGGCTTAAAACGATGAGATTTGAAAATGGTAAAGGAAAAAAAAACCAAACCAACCCACAAGTTATTTTTATTTTTCCTATGGCTTTCAGACATTTAGACCTGTGACTCAGATCTTGTAGTCCTCATTTTCTCTTTTTTTTCCCCACCATAGTAGTGAGGAATAGAAGCTTTTCTTTTTTTCTTTCTTCACTGTGATCCAACACTGTCAAACCATAGCAAGATCTCATGCCTGAAGGTTTATGCCATGCATCCCAAGACTCCTGATAAAAATCACAAGATTTAGCTACAGCACTTTGGAGTTGGTGTTATTGGAAGTAAAGCAAGTCTGGGAAAAAAAAAAAAAAAAAGAGAAACAACCAAACCACCACAACAACAAACAAGCAACAGAAAACCAGTCATAAAAAGACCTTCACCAGAATCTTTATTTTATCCTTTCCCCTCTAGGGGAACCTACACAGCCAGAATTTTAAGGATGCTCAGCACTTGGCGGCTCCCATTGTGGTGATTCTGCTGCCTGTTCAAACAGGCTCAGCCCCCAGTGTACACAGTGCTCTTGAAAGCCCAGCCACGTAGTTTGCTGCTTAAATGGGAGCTGGGCTGTTTTGCAAAATCTGTCCCATGGGACCTATCAAGCAGTAGATACCATGGAAATGTGAGCAATAATGACAATGTATTATAAGGGGAAAGATAATGTCATATTACACTAATGCAAATTACACTCTGTGTGTGTGTGTGGGCAGGGCAATTTACAACCACAACCTGAAATTTCTCAGCCTTCATCTATTCAGGGCCTGATTCTCCTTTTCACACACATCTCACTTAACGTCATGTCACTGCCTGCAGTAAAGAGAGAGCCACAATTCGTGCTGGTGACAGCAAGAGGAAACCAGCTCCCTTGAATCGTAACCACAAGTTGCATTAACACTGCTTTACATAATATTGTGCATTATTCTGTCCTTACACAGCACCAGGGATGTTTAAAGAACTTGGTCTCTGCATGGAGGAGTGGGTTTGAGGGTGACAGAACAGTGGAAGAGGCTGCCCAGGAGGTTTGTGGAATCTCTCTCTCTGGAGACATTCAAAACTCTCCTGGATGCATTCCTGTGTGATCTGGTATAGGTGATCCTGCTCTGCAGGGGGGGTGGACTTGAATGATCTTTTGAGGTCCCTTCCAGCCCCTGGCATTCTGTTATGCTATGATTAAGAGTATTTATAGAATGGAGGCAAGTGGCTCACAGCCACAGCACCTGAGTTACTTTTTGTCCCCAGTGCTGGGTGACCCCTGGCAGTCTGAAAGAAAAGCTGGCACTGTAGGTTTGTGATAGAGCTTTCACTGCTGGTGAGCACAGTCATGACTGCAGTGATAAATGGGGGAAAAAATGAGATGATTGGTGAATGAACAACAGTAGCAGGTGGTAGTAGGTGTTGCTTATTAGATGTTCAGTATTAGAAGAAAGAACAGAATGACAGCAATCCCCCAGAGAGACACCTCTGTGAGAAATTATCAGGCACCTGGCATCACTCTCCACAAAAAAGATCCCTAACAACCCAAAACTTGCAAGGAGTTAATGGGCCAAGAGAGTGAAGAAGGGGAGTCCTGAGTGAGACTTTTGCTTGTGCTTGTTTCTGTTTGTGTCACAGATAATGTGGCTACCAACCAGGCTTACAGTGGCACATACTGTGGTATGTGTGCAGGCATATNATGCTTGAGGTCCCTTCCAACCTTACCATTCTATGATACTGAATGTGAGCTTTTGATGGCCCTCAGCTAGGCTGGCAGTCTCTATAGTAGGGTTCAACCTGCTGCAGGGCTGAGGCCTCTCCTTTTTGGGTCATGACAAAAATTGTACTGAAGCTCTTCTTTCTTCAGACATGTCTGCATGTGAAGGTAAATGCTCTGGATTTTACCCTCATTCTTGAGGGTCAAGTCTGGAATTAGGAGGCCTCACCTCTGAGCTTGTTTCTTTAAAGCCCCTACCAGCTCCACCTGGCTTGGTTCTAGTTTCTGGTCCCTCTCTAGGGCTGGTGAGGCTCAGGCTTATCAAGGATGATCGATTTTGTGTGCTGAGTCTTGTGCATCTTGGACAAAGCTGCAAAACTTAAGAGCTCAGGGCTGATGTTTAGACCATTTGTCTTCTGTGAAAGACTTACAAGGTGCAACCTTAGAAGGTCTAACTATTCAATTCACAGTTCACGTTTTACATCATTTATGATCTGGTGAGAAGATTTTTTTTTTTTCATGACCTTGGTGTATATTTCTCATAGTGTTCTCCAAAAGTGGAGTTTATTGTGCTGTATTGGGCTGGGGTTTTGTTGTTGTGGGTTTTGTGGGGTTTTGTTTGGTTGTTTTCTGTGGGTTTGGTTGTTTGGGTTTGGTTGGTTTTTTTTAGGTTGTTTTTGTTTTCTTTTGAGGGGAGGGGATTGTTTATATTTAGCATCTTGACATTCTCTTTAAAAGCAGTTCTTTATGAATAGATCTTTACTACCCTGTGCTGGAAGCTAGTCATGTTTCTTTGTAGGATTTTCAGTAGGTCTGCAGCAAAGAAATGTGGCAACAGCTACCTGGGATGTGAGCCAGGCCGGGGCTCAGTGAGACTTGTTGCTATACATCGTGCTAAAGAGAATTATGATTTTCAAAGTTCCTGACACTTCTGTATCCTAAATCTCACTGGGAAGGGCTTAGTTCTTTGGTGTGTATATGATACTTGATGAGCAGTTAGGAAGGGGATCTCTGAGCCATTCAGAATACTGACATTCCTGGCTCTGGCACCTGAGCCCCCTTTTGGGTGGTGTGCTGAGCATCGTGGTTATGCAGCACCCATGTGTGTGTTTTTTCATCTTCCCCCTCAAGGAGAGCAGAGTATCTTGGCTTTAATTTGCACTCTCTTTTTGGCAGGTCTTTTGGCTGAGTGTATTGGGGGTGTTGCAAGTGGTATGTTTTTTCTCTCTTCTTCCTTTACATTTTGATACTAGTCTTGCCTTGACTTGATCCATCTAAGGAAAATGTCTTGTTCTCAGAGTGAAAAGTGGTGAGATCTGTGCTGGTCCCTGGCTCCAGAGGCTTGAGAGAGTTCTTTCTCTTATGTCACTATGCTGCCTACTCTGGAGAGCTCTGTTGTCCCAGCAGGGTGAAGCTCTGACCAGCAGCGTTTTCCTGGAGCTTTAGTCCCTCTTTTAGCTACCCTAAGCTTAAGCTGAGAAGTAATTCGAAGGTAGGGACTGAGAACTCTTAATGCTTGAACTTGATTCAGTATCCTAAGGGAAGACACTGTACTGAGGTGAGGCTTGATGTGCCCATGCTACTGAGAAAATTAACAGCAGCTTTTTGCACTGGTTGAAGCTTTGTAAGTGCTGGAAATGTCAGGCTTTGATATTTTCTGTCGTCAAACTGAGAAGTGACAAAAATTTGGATAATTGAAAGTTAGGTCATCAACAGCAGGATGAGGTGTCTGAGCCAGTCAGAGAAGCTTGAAAGCTTTGATTGCTGGCAAGGCAAGAGCAGGGCTTTGGTGAGGAACTTAGTGGTGCTTTGGAACCATGGATCAAACTGACAACCTGCAAGTACAAAGCCTCCACACTGAATGTATCCTACGAATGCACTGGGAATCTGATGAGAGATCGGTGGAAGGATTTTCCTTGCCTCTTATCAAGGCCAGTGCTTCACATTTGTGTCTGGGGCAGCTTTTCCTTAACAGCAGAACAGCACAAGGTAGTGTGAGATGTTAAGTGGACCTGTTTTTCCATAGGGTTCATTTACTCTGGGTCAGGCCAGCCATGGCAACCTGCTCACTCTTGCATTGGTGCAAAGCAGGGGTGACAGTCTTCAGTGTGAGGCTGGTTTTGCAGCCTGAGGAGAAGGCAACTGGAGCTGCACATCAACCATTCCAACTGAGCAACTCTGCCTTACATGTTTGCAGGAGAAGGAAAAAGATCACTGGCACAGGTTGCCCAGGGAGGTTGTGGCTGCTCCCTCCCTGGAGGTGTTCAAGGCCAGGTTGGACAAGGCCTTGAGTGACCTGTGCTGGTGGGAGGTGTCCCTGCCTATGGCAGGGGGTTGGAACTGGATGATCCTTGAGGTCCCTTCCAACCTTACCATTCTATGATTCTATGATCTGTGGCAGGGAAGTTGTTGATGAACTTGGCAGTGCATCTACTGTCGCACATACATCTGATTGGTTCCTCTTTATTGTAGTTTGGCCTCATGTTTTAGCTGATATAAAGAATGCAGTGTCTGAAATGGCAGCTAAACCTTGGATCAGCAACAGATCAGTGAGGAGGGTCACAAATTAGAGCATCAGCTTGTCACTGTGCACACCAACTGAGATTATTTTATCTGCAGGGTCAGCTGAAAAAACCCAACCAACCGAAAACCCACAACACTCTCCTGTCCTCAAACCCACAAAACACAAAACCATACCCCCAAAACATCTCCACCTCTCTCTGTGCTTTCTGTGTGAGTGCAATCTATCTGCTGGAATGGTTCCTCAGTTCTGAAAATTCCCATAGAGGAGCATGCAGAGGAGAACCCTGCCAACCCCATGCTCGCTGGATGGGCTGCCATGTGTCCTGGGGCAGGGGAGGAAGGAAAGAAGGTGCACTTGGACAAGCAGCCTGGCTGAGGAACAGAACACTTTGGGTCTCTGCACTGCGTCCTGCCAGCTCCGGTCACAAGTGCTGATAGGGAAGAGATTTACTTTTGCTCCAGTTAAAATGACAATGGGTGGCTTGGCCCAGGGTGCAGATAAGACTGGTGCTGTGAATTGTGCTGTCTTCCATCTGGTTTACTCTAAGCAAGGGAACAAATGCCTCAAACTGCTTTTGCCTCCACATGCGTTAGCTTTGTTCCTCACTGTAGAGCTGGGGAGAACAAGGAAGCCTCAAAGATGGGTGAGAGACAAGGAAGCAAAAAGAGAGGGTTCCTTACCCTCTCCTGAGCTACTCTTCCATTCAGATTACAGAGTGGTTACTCCTAGGGAATGAATCGGCTCAGCTGTTGCTTCTCACTCCTGGAAGGGGGCAGGTGGAGAAAAGGCTAAGCGACAGAGTGCTGCCGAGCACTGCATGGCTGGCTCTGACTGCCTGAGCCTGGCTGCTCCTCAGCCCTGCCCCTGCAGCCGCCAGGCTTTCCCCAGGGCTGGCACACGCCGGGCCAGGCTGCTTAGCTGTGACGGGCAGGCTAATCAGGGCTGATCGCGAGTGTCTGGAGGGAGCTGCGGTCACTGTAGCATCTGCAGAGGTTGTCAGGAAGAGCCTCTGTGTGCTGCTGGGGTGAAGCAGAGGATTTGCTTTGCTTGAACCCTGGAGGGAGTTCAGGGACTTTGCTTTGTCTCTTGGTTTTGCTCAGCCCTGTGCTTCCCCCTAACAGCTGACTGCCTGGCACTCCTCATCCTCCCACTCCTCATCCCCGTGACATACCGTCCCCGCAACGTCCGCTGCTATGTTGGAGCAGTGGATGCATCTCTGTTGTGCTTTGCTCCTGAGCGATGGAGCATCCTTCCCTACCCCTTGCCCAAGGGCATGAGTGAGCAGCAGGGAAGCATTTTTGAGCATTGTTTCATGAGAACCCTTCCTTGGATGCCCACAGCCGATGCTGTTTCTTTTCCTCCTTTCACCTGGTCTCCTTGTGAGGGTGAATGGGAAAAAGAAAAGATCTTTCAGAGCCCACACCTGACACTCATGAATATTTCATGTTTCTAGCTCTTCTTCCCCTTGAAGAGCAAAACCTTTTCATATCTGATGCCCTGGGAGCCTGTTTGGCTGCTGAATGTTGCTTCATCAATGCTTTCCCTCCCTGCTTTTTCTCCAGCCTGCCCAGCCCCTCTTCTTTTCTCTTCTCAGGGAACATCTCTTTTCTTCAACAGCTGCTTCAGAAAAGGTCATTGTCCTTTTCATATTCCCTCCTTGCTGTGAGCCAGCATGGCTTCTACTCTGCCAGTGGTAAAGGACAAAAGAGGATGTGGGGAGGGAGGCTGGGAGATGTGTGCATGTACACTGCAGAGCAGTGCAGAGGCAGAGAAACGATGTAGGTACAGTGAGAGAAAAAAGGGACAGAGGAGCAGGCAGAGGTGGCAGGAGGTAGGAAGGAAGCAGCAGCAGGATTTGCCAAGGAACTGGCTTTCCAGCACCTTCCAGAAGTTGTCATGCAAGATGCACTGATGTTACTGTGGACAGGGGCTTGTCCAGCAAAGGTCTCTTGGAAAAAAGAGACATCCCAGTTCCCCAGTGCTGAATCTGCAATGACAGATATGCTTTCTGCCCATTTCCATTGCCCTACAGCTGCAATAGAGAGCTCATTATCTCTGCCATCTGCAGGAAGTCACCACTCTTCATCAAGCTTTTCAGGCTTCTCCCTCTTGCCCCCCTACCCTGTGAGTGCTTAAGGAACCAGGGACCACCAGCAACCTGCTTCCATTCAGGCAGACCCCAAAACACTGCTTTGTAGGTCCTACCTAAGCAGGGCTCATCCCTTCTTGCCTATGAAACTGTTCAGGCACCAATCAGGCAGAGTCCTTCCTTGGAGACCTGCAACAGATGCCCTAGCATGGCTGCCAGACCAGCCTGCCCTTCCTGGCTCTAGGGGACTGCAAAGCCCCAGCCAGGGACAGACTCATGCAGGGCTGCTGGCTCAGGGTGGGGAGGACAGGGAGGCTGTGAGGGTTTCCCCCCAAAGTGTCCATAGGGGCTGGCAGAGGTGCAGGAGGAGCACTACCAAAATGTCATAGCAAAGAATGGGGCTCAGGCACTCCAGCATGAGTATCACAGCAGGAAAGGCCAATGATGGAGAGAACAAAGGCACTGACTGAACTTGAATTTACACAATGCCTTCATCTGTATGGAAGTAGTAGTTGAAGTACCTCTACTAGCTGGGTAAACTCAGCAAAGGAGGTCCATTTAATGGAAAATGGATGTTTCTGGTCAAAAATGGCATCCCAGAACAATTGCTTTGCAGTTTAGCACAGGGAGAAGAAGAGGCTTTGCATGAAGAGATGGTTTTGTTTTAGAGGTGGTTGGCACCTAGCAGAATTGCAGTTGGTGTTCAGATGTGTGTGGCTTCAGCATTCTTGCTTTTGAAGAACTGATCTCATATTCAGTCAGCATCAACAGACATAACCGAAAGACATAAAAAGCAGAACTTTGATTTTATTTGGGCTTTGAGATGGAATCCACCAATGTTGAAATTATTTGATGTGGAAAAGGTACCAAGTGCTGAGGCCACCTGCCTGGCATGGGGACATCTGCCAGTTCTTGGGTTCTTCAGGGGCCTAGACACCCCCAAAGAACTAGCACAGGGTCAATTGCTATGATCCTAAAGCTGTGCACAGTCCTGTACCAGCAGCAGCCCCTCTGAGGGTCAGGATGGAGGGTGTATGGCAAGGGAAGATGTTTCCAAGGAAAAGGCAGGCAAGTTTTGCAAGTCACTTGTCTTCTGATGGGATGTGGGCAAAAGCAATTTTTGCAAATTCTGACCCAACAAAGCCTATTTTCTGTGAAATTCTGGTGGGGATGCCTATTCTTCCTGTTCAGCTGAAGGCAGTCTCCTTCTTCCCATTACCTGTGCTCTGAGATAGAGCTGGCATCAGTTGATCTGAAAAACATTGCCTCTTCTTACATTGCTGCTGGCAGAGCTTCCTGTGTCACTTGGCCCTCTCTAATGTGCTGACCAGAATAGTTTATGACACCTACTGAGTTGGTGCTGTGAAGCAGTGTTAATGCTGGCAGTGTGCTGCACCATAGTGAGGGTGTGTGGCCTTAAAGCCCAAAGCGTTGTGCAGAGCATTGCTCCTGAGCCTGGCAGGTCACAACAACAGAGAGCAGGGCACTGTGACTATGCTGTTGGGCTTTGTGCCCAGCTCAGAAAGCTATCAGTGCCTCATGACATGCCTGTGATCCCCTGAGTGGCTGGAGCTGTGCCCCTGCACTGCTAAGTTGCTGAGGTACTGCATAGAGACTGCTTTAACCAGTGACTAGTGGTATGGCTGAGCAGCCAGGCAAGCAGGCCTTAGCTGCTACTCCAAGCGTGACTTCGAGGTTAATGCCATAATTCCTTGTCCTCTGTGATCCCATATAGCCCTCAGTAAGCATCCTCTTCTTCCTACGTGTCACCTACTAGCAAGTATCAGTCCTGTCTCTTCCCATCCCTACCTGTCCCCAAAACATTTTCCCCTGACATAAAACAGTTTGATGTCCCACTCCAGGCCCCCTTCTCCCTCTCCGTTCAGGGTCTGTGTGCCCCACACCTGCATGCCCCCTGCAGGCACCACTTCCCTTGCCTCTGACTGTGAGCAGCCTGGGGAATAAAGGCAGAGCATCACGTACAGCGTTCTGTGGCTAATTACTGGATGCTGGGCACACAAGGGGGATTATCTTGTGCCTCAAAGGGCTGTCAGAGAATCCTAATCTTATCTTTCCCTCCTCTTCCCCTTTCCCCTACCATCTGAAGTAATGAACTGGTTATAAGTACCTAATTAGCTAATTATTTGCCTGCCTACATGGAACATCTTCAGTGAAGGAACTCCCTGGGCCCCCAGGGAAGGGACCTCTGCAGAGGTGAGGAGAGGCAACTGCATGGGGGTAAAGGCAGTATGGTGATTCTCAGAGGGTTTTCTAGACTCTTGGCATCCCTGGAGAGGAGAAGAAAAGTCATTAGTTTCATGAAGAAACAAGCCTTTCCTTACCCTTACTTGGGGTTTCATGAGCTGAAGAGCAGAAGGAGGAAAAAAAAAAGAAACCACAGAAATAATTTGTTAGGTAATTACATTAAAAAAAAAATGTCTTTCTTTTAAAACATTTGTACAGGGGTGCTGTGCCAACATCATTTCATGCTGTGCCTGCTACTCCTGTCCTCTAGCCCTTTTTGGGGGTGGAGGAGTAGTCAAGTGAGGAGAGTGTGGTCTCCATGACTGTCTGCTGCTGATCTGTCACTGAGTGAACCAATCAGTGCTGGTTTATGGGTGCTGGAGAGGTTAATCTCTCTAGGCAGGCTGCTCTTGGTCCATTGAGGCAATTCTCTCAGGTTGCAGCATGCAGTTGTTGAACTGGGTTCACTTTCAGTCTGAGTCATCTTAGCATGGAGCTGTTGAGCTGCTGTGGACCTTTGGGACAGTTGTCACTCTGTTGTGCTTCCGCAGGGAAGGGGGAGGGAGGGATATCAGTCAGACAGCTGATGGTATCAAAAGTCTCAATTGCTTTGCTTCTCATTTCTGCAGATGGAGGCCTAGGGTTAAGGGATCACAGCACTGCAGCAGCTCTGCTGGCTGCCTGTCAGTAGAGGTTAGGACAAGAAAGGGCAGCAATCATAAATGTAACCTGGTCTGGGCACTAATTAATATCTGACACTCTGCTTTTATCTTCACGTGGCCTCTTTTTTTTTTTAATGTGTATCTCCTGAATTCTCCTTTCCTTCTCCTTCCCCTTCTCTGTCTCTGTCCCTCCACCCCACACCTGCTCCTTCTGGTTCTCTTCTCCCTCTACAGGCATGCGAATCCTTGTGAACTTGCTCCTGGACACCTTGCCCATGCTGGGGAATGTCCTTCTTCTCTGCTTTTTTGTCTTCTTCATCTTTGGCATCATTGGGGTGCAGCTGTGGGCTGGACTGCTCCGTAACCGCTGCTTCATGGAGGAGAACTTCACAATGTGAGTGCCTAGAAGACTATGCCTCTTTCCTTTCTTCCAGGGACATTTCTCTTTTTCCTTTGCTGCTCTCTTGTCTTCTGCTGCCTCACTCCTTTTGTATTGCTTACTCTAAATGGCTGTAGGGTGGTAGAGAGTAGAAAGAGTTGGAAGAGCTGAAGCTCTGAGGCACCAGTCATGCTGCCTTTCTCCTACACTTGTTCCTTCTTCAAAAATCAAGAACCGGAGAAGGCTTCCAGAAATCCACAGTGCTACTTCATGCTTCTGCAGGAACATGTTTGGCACCTCCAAGATGTAGCTGAGGTCACCGTTTGGACAGTAGTGCATTACCTCTGGATGCTTTAGAGGGACACGAGGAAATTGTTGGCAAACTTCTGAAGTCGAATTGCACATGGCATGTGCCATGGAAATAGGAGGGAGAGCTTTTGGGAGAGGTGTCTCACAGCTGAGATAGTAGAAGTGGAAGTGCAGTATGGTTGCTTGAATGTGACAAAAAAACCCATGGGGAAATGTGGAACAGTTATGAGAAAGAGCCTGGAGCCACACAGGGGCGGATTGCAGGTACCTGAGGTTTATTCTAGGGGGTCAAAGAGGAGCCTGCAGGGAATGACTCTGCTCCTTTCTGGAGTCAGTGGGGTGGAAAATGTTCTGCCTGCTAGGAATTCTCCAATCACCTGCAGTTCCAGGGCACAAGTCCTGCTGCTGACTTTCTGGCTTTAGCAGATCTCAGGCTTTAAAATGCCATCTTAAAGCCATCTATTAATCCCAGGCATCCTATCAGTTTAGACTACTTAAAACAAACTACAGTTGTAGATCAGTTTAGACTGATTAAACAGTTACAAAGCTGTAGATGATCAGAAATTGGAATAGGAAGAGATAAAGGTGTGAAAATACAATCTGCAGAGCAACTGCAGGGTGGAAGAGCAGGAGCTACTTAAAGCAGCCATTTACTGTATGTCAGCTTTCCCCAAGGAATATGTAATGTTTAGAATGATTGTCCTTTATGTAAATCTGAGGCTGTAGTACTTTAGAGACTCTAATTGCATCTGTGCAGAGCTGATGTAACTGAGAAGTGAATCGGGGCCGGTGCCTGCGAACTGGCAGATACTGGAAAAATCTTTTGCTGACCATCACTGGAGAAGTGAATTCTGCAGGCATCCAGTTCAGCAGTGATGTGGATGTGTTACGACAGATCTGTGTGGTTCAGTCCTGCTTAGTTTATCTTCAGAGGCTTCCTTTTCTTTTTCATCAACACCTATCCTCTTCCAGCGACACTTAACTGGAGAAGTCTGCACTCATTCAACATGAAAGCTATGGATTGTAGCACTGCAAGGAGTGCACCAGATAAAGTGTAATGGAAAATTTTAAATCTCCACCTTTTGCTTTCCTGATCATTAGCTCATCTCCAGCTAGGCAAGCATAGATGATTTTAATTATTCATGCATTTGGAAGGTGCTTGCATTATTTGGAAAAAGGCATATGAACTTGTCATGAAACATTGCACCCTCATTGCCAACTGCCAAGGAGGAGTCAAAGTTAAGGTTAAGTCAGTTTTAACTTTGCATTTCCTGATTTTAAGGCTTAGCCATGCAACCTTAATTATGCATGAACTGGATTTATTTATTTATTTATTTATTTAAGAAGTACAGAAGGTTCACTGCCAAATGTTATAAAACATGTCCATCAACGGTTACATACAGGAGCACATCACAGCAAAGCCTCGAGAACTTCTTTAATATCACTGCATCTGATTTAGCTTTGATGCTAATGGGGAGAGTGATCAAAATGCAAATTTCAGCTTTCCTTCAGCTCCACGCAAGCAGATTGTGTCATTTGGCTTGGGGTGATCTGATGGCAGGCAAAGCTGGGGCCTCGCCCTGGAAATACCCTGCTTTTCAGGAACTCTGCCTTCCCTTCCCTTCTCCTGAGGCCATAAACCTGGAAATCCCTTTGCCAGTGCGGTTCCTACGCCAGGGTGGGAGCTCCCCAGCTCCACCAGCGTTGCTGACAAGAAACTGACTTTTACAGGAACTTTATGACTGTGGTTTTTCATCCTTGCAGACAAGGTGACATTGTCCTGCCCCCTTATTACCAGCCTGAGGAAGATGATGAGATGCCCTTTATCTGCTCGCTGTCAGGAGACAATGGAATTATGGGCTGTCACGAGATACCCCCACTGAAGGAGCGGGGCCATGAGTGTTGTTTGGACAAAGATGATTACTACTACTACAACTCTGTCCGGCAAGAGTTCAACATCAGTGGTATGTGTGTGAACTGGAACCAGTACTACAACGTGTGCCGCACGGGCAATGCCAACCCACACAAGGGTGCCATCAACTTCGACAACATCGGTTATGCCTGGATTGTGATATTTCAGGTGAGACCAAGCCAGCTTTCTGAGAAGGCTCAGACTTTTTTCTTTGTTCTGTCTCAGTCTTTCTGTGCTCCCATGTTGGTTTCTGCAGGATGTAATACAGCTGCTGTCCCAGTTTAGGGCCAGGAGCTACCCGGGACTGGAAGATGGAAATTGTATTTACTCCTTTAGGGGAGGAAAAATTAAAATCATAGAATCATAGAATGGTAGGGTTGGAAGGGACCTCAAGGATCATCTAGTTCCAACCCCCTGCCATAGGCAGGGACACCTCCCACTAGTATAGGTCACTCAAGGCCTCGTCCAACCTGGCCTTGAACACCTCCAGGGAGGGAGCAGCCAAAACGTCCCTGGGTAAAATGCTTCACACCGCTTGGAAGTTCAAAGGGAGAATCTATTTACAAGTATATATGTACAGAAGGCATTCAGGTAGAATGAATGCATTCACGAACCAGGCTGGAAAGTGGAATGGAAGAGCAATGTTACAATATCCTGGGATGACCAAGTCTGTCCCTTGGGACTCTCTATCTTTTTTTTGGAGGGCTTTATCTCTGTGGTCTTCTTAAAAGGCAACTAGCCCAAACTACCACAGCTGTAGAGAGAACAGGGCCTTGTAACTGCTCTGGCAAGAGAGACAGTGTGCAGTCCATGCACAGTGCTCCTGATGATAGGAAGGCACATAGAGCTGTTCCAGTCCCTTGCTGAAATGAGCTACAGCCTTCAGACTGACTTGTACCAGTTTTCCCTTNTGAGGTCCCTTCCAACCTTACCATTCTATGATTCTCTATCAAGAGACTCTCTTTTATTTTTGGTGAAGTCCCAGCATTCATGGCAGAAGGGAGCTACATTCCCTTCTTTTCTGCCTTTCCACCGGCTGTAGGCAGTGTCCAGTCCAAGGGGCACAGAATCCTGCCGCAGGTTTTCCCCCGCTGTGACCCAGGGAAATGAAGTATTTTAGTGAAGCACCCCTGTGGTGAGCTAGCCTGATCTCACAGGCTTTGACTGCAAGCCACAGGCACCGAGCAGTACCATGCTGGTTTCCTGGAACAGACATTTGGCCTCCTGGAAATGAATTGTTGTTTCTCACCTGGCTTGGGTTGCAATGGGCCTGCCAGGATCTGGCTGTATATGCTCAGGAGCAAACTCTGGATGCCCACTTCCCTCCTGTTCCTTTTGTTGTTTGTCTTTGCAGGTGATCACGCTGGAAGGGTGGGTGGAGATCATGTACTACGTGATGGATGCCCATTCCTTCTACAATTTTATCTACTTTATCCTGCTGATAATTGTAAGTATTAGACTTGGTGACAGTTGGCATTACAAGCTAAGAACCTACATAAAGCAAGTGTTAGGTTACCTGGATGTATGCTAGGAATTTTGGGACCCATTTAGTTGATTTTCACCAAGGCTCTGTGGCAAGATGGTAGAGTTGTTGTTATCTCTCACTTAAATAACATGCTTAAGCTTGACTCCTAGAGATGTACATACCTGGTGTATCACAGTGTTCTCACCTACAGACCTTATCTCAAATTCAGTTGCCCAAACCAGTAGGCTCAAAAGCACAGAAAACAGTTTCTACATCTGCCCTCCTACTTGGTCTCTTTATATGTTTTAAGCTCTTCGTTCTTAACCCATATTTTATGGTTTTTGGCAGCACCTGCATCTCTTGGATTCTGGGTCTGATATTCAGATTTCATCAGATTCAGGGGCTGTCACACAGGATTACTTCCACACCATAAATAAAAAGAATTTGCTGCTCTGAAAGCATCAGCAATCCAGCATAGAGTGGCTGTGTGAGATCACTTGTGGTTGGTGAGGATGGAAAGAGATGGAAAGTATGTCCATGATGAGAACTTAATGAGCAGTTTTTAAGCCCTGTGGTAGAGGTCAAAAGAGACCTCTGAAGATCATCTGGTCCAAATACCATGCTAGAGCTAGAGTAAATCATTCAGGAACATGTCCAGACAGGTTATGAATGTTTCCAGAGATGAAGACTCCATAAGCTTTCTGTACAGCTGTCCCAGTGCTCTGTCACACTCTGAGTGAAGACTGTTTTCCCTATGCTTCTGTGGCACTCCCTGTGATCTAGTTTGTGTCCACTGCAGAGATAAGATTGCAGAGGATGAGGGAGGGAGTTCCCCCCAGCTCTGCTCCCAAAGGCAAACTGAACATCCACTACTTTTTTGTGAGTCCAGAAAACAATAACTTTTTGTTTGCCATAGTGGTTTAGTCCCTGCTTGCATTTCCATTTTGAGCAGCATGGTCAGGACACCCATACTTGTACAGCTCAGCTCTGAATTTACTCCTTGTCTCAGAGCCAGGAAAGGTTGTGGAGTCAGTGTTTAACCATTGGGCTGGGCATGCCAGTCACTTGTGGGCCAGTTCCAAAAACTGGCCCTCACCCTTTGCTCCGAGATACATAAATTCTGTCATCACACTTCTGATTCTGACTTGGAGCTGTTCTTCTAGTGCTGGCTCACCTCCTGTGGCTTCCCAGCAATTCCAGCTCCTAACCTCTAAATTTGCATGTGCTGAAAACCCTCAATTAAACACTTCACCTGAGATTTTACTGCAGAGTGTCATTGACATTTCTAGACACTCCCTCCTCATTTGCAGAAGCCATGTAGGTTTATTTCCATCAAACACAGAAGAACGTGAACCTCAGTTTATGCTGGTGCCTGCTCAGAACAGAAGAGCCATATCCTGCACAGGATATTTCCTTTGCCTTTGATGGGGTTACACCAAGAAAGTTTCTGTTCCCTCCTTTGCATGTGTAATGCACCTTCTGCAGGACACAGAAACATCACAGTGTGACCTTGCTGTCACTTGGTTCCGTTTTCCTTCAGAGTTGTCTTACAGAAACTATAATCCCTCTTCAAGTCTCATGAAGCCTTTATCCTTCCCTCCTCCTCCACAGTTGAAAGGCCTGGCTTTCTAACCAGAATTGCTGACAGTCATGCTCACTAGAGAAAGCTCAGTGTGGGTGCTGGTTTCATCCACCATATGATGCTAGTTCAGAAGAGCTTTCTCTAGTCCAGGAGCCACACTAGTGGCCAAGAAGTCAGAGAGGTGGCAAAGAGACTGTGGACCTCAAGCAGGAAGACCCAAGGGAAACACTGAGCCAAGAGGTGAAAGCAGTCCTTCCTACAAAAAAAGAAAAAGCAAAGCAAAACTGTTGCAGTAAAAACCTAAAACCTGCTTCTTTAAGGCTGCAATACGAAGCCTCAGTTCCCTTCTTCAAGGCTTTCTCCACATTTACACAGAAACATTTTGTTGTGTTTTTTTTTTCTTTTTTGATATGAAATAAAAAAATCAAATCCTATTGCCTTCAAAGTACTTCTTCAGAATATGACACATATCTAGATATTCTTCTAGCATGAGATTCAGGTTCCAAGAACGAGCCTTGTATTATAACTGTGTTGTGCAGTACCTGCTTTCTGTTTTCTCTCCTCTCTCCTGCCAATTCAGCATGGCTGTGCCTTCATAAAACACTTCTTCCCTCTCCCCTGACTCTTTGCTTTTCCACATATATTCTAGCTTTGGCTCAGATTTACTCTTCTGGAGTTAGATCAATACAGCCTCTTCTTTAGAGCTATGCTTTCATCTATGCCTTCTTCCCTCACAGAGATTATCTTCAGGGGCATTACCTGCTACTGCTCATCTGACAGGATCAGGATCCACTACCTGGGCATATTCCAGCATGGTTAGGACACGTGCATACATGTGCTTCCCTCAGGGGAAGAGTGCTGGTTGACACTGATACTCCAGTTGGCTTTGCAGAACCTTCTGGTATCCAGCAAACTGTGAATAGCTTCCCCCTTTGCCAGAGACCAGAGAGGTGATGCGTAGGAAGGACTGCTTTCACCTCTTGGCTCAGTGTTTCCCTTGGGTCTTCCTGCTTGAGGTCCACAGTCTCTTTGCCACCTCTCCAACTACTTGGCCACTAGTGTGGCTCCTGGACTAGAGAAAGCACTTCTGAACTAGCACCATATGGTGGATGAGACCAGCACCCACATTGCAGCATTCGGTGGCTTCCTTGAGATGATCTGTGCTTACACATCTGAACTTCAGAAGACAAGCATAAACAATAAAAATTGTGGGCAAGTAAGTCAGAATCTCCAGTACCAGTCAGATTTTATTAGATACTGTAGAGAACAGGGCTCAAACCTTGGACTCCACAAGGTCAGGGGCTGCTTAATTAAAGGACAACTTGGTCTCAGGGCTGAATGGGACTTCTTTGTTAGGGTTCTGAATTGCTGCTATGTCCTTCTGCCTCTGTCAGATGCTTTGTCTGACTCCATATCAGACATTTTTGTTCTCCCTGCTCAGCTAGCTGAGATGGATGCTCAGTTATGAGCCATCTGGGACCCTTCCACTCCTTCTGCTAGCTGGGAGATGGCATCAAGCTCGGCACAGTTTATGGACTTGTCTGTTGTCTCAAGGATTAAACAAGCTCATTTGTTCTGTATTTGATGTTCCTAGCTAAGAATTGGGAGTTAGTTGCCATGTCCAGTTCTCTCACTCCACCCCTTTTTGATCATCTGGTGAGAGATCACAGCAAACAATGTGTGTTAGGACAGGGCTTGATGTTGTGAAAACTTAACACTACTCCGAATTCAACCCTAGGTTGACAGCATGACCTTGCTAAGAGCATCTTGTTGCCCTCAGCTCCTCTGCTTGTAGCCTAGAGAGAAGGTGCTTCAGGTCTGAATTGCTTGTTGTTTGGGAAGTTGTTGGAAGCTGCAACACCCAACGGTGTCGTGATCGGCATTCTAGAAATGCATGCAGAGCTCTTGTCCAGCTTCCAACCCTGTGTCACCCAGGCCAAACTGAAGGACATAAATGGGTATTAGGAAAAGATTTCTTTACTGAAAGAGTGGTGAGGCATTAAAACAGGCTGCCCAGGAAGGTGGTGGAGTTGCCATCCCTGGAGGTGTTCCAGAAGCATGTAGATGTGGTGCTTCAGGACATCACAGAACCACAGAACTGATCAGGTTGGAAAAGACCTTTGAGATCATCAAGTCCAACCTATCACCCAACACCATCTGATCAACTAAACCATGGCACTGAGTGGCACATTCAGTCTTTTTTTGAATACTTCTGGGGATGGGGATTCCACCACCTCCCTGGGCAGCCCATTCCATGGCCAAGCACCCTTTCTGCAAAGAACTTCTTCCTAACATCCAGCCTAAACCTCCCCTGGCACAGCTTGAGGCTGTGTTCCCTCATTCTGTTGCTAGCTTAGTAGTTGTGGAACTTGGGTTATAGTTGGACTCAATGACCTTAAAGGTCTTTTCCAGCCTTAATGATTCTATGAAAGGGCAAGCCTGAGTGAATGTTGTGTGATGCTAAGGGGAAAGAAAGCAGGAAGTGCACTGGAGAAGAATTTGGATTCCCAGTTGTATTCTCATCAGTGAAAACATGCAAGACATCGTGGAATAGGGAAAGTCATGGGGGAAAGTGAAGGAATATGAATAAGGCATCATTACAAATTTCAAGGCCACATAGAGAAGCTAAAGGGAAAATAGGCTGAAATATGGGAGGGAGGAAAGGGAAGACAAGGGTTTGATGATGAAGGGAAACAGAATTAGAACAACTTTGAAGAGTGCTGAGAAGAGGGGGAAAAAAGTCTTTATTTTAAGATTATTTGTTGTCCTCACATTGAATCTGGTTGGGAAGGGCTTCGTGCTTATTCAGATGCTAGCAGGGACACTTCCCTTTTGGAATACTGAGAGCCATTGTATTAAGCCTCCAGAAATAGTGTTTGGGCATCTGTGTGCAAGAGAAAGGGACAATCAAGGGAGCAAGCTGGTGGGGAGGAGTGGTGAGAGCTGTGCAGTGAGGGGAAGGATGCTTGTGTAGGTAAAACAAACTTGGGTGCTTCCTGAAGAAAATTTCACCTTTTCCATATGTGGGGATTGAGATTCAAGTTAGCTTTGCTTGCCCTCTCCCCTTTGCTAGAAGGGTTACAGAGGGGAGGACACACATGAAGGTAAGAGCAGGACTGGATCTAGCTATGTGTCAGAGCTGTTTGCCTGGAAATGAGAGGCAGGGAGATGAGACTGGATCCTGTGTGGGCTCATGCTGGAGGAGCATGGTGTGAGGATGTCTCTTAACAGGGATGCTCTCTGGTCCAGGAGAAGTAGTGACCTGGTGCTTCCTCTCCCCCTGGGGGCCACCCTGCAGAGTCCATTTCAGTGCAGTGCAGACTTGTGGTCCTTGATCATAGATCAGACTCCATATTCTATCAGTGCTGTGTCACCACTTTGCAGCTCTGTGGGAAGCAGGCACCAATCAAGGCATCACAGCCTTTGAGAATGGTTTTGAATGCGATTATCAGCCCTGTTATGTATTAAATTCTCATCATATCGAAGCCCAGGTTTTATTCTGAGTGTAGTGAACAGATCTCCTAGTGGAGATTAATCTGTAATTTCACAATATGTAACACTGAGAGCCAGATTTTTACCTTCAGATCTCTCAGCACCCAGAAAAATTTGCTTCACTTTAACAGATAGGAAAGGAAGTTTAAAGGAAATATGTGGGGGTGTAAAGTAAGCCTGATAGGCTTTTTGGCTTCTGTGGGGAGATAGGAAAAACTTGGGTGTTCTGTTTATTAAAATAAATGGGGTTATGCTTAGTTTTGTATTTGAAGTGGAAAGGCTAGCTAGGCTGGAGGACAATAAGAGCTAATCTAAGATGTCTAGTATCAAAAGAAAAGAAAATTATTGAAGGAAGAGCTGTTTTGGCAGACTATTTAGTGTCCATCTCAAAGTCAATAGTTTCTGTAAACTCCTCTTTGATCTCAAGAGCTCATTCATTTCAGCAAAGTGCCATCACACTGTATGGTGAATGAAGGTGTAAATGATAGAAACAAATAAGATAGTCCAGAAATCCTGACATGTCCTCCAAGAGCCGAAGACCATAAATGACAGTGAATTACTGTGGGAATTGAAATAGACAAAGTATCACTGCCCAGAGACAGCACTGAGAGGGACCACTGATAAGGAAGCAGAAAGCAATTAGTGAGCAAGGCAATAGAAAAGCTTTGATACTCTTATGGCTATGACTTTTGGTCATTAGTAACCCTGAGAGAAAATCTCATGTTTCATTCTTGAAAGCTGAGAGCAATATGAATGGTTCTTAGAACAGCTAAATTATGTGCACACAAAAGTGCAAACTTGGCTCCTGTAGGCTGGTCCCAAAGCAAGAGCATTGGAAAGAGGAGCTCACAGATTAATATATGTTGGAAAGAACATCTGGAGCCATCTGGTCCAAGTGCCCTGCTTAAAGTCAGCTCTGCTTCCAAAGTTAGGTCAGGTTGCTCAGGGTGGAATGCCTGAAGTTGGTCAGCACAGAGTAATCACAGAATGGAAACAGTGGAGAGATCCCCTGGAGCTGGCAGAGCTTTTAAGCAACTCTTTCAGATGTGATGAAGGGAGGTGCTACTCCTTAAATATTAAAACATAGCTGGTGAAAGAGGATTTGCTGAAGTTACAAACTTTACAGGGGAAAGTATTGTCTGAAACAAAACAAACCTAAACTTTTGGCGTAGTAACAGATCCTAACCTGCATGTGTGACATTGCTTTTGGAAGCTTAATGATATACTGAAGAGAGAAGCACGGATTTGGCTGAGAATTTAACAATATTTCTTTAACACCTCCNGTTCTTAAGTTCTCACTGGACCTGATGTGTGGACCATGACTTTCTTCCACAAATTATTTTTCCAGTAGCAAAAGAGCAAGCAGTGGAGAAAGAAACCGAGTGACTAAATGAGTCCTCTGTCTCCCACTTTCTGTTTAACACAAAGGAGAGGGAAAGAAAAAGTCCAGTTTCTATCAAAGCCTTTGCAGATAACTTCTAAGTGACATGCTAAAGGCCCCAAAGCCTGCCAAAAGCAATCATAGAATCACAGAATGGTAAGGTTGGAAGGGACCTCAAGGATCACCTAGTTCCAACCCCCTGCCATAGGCAGGGACATCTCCCACTAGTACAGCTCACTCAAGGTCTCGTCCAACCTGGCCTTGAACACCTCCAGGGAGGGAGCAGCCACAGCCTCCCTGGGCAACCTGTTCCAGTGTCTCACCACTGATGTTTGTGTCTCCTGAGTTTCTGCTCAGAGCTCTAAATTCTGCATAGAAATGACATTGAATGAGTTCTCAGGAACGAGCTTAGGCAGCCATGGCTTACTCTGAAATCTCATCTTCATATGCAAACTGGTTCCTGCTCCTCTGTCTACCTTCAGTCACTTTCTCCTCCTTTTTATACTTTCCCCCTTCCTCTGCCTGACACTGACCATCCCTCCCTCTCCTTTGTGTCTAGGTCGGCTCCTTCTTCATGATTAACCTGTGCCTGGTGGTCATCGCCACACAGTTCTCGGAGACGAAGCAGCGAGAGCACCAGCTGATGCAGGAGCAGCGGGCCCGCTACCTCTCCTCCAGCACCGTTGCCAGCTACATGGAGCCAGGAGACTGCTACGAGGAGATCTTCCAATACATCTGCCACATCATACGCAAAGCCAAGCGCCGCACCCTTGGGCTCTACAACAGCATACAGAGCCGGCGCCAGGGCCACGTGGAGCCCAGCGCTGCCAAGCTAGGCAAGGACAGGAAAAGCCAGAGGCACTACAGTAAGGATTGCCTGGGGGAAAGCTGCAAATGCCAATAGTGCAAACGTGAGAGTAACCGGGAGCGTCCCCACGTGCTGGCCTGCCAAAGGACTCGTGCCTACAAAGCACAGAGGTAGAATTGGCATTGGCCATTTAACATGTGGCTGTGGCCAGTGCACCAGACCAGCAAGCTGGGGACAGCCAGCAAGAATTGGAACAAACCAGGGATGGCCAGCAGGGAACACAGGAAACTCAGGTCTGAAACCCAGAGACCATAATGGAATAACACTGACTTGAGCTTGTGAAGGGCTCCAGGTCTAGTATAGCAGGGGAGTGGTAGGAGTCTAAGAGAGATAAGTATTAGGGGAAATGTGAGAAAGTGGGACTAAGGATTGAACTGGGTGATATAGAAGATCCCTGTAGTGAGTTTGGGCAAACCACCACAATCCTCCAGAGCTCTCCTCCCAAACTGAGTTGCTGTGAGGCCTCAAGAGACAGGCAAAGGGTAGTGGTTTTGTAACAGAGCTGAATCAAGGGTGCAATACTGAAGAAGTCATTTTGATATGCAAGAGCAACAAAGGCTTTTGATGGGAGCACATACTGTTGCAATTAGACATGAGATAAATTCAAATTGGATCCCTGGCTTGAAAAGTAACTGTAAAAATACTTTTATAGTTAGTAGTAACTGCCTGCCAGTGTCTTTTGTAGGTGACATTCCCATTAACAAGCAAAACAGTGAATTTTTCAGCTGGTCTTGCATACTCAATCTTTTATTTCCTTTACTTGCTGGGAGGACAGTTTCTGACAACTTCATGCATGGTGTTAATGAATTGATTGATTCATTCTCCCACTTAATCTTCCAGGCCCAGCTGAAGAATGAAGGAACACAAACTTAGTTTTCTCACTGGAGTAAGCAAAGCTCTTCTGGTTTAGAGCGCACAGACTATCGGGAGGAACTGTCCTTGTGCTACTTTTTCTAGCTTCTGGAGATGCTTTGCTAATGTAGTTTCCCTGCTTCAGAGAGTTCACCTCAGCATGTGGGTTCTCAGACCCCACTTGTAGCTATTCAGGCCAAAAGCAGCCCATGTGGTGGTTTTTTTTTCAGCAGTTCCCACTTAACACAAGTTACCTGTTCTCAAGCTGTGATTCCTACATCAGACAAAACACTTCTTCCTCTGATGGACATAAACCTTCACTGAGCTTAATCATGGGCAGCTGAACAGTACCCTGCCTTTTGGTCACAGCCAGTCAGTGCAAAGCCCCCAATGGCAATGGCTTTTATTGCTGGCCTTGAGATGATGCGCTCCTGTTTAGTCATCCTTGCAGCTAAAAAGCCCTCTGCCTAAATACCCCAAAGCCAAGCAGGTGCTCAGTTTGGATGTCTCTTTCAAAACTTTCTCTGTTAAGCATGATCTTTTCTCTCCACAGGGCTTTGCCAGCAGCACAACTCTCTTGACTGCCCTCCTCAGGGCATGGTCCAGCCCATTGCTGTAACAGCGACCTCTGATCCCACCAACTGCCCCCGATGTCAGAGTGGGATGCACAAAGCATCCCAAAGGCTCTCTGCCCTGGATAGCACTGGCTCAGATCAGGAGGATGGAGGAGCCAGTGAAGAGGAGGGAGAGGGCAGCAGAGAGGACCATGGTACCTCAGCGCTGGAGAAAGAGGAGGAGGAGGTGGAAGGCGGCGGACGGCTGAAGCTTTGCAGTGACATGTGGCAAGAAGTGAGGCTCAAGCTTCGAGGCATTGTGGACAGCAAATATTTCAACCGTGGGATCATGATTGCAATCCTAGTGAACACCATCAGCATGGGCATCGAGCACCACGAGCAGGTAAGGCACCTGAAGGCGCCGCATGAGCAGCGGCCACTGCTGAGTGCTGCTCGAGGCTGCAACCTCACTAAGCAGTTGATGCTACTCAGCGGAGGCAGAGATTGAGCAGTTTGGACCCCGAGCCACAGCACAGATGGTCCCAGCATGTCTTTGGAGAAAGCCTTAGCATCTTGCAAGGTCTTTTCTTCAGTATTCCTGCACTTAATCACTTTCACTGTGTCATGTGTTTTCCTCTCACCTCTTTCCAATCACTCTCTTTTACTCCTCCTTGTTTACATTTATTCTTCTTTCTTTTTCACTCTGTCTTCTTTTTCCATCTGTTTCTCTCTCTTCCACCTTGTCTCTTCCATCTTTTTCATCTCTCTCTCTCTCTCACTCATTTCTCTCTTCATTAGCTTACTGAATCCTTAGCCTATTTGGTTAATTTAATGTGCCCTCTGGGGATGTCACAGTCACTTCACCAGCATCTCAATTCAAATCCATCAGCTTGCTAGCCCTTCTAGCTTAATTAAGAGATGCCTGAGCACAGTCTGGCTATACAAGAAGGCTAGGAAAGGCACCAACTCCCATCTTCAGTCATGTGGGGGGCTTGGGAGGGTTGAGCCTTTCCTTTGCCATGACAGCAAGAAGTGATAGATAGGTCAGACATAGACAGCAGGAGTGGGCACAGATTTGACTTTCACGCCAATAGTTTGGGGGCAGCTCTGAGTCAGCAGTGCTCTATATCCTAATGACAGACTTGTAATGTGGAGAAAGATTGTCTGCCCTCGTTTTATAGCTGGGGAACAGGGGTTGTGATGTGCAGAGCCAGCTTCAGGTGACCTTGCATCTGCATTGCTGGCTGGTAGCTCTGCTGCACTGCATGTAGGAGTCAGTGCTGTACATCCACATCTCAGATCTGTGCCACCACTCCCAACGTTGCCACAATTCACTTCATGCAGTTACCCAGATCACAAAATTAAGAGATTGCTCCACTACTGAGATGCTGACTACACTGGAAGTTTGGAATCAGTGTGAGCTCTAGTCCTAAACATGGTCTCAGGCGGCAAAGGGACGGTGAGTCTGGTTCAAACAAGGCACTCAGAATTGTCCTGTGCTTTATCAGGATGGAGATATCTCGAGACCAGGAGTATCTTAAGTTCCCTCTTTGAGGCAACACAGTGTCTGAGACAGTATTTGAAGCCCCTAATGTCTGCATCCCACTCACATATCAAGCATCAAACCATTTATCAAAGCCTAGCTAGCTTCTGATACAAGCACAGGAAACTTTAATTTGATCCCAGAATGCAAAACTGCACTGGATGCTACAGTACCAGAAAAGTACTGGCAGAAGCTTGGGGCAGAGGAAAATGAAGAAGAGGCTGGAGGGGTTGACTCATGAAAATAGATTAAAAAAGAGCCATGAGTTTATCACATAGCAGAGAGATGACTAAGGGTGGAAGCCCAGCACAAGCTGAAAACTGCCCACTGATATTTTAAAGACGTGAGCACCAAGCAGGGAGAGCCATTGTTCATTTTGGTTTATTTGAGACAGCATGAATTAAGAGTTTAGCAGATGACTATTTGAGCTGGAGGTAGAGAATTCACTCTCATGTTCTGGCTATTGTGTGTGCAGATTTAAGCCCTTTTAGGCCGCCTCTGCTGTGTTTGTACAGCCCACAGCAGAGTGGGAGCTGCTTGCAGCCTTGAGGTTTCTAGTAGCAGGTTATTAATGACACATCCTTCATGTTATGCTATCTCTTTTTATCTGTAAGTAGCTAGAAAAAGCTTATGACCCTGCATGCTGTTTCTACTAGAAAGAGATGTCAGCTGAATGGATCGTGAGCAGTGCAGCCTGTTTATTTAACAAGTGTACACTGAATCCTGTTTCCCTGCCACAAGATTTTAAAAAGTAATATTCAGACCATCCCATATCAGACCATGAATTCCAGGGCTTTTTCAGCCAGTGTTTAACTCAAAAGCACACAGGCATTTGCATTTTCCTTTGCTCTCTTTCAGTTTTCCTCAAGCCATGTTATCAGTACATCTCAGACTGGTGCTTCATTCCCTCCTTTTCTCTCCTTCCTTTCTTTTTTTTTTTTTCCCTGTTGTTCTTCCTCACAGAAATAAAAATGTTCATAGAATAACATAAATAACCAGCAAAACTCCTCTGCCCACAGATATCTGGGATTTGCAGGGTGCTGCCATCCTGTGACAGAGGTAGCTTCTGTTGCTTCAGCTGCTTCATCACATTAATCTCTCCTGGCCTGGAGCTAATGTTTATAGAGACCTCTTAAGCTTATATTCTGGTGCACAGAAGATCACAACCCCAGCCACTGTCTGAAGACATATCTATCTGGACAAGAGGACATGTGAAAGTGTCATGGGCTTGAACAGTCCTGGGCATGTCTGTTAGCTCCTTGCTGCTCCACTTGTTCACAGTGAGGAGCAAGTGAGGTGGCCTACTGACCAAAGTATCCATGAATCCATCACGTTAAGGAGTGAAACTGCAGGTGCCAGGCTTAATGTTCAGGCTCAGAGACACAGGAACCTGGTGGACAGAGCTTATGTTCATGTCATCCTTTGATTCTTGGGCCTTGACCAACAGAAAGGAAAACATGAATTGAAATAATCTGTTTGTTGCAATTCAGGGGGTTAATCATAGAATTATAGAATGTCAGGGGCTGGAAGGGACCTCAAAAGATCATCTGGTCCAGCCCCCCTGCTAGAGCAGATCACACTGGAATGCATCCAGACAGTTCTTGAACACCTCCAGAGAAGGAGACTCCCTGGGCAGCTGGTTCCAGTGCTCTGTCACCCTCACAATGAAAAAATTCTTCCTCATGTTCACATTATTTTTCTGCCAGGACACTTAATTTCAGCAACTCAAACCACTTTACTCAGATCCAGATCACCTTGGAGTTTGGCTTCAACTTATCCACCCAGCCCCTTGTCCTGTCCTGTTTGTGTGGTTAAGGCAGCTTCCCATCTCCATATACATTTCTTGTGAGGGCAATAAACTCATTTTGGGGCAACCTGCACTGCTATGAATCATTTTTAATCCTTAGATCTATCAAAATCTTGTAAATAGAGAAGATTATTCAAATCCATCAGTGTGCATTATACCATGTAATATCCTTGATATTAGGCCTTCAGATACTGCTGGGACACTGCACGAGCTAAAATCCATCATTTCAAGCTTTCTCCTGCTTGAAATAGTTTTTGCAGTTCTTCAGATCTGCTTCTACTTGGAAGTGCCTATTTTGAAATCCAGTGTAGAAAATCAAGATATTAGGTGCTTGTGGCTGTCCAGGAGGATCCTTTTAAGAGGTTATTTTTTTTATATATATATTCAGAGAGGATCTGGTGCTGCTTGCTTTTCTCCCTTATTCAGCAGGAGGATGAAAAGGCTGGTCCCAGCTGAACATGCCAGGCTGCCTTTCTCATATATTTCTTTAACAGCCTATTGGACTTGAACTTCTTTGCCATTAGAAGCCAGTGAGAGAATTGCTGAGTAACTTTGTTTATCTTCTCCTGCATCTACTTATAATATTCACAGAATCACACAACATTAGAGGTTGGAAGGGACCTCCAGAGATCATTGAGTCCAACCCCCTAGGCAGGATCCCCTGGGATAGTCAGCATAGGAATGCATCCAGGTGGGTTTTGAAAGTCTCCAGAGAAGGAGACTCCACAACCTCTCTGGGCAGCCTGTTCCAGTAAAGAGGCTTCTCCTCATGTTGAGGTGAAACCTTCTTTGTTCCAGTTTGTAGCTGTTGCTCCTTGTCTTACTGCCTCAGACCAGTGAAAAGAGCTTGGCCCCAGCCATTAGACACCCACCCCTCAGATATTTGTACAGATTGATCAGATCCCCTCTTAGTCTTCTCTTCTCCAGATTAAACAGCCCCAGGGCTCTCAGTCTCTCTTGGTCGGGGAGATGCTTAAGTCCCCCAGTCACCCTTGTGGCTCTCCACTGGACTGTTTCCAGCAGGTCCCTGTCTCTCCTGAGCTGGGAAGTCCAAAACTGGACACATATTCCTCCACAGATCAGACTATACTTTATGAAGTCTGTCCTGTGTGGATCAGGAGATGATCCCTTGTTTCCTAACTAGACCAGCCCTGTGGATCAGTACCTTCATATCCTTTAGCCTGCATGATTTCCCTTTATACCAGCACTTATTGCATCCACAAGTTCATATTTTACAGTTATTGCTTCTCTCTTTGCTATTTGCTGCTTGTCAGAAACATTCAACAAACGTCCAAGCCAGCTCATCATACTGACATTTAGTAAATGATGGAACAGTCTCCCTGGGGTAGTAGATGAAACAACATTCCTTCAGTCTTGTAAGACCAGGGTATAACAAAACATCCTGTACTGCTTGTGGGGTGGTGATCAGAGCAAGGCAGGCTAGTTGGTATGCTCCATGGCTGATATGACTCTTCTGATTATTGTCAAATTACCTTGAAATGGTGAATAAAAACCTGTAGAGACCTCTCTGGAATATTTTTTTTTCTCAAGGTCTTAGAGGCAGTGATGTGCAGGTATGGTTTGGTAGGGCTGCTCTTCATAGATGACATCGATTACTCTTCAGTTTCTAGACTACTGCCAATTTACTCCNCCAATGTTAGTTAGTAAGAAACTGAAAAGGAGTAAAGAATCTGTGCAGCTGCCCTCTGTCTCAGGTCTAGTTTCTGATCAGGAGCACTGAAGTAGACCTGAATCCTACACTTAACTGTCAGTACTTGATCTACAGTGGTAGGGAGGAAGGACTTGGTGTCACAAAGAGGTGAATTGGGTAGTTTCATGGATTTGGAAGGACATTCACATTTAGAGTAGGTGAACCAATCTGGTTAAAACAGTGTATCAGGACATGCTCTGTCCCCCTGAATCTCTTTCCTCTTCAAGCCACCTTTCTCATCCTGGTACTTGGCTCCCACAGTTTTGTTCAAGTTTCTCTGCTGATGTGAGGGGTAAATGAGTCTGTCCTGGCTTGGCAATATAAACAGGCTTTTCTTGTGGAGAGATATCTGGTATTCCTTGGTTTTGCTTGAACTAAAATATCCTTGAGTTCAGCATTTCTCTGTGGATGCTTTCATTTACAGTTTCTAGGTAAACCTGAACGGCCTGGGAGGAGGAGGAAGCCTTGCTAAAGATCTTGATGATAAATGCCTGAGTGCTGCCTGTGGAGCTCTCCCCAATGAGAGGGAACACATCCATTGTGCTGGGAATCATGTGTGTTGTTAGGAAGAAAAGGAGAGAACCACTTTTTCCCTGTTTGCTTGCCCACTTCATCAAGTTTGCACTTCCCTGGGCAGAGAGAGTCCTACATGCCAACCTTGTCCATGTCACTCATGGCCACACTGCCCCAGGTGTGGGGATATGCCCACACAGGGGACAGCCCTTTGTGGGGTCCAGCCCCAGCTCCCAGCTGGTGGCTCTTTGCACTCTGCCAGATTATCTGTATCTTCAGAAACTACCTCAAAGCAGAATCTGCTTTTAGCCAGTGAGTATCTCTCCAGCTGGCTCCTCTCTTTTTCTTCTCTTTCTATCCTGAGTTTATTCCCTGTGTTGCTCTTCCTTCCCCAGCATTTAAAACTTTTCTCCCCATTTTTTAAAACCTCTGCTTCTCTACCTTCTGTAGATGCCAGTGAGTTTATTTTGCTAATTTGTTTTCAGCTTTGCTTTTTGATTCCTCTGCCCATCTCTNCGTCCAACCTGGCCTTGAACACCTCCAGGGAGGGAGCAGCCACAACCTCCCTGGGCAACCTGTGCCAGTGTCTCACCACCCTCACTGCAAAGAACTTCCTCCTAACATCCAGTCTAAATCTCCCCTCTGCCAGTTTAAACCCATTGCCCCTTGTCCTGTCATTACAAGACCTTGTCAATAGTCCCTCCCCAGCCTTCCTGTAGGCCCCTTTCAGATACTGGAAGGCTCATGTGGGGGCTTAGTGATGCTCTGCATATTCTTAACCTACAGTGAATGAGTTTCTGGCTTTTGTCAAATCATTAATTAATTATGTTTTCAATTTCATCCAATTTAAGAGTTCCAATGTTAGTTAGTAAGAAACTGAAAAGGAGTAAAGAATCTGTGCAGCTGCCCTCTGTCTCAGGTCTAGTTTCTGATCAGGAGCACTGAAGTAGACCTGAATCCTACACTTAACTGTCAGTACTTGATCTACAGTGGTAGGGAGGAAGGACTTGGTGTCACAAAGAGGTGAATTGGGTAGTTTCATGGATTTGGAAGGACATTCACATTTAGAGTAGGTGAACCAATCTGGTTAAAACAGTGTATCAGGACATGCTCTGTCCCCCTGAATCTCTTTCCTCTTCAAGCCACCTTTCTCATCCTGGTACTTGGCTCCCACAGTTTTGTTCAAGTTTCTCTGCTGATGTGAGGGGTAAATGAGTCTGTCCTGGCTTGGCAATATAAACAGGCTTTTCTTGTGGAGAGATATCTGGTATTCCTTGGTTTTGCTTGAACTAAAATATCCTTGAGTTCAGCATTTCTCTGTGGATGCTTTCATTTACAGTTTCTAGGTAAACCTGAACGGCCTGGGAGGAGGAGGAAGCCTTGCTAAAGATCTTGATGATAAATGCCTGAGTGCTGCCTGTGGAGCTCTCCCCAATGAGAGGGAACACATCCATTGTGCTGGGAATCATGTGTGTTGTTAGGAAGAAAAGGAGAGAACCACTTTTTCCCTGTTTGCTTGCCCACTTCATCAAGTTTGCACTTCCCTGGGCAGAGAGAGTCCTACATGCCAACCTTGTCCATGTCACTCATGGCCACACTGCCCCAGGTGTGGGGATATGCCCACACAGGGGACAGCCCTTTGTGGGGTCCAGCCCCAGCTCCCAGCTGGTGGCTCTTTGCACTCTGCCAGATTATCTGTATCTTCAGAAACTACCTCAAAGCAGAATCTGTTTTTAGCCAGTGAGTATCTCTCCAGCTGGCTCCTCTCTTTTTCTTCTCTTTCTATCCTGAGTTTATTCCCTGTGTTGCTCTTCCTTCCCCAGCATTTAAAACTTTTCTCCCCATTTTTTAAAACCTCTGCTTCTCTACCTTCTGTAGATGCCAGTGAGTTTATTTTGCTAATTTGTTTTCAGCTTTGCTTTTTGATTCCTCTGCCCATCTCTCCTTCCTTTCCCTGCCCAATCGTTGCTGCCCCTCTCTCTAGGAAGGGTGCTTTACTGGGCCTGATTGATGGCCNCCTATCCTGAGTTTATTCCCTGTGTTGCTCTTCCTTCCCCAGCATTTAAAACTTTTCTCCCCATTTTTTAAAACCTCTGCTTCTCTACCTTCTGTAGATGCCAGTGAGTTTATTTTGCTAATTTGTTTTCAGCTTTGCTTTTTGATTCCTCTGCCCATCTCTCCTTCCTTTCCCTGCCCAATCGTTGCTGCCCCTCTCTCTAGGAAGGGTGCTTTACTGGGCCTGATTGATGGCCCATTAGAAAAAGATTAACAGGTGGAGGCTTGACTAGAAAAACAGATGTCAGGGAGGGAAGTAGAGACAAGGGAACAGGTGACCTTTTCCACGAGTGAGATGCAGGCATAACTTTTCAAGCATCAATTGCTCCGAAGACAGCACAAGAAAGGAGGTGTGGACAGCAGAGAGAAGGCTAATCCACCATCATAGCCTGTTGCTTTTTAACATAGCTCATTCTCAGTGACATAATCATTTGATTCAGGCTGAAGCTGGCATCTCTGTGTAGCATATGGACCACATGTCCCTGGTGAGCATCATTACTGCCTGGCTCTCCATAAAGTGATATTCATCTTGCCCTTCCTATGTGCACTTGTTTGTTCTTTCTCTCTCTTTGCTCTTATCTCCCTTCCTCTCCCCCTCACTTTCAGGGTGGTTTTGTTATTCAAATGTAATTATGGATGGAAATGGAGCCATCTCCCCTTTTTATATTTTAAAGAAATAGACTATTTAAATAAAAATCTATAATGAGGAGTGCAAGAAATTAACAAAGGGCATGGGAAGCCACAGATGAGAGGAGCAGTTTCCAGTCCATTTGCTTACCACAGAGGACTCGGTCCTCTGGGGGTCCCAGGGCAGGGGTTGAAGCAGCCCCCAGCTTCAGAGAGAAGGTCAGGCTCAGAACTGCATTCCTCTCTCATTTTCCCTTCCACAAACTGCACATGTAATAGGCACAGCCAACAGAAAAGGCTGCCCTTCAGAAAAACATCAAATCTGCAGTCCTCAGGCACCATGACTCCTTTCCCTGTTGGGCACTAATACTGAGTTAATGCTAAAAATATTGGCTTTGACCTGCAGGGACTCACTTCTTTGTTTCAGCAGTACCAGGAGCATCTGTCTTCTCTTGTCCTAGACAACAGCCTTTTGCAGTTTTCTTGTTCCCATCCATTTTATGTGATGCTTAATAGAGTGCTCTGGTGGCCAGGCATAGCTCAGACCAACACCAAGGAAGAGAGGAGTCTGCAGCCACCTTTTCAGCATGGGTATCCAAGCAGTTGAGAGTACTACTGCCTGCTACCACAGAGCCTGCATCACAATCACCTTGAAGGTTTGGAGCTGGGGCTTAGTCCTACATTGAGTTAAATATGAAGAAAGTAACCTTGCCTGAGGTGTGACATACCTGCCCCGAGGTAAATATGTAAGCTGGGGCCAGAGGAGACCTGAAGAAGTGCCTTGGAGCATCTGTTCCTCATCCCTCCACTTAGGAAGGTGGCACACCTTCATCTGGAGCAAGTCCCCACCAGCTCTTGCTTGGAAAGGTGATGGTCAGCAGCATGCTACAGCCAAGTGAATTACAGAATCACAGAATGATAGGGCTTGAAAGGGACCTCTGGACATCTAGTCCAACCTCCCTGCACAGCAAATTCACCTACAGCAGGTTGCACAGGGCAGCATCCAGGAGGGTTTTGAATGACTCCAGAGACACAGATTCCACCACCTGTCTGGGAGGCCTGTATCAGTGCCTCACCACCCTCAACATAAAGTTCCTCCTCCATGTTTAGATGGAACTTCCTACGTTCAAGTTTGTGCTTGTCCTCTTGCCTGCTTGTCCTCTTTTCCTGTCACTGGGGACCACTGAAAAAAGACTGGTCCCAGTCTCCTGATACCCACTCTTCAAGTTTATATAAGCTTTGATAAGATCCCACCTCATTCATCTCTTCACCAGGATAAAAAGCCCTGAGCCCCTCAGCCTTTCTTCATACGACCCCTTCTAGTCCCCTAACCATCTCTGTAGCCCTTTGCTGTACCCTCTCAAGCAGTACCTCTCTGTCCTTCTTGAACTGAGGAGCCCAGAACTGGACACAGTACTCCAGATGAGGCCTCAACAGAGCAAAGCAGAGGGGGAGGAGACCCTCCCTCAGCCTGCTTGCCACTCTTTTATGGGCCCCAGGATGCTCTTGGCTTCATTGATGATTCATGGTTATTCTGTTGTCTGNCCTAGAAGCCTTATGTGGTCTGGAAGCCATCCTGAGTGTTGTCTAGCCTGGCTTTCACTATACTGTAAGGAAGTTTTTTCTCCTGCTTTGGGAACATTTTGTACCTTTCCCTTGCTGTTGTAGTCTCCCTGAGCTCTTTGTGTATGTGTGAGTATGTGCAAACATGGTCAGGGTTGTATATTTGCTGCCTGTCATGCATCTGACCTTGTTTGAGACTTCACCCCTTGCTGTTTGGCCTGGGGCAGTCCTAGTCCCCACAGTGACAGATGATTTCAGCAGATGAGTCCACCTCAAATTTAGTGCAGGGAATGCCTCTATTTCATAGGGAATGGCAAGATCCTGGAATTCCTTATCAATGACATCAGTGCAGCCTTTGTCTCCCTCTGAAGCAATGTTTCACCATTTCTGAGGAAATGGTCTAGACCCTTTCCTGACCTTGTCACTGTGTGCAGCCTTGGAAACTTCTCTGAAGAAAAAAGTCATTAACTCAGAAAACAAAAGGAGAAGTAATTTAATTTGCTGAGTCTTGTTCCACTGATAGAGTCATTAAAAGACTTCCTCTCATATGCACAAGCACGCTGGACTGTGCTGGAGAAGGCTGTATCACAGGGGCTGAAAGATGTGTCAGTGATTCTACAGACAAAAAATATGCCTGAGGAGGGTCAGACCTGTTTGTTTGTTTTTCTTTTTTCTTTTTTAAAAATTTTCTTTCAACACAATCAGCTTGTGTCATACATGGAGATTTTCACCTTGTGCCATCTACCTTTCTCCTCTTATGATCTATTTTTCTCTGTCCTGTTCTTCCTGCCTCTTACAGGTCATTGTTAGCAGTGGCCCCCTCCTTGCAGTCATCTTATTCATCCAGTCTGATATTCACTTGAGTCGTTATTGAGACCACTCTGAGGACAGAGGCATGAGAAAAGACTGCTGGAGCAAAACCAGAAGACTTGGTGGGAAGAGGGGGACTGAACAATGGGGAGGGGAAGAAACAGGGGAACACAGCAGAGAAGTGCAGTGACATTTAGAGGAAGATGTGGAACCATCTTCCTACCACTCAGATGTTTTCAGAATGTCAGCAAAATTACGTGCTAGCTACCTGTGAAAACCTCACAGGAAGAAATCCTCCAAGAAAGAGGTTGAGCCACTTTTGCCCTGCTTCAAAGAATACTTGGATTCTTGGCATGAAGGAAAGTAGCCTTTAGCTGGGGGACTGAGCTGTGGAATGGAATCTGAGACACCCTTGGCTGTGTGAATGGCTGTGGACTCTTGACCACCTTTAGTAAAAGAATGTTAGGAACAAAACCTGTGCTGAGTGTAGTAAACATGCAAGGAATTGGAGTATCAGTGGCTCTGTCCAGCTCCACTCTAATCTCACTTATGAGAGCTTCCTGGTTCCCTATGAAAAAGCTATCCTTTAGGAATGGTGCCACATTATTTCCCATAATTTCAGGGCTCTTTCTGTTCTGACTTTCTGAATTTGCTTTCTTTCCAGCCAGAGGAATTGACCAACATCTTGGAGATCAGCAATGTTGTCTTTACAAGCATGTTTTCTCTGGAAATGATTCTGAAACTTGCTGCTTTTGGTCTCTTTGATTACCTCCGCAACCCCTACAACATCTTTGACAGTATCATCGTCATCATCAGGTGACAGGGGCCTTGGGGGAGTGAATGAAATGCATATCAAAAAAGAGTACCAGAGAGCTTGCACATTTTCAAAAAAGATTTAGCAGCTGTACTGGCAGGACCTGAGCTGATGCACAAAGCCAGCACTTGGTGACCCTAGGCAAGCTGCATAGCATTTCTGCCCCTCGGTTCTCCCTGCAGAACAGAGGCAATCACAGCTGGCTTGTAAGTCCACAACAAATGTAAGCTGTGAAACAATGGTATAGCACAGGATGTCAGGGGTTGGAAGGGACCCAAAGACAAAAGAGCAGGACCATACAATCTAGCTCAGGTCACAGAGGAATGCATCCAGACAGGCCTTGGGAGTCTCCAGAGAAGGAGACTCCACAGCCTCTCTGGAGAGCCTGTTCCAGTGCTCTGTGACTCTTACAGTAAAGAAGTTCTCCCTTGTGTTGAGGTGGAACCTCCTCTGCTGCAACTTCCATCCATTGCTCCTTGTCCTATCACAGGGAGCAAGTGAGAAGAGCCTGTCCCCTCCCTCCTGACACCCAGCCCTCAGATATTTATAAACATTTATTAAATCCCCTCTCAGTCTTATCTTCTCCAGACTAAAAAGCCCCAGGTCCCTCAGCCTCTCCTCATCAGGCAGTGCTCCAGTCCTCTAACCATCCTCACAGCCCTCCACTGGACCTTCTCCAGCAGATCCCTGTCCCTCTTGAACTGGGGAGCCCAAAACTGAACATAGTACTCAAGATGGGGTCCACCAGGGCAGAGTAGAGGGGGAGGAGAACCTCCCTTGATCTGCTGGACACACTCATCCTAATACACTCCAGGATCCCATTTGCCTTCTGGGCCACAAGGGCACATTGCTGTCCCACGGCTAACTTGTTACCTCCCAGCTCCCTCTCCACGGGACTGCTAAACTTTTGCTAGATGCAAAACTCAAGGATGTCACAAAGGTTTAGTGGGGGACAGACGAATTTGCCTTGCTGGAATTGAACAGTGCAGCCCTTTCCTCACTTTTGCAGCGTGCAGCTCATGTTCTTGACAGAGAAATACAGCATTCTACACACAACTATAAGCCTATACTGTATGCTTCTAATTACATCTTGCTGAAACAGCTTGTTCTCAGAGGTGAAAACTCGGCTTAGCATTCTTATTGCTCTCTCTCTTCGGTTTGTTCGCTTGCCTTTCGTTTTGTTCCTTGTGCTGCCTGTGCCTGTCAGCATCTGGGAAATCGTGGGCCAGGCGGATGGAGGCCTCTCTGTCCTGCGCACTTTCCGCCTCCTGAGGGTGCTGAAGCTGGTGCGTTTCATGCCCGCGCTGCGCCGACAGCTTGTGGTGCTGATGAAGACTATGGACAACGTAGCCACCTTCTGCATGCTCCTCATGCTCTTCATCTTTATATTCAGGTGAGGTGGCAGTTAGTTGCCTCAGAGGGTTTCGGAGAGGCGCGGCGCGGCTGGTGGGGACAGCAGCTGCAGTGCATGCTTGCATGACTTGGTCCTGCGCGGTGCTCTAGCCTCAGGCAAGCACTGACAAACGTTTAGCTGTTCGCAGGGGCTGAGGTTGCTGCTGCCCTGATTTGGGTTCGGCAGCTGAAGGTTTGGCCTGGGTGGGGTGAGGAAACACTGCCACCAAATGCGCAGGCTGAGCAGAGTGTCCCGCGGCGGGACAGGCCAAGGGTCCTGGTGATCGGCACTAGCTGCGGGAACGGTTCGGTCTGGAGGCTGACTGGCAGTCAGTGAGAGGGGGATGAAGATAAATGAAAACAAATGATGGAGACAGCAGATCTGAAGGACAGGTCGAAGGGTCTATGTGAGCTCTGAGGCAGTACAGGTGAAAACCAAGGTGTGCTGGTGAGCTATGGGAGTGCAATGCACAGCTCCTTCTTCGCGAACAGGTCTCAGTGGTCTGGCTGTGGTGTTCTACCTCTCCCTCCTGTGGTGCGACATTAGATGATCAGGAGGAAAAGATAATGTATCTGAGCTCCTCGTGGTGGCAGAGGTATTTATGTTTTACACCATCTCTACTTCTTATCCTAACAGCATCTTGGGAATGCACATCTTTGGTTGCAAGTTCAGCCTCAGGACAGACACAGGAGATACAGTTCCTGACCGGAAGAATTTTGACTCTCTGCTGTGGGCCATTGTCACTGTCTTCCAGGTGAGCTCGCTTTGCTTTCTACAGGTGGGCCAAGGGAACTGGAAGAGAATCAGGGAGTGCTTTTTCTCATTGCAGAACATTGCACTCACTCCTGACAGCAGGCTCCAGCATGTGATGTTTGGAGGAAGAACAGCTGCATGCTGTAATCAAATGGCTGTTGTATCTCTCAGACAGGAACACTCCTTCCTTCCTAGGAGACAGTCTGCAAAGGTCCCTCCTGTTGTGGAAATTCCATGTTTAATACTGTCACACACGACTACCCTCATGTTTGCTCTTGTTTATTCTTGCTCAGCTAATGCTATTGGGGCAGTACCCCAGCTGGACAGGAACAGTGGGCAGTGAGTGTGAGGTTATGAGGAAGTTAAGAGGCCTGATGTAGTCCTAATGTGTATCTTTTCACACACTGTTTCTGAGGACCCTCTCTGTATTCTTCCTTCATGCTTATGTGGTCTCTATTCCCTGTTGCAGATTCTAACCCAGGAGGACTGGAATGTTGTGCTCTATAATGGCATGGCCTCCACCTCCCCATGGGCATCCCTCTACTTTGTGGCTCTCATGACATTTGGCAATTACGTACTCTTCAATCTGCTGGTGGCCATTCTCGTGGAGGGATTCCAGGCTGAGGTGAGTTGCCACTAAGGCCTCATCTGGAGGAGGAATTACAGATGTTAAAAATGGGACCTTCAAGACACTTTGAGTGTACTGTGGTGGAGGACTCTCAGAGTATTACACTTCTGTAGTTTCCATTGTTAAGTTCAGGATGGGTGCCATTAAACAACAACAACAAAATAAACAAACCCTGAGGCTGTTAATCCTTGCAAGGAGCCAAGCCCTCTGAAGGCAGTTCACAATTTCTACCCTGTGAAACAGACCCTACCCTACTAGAGTGAGTTCTTTGCCCTTCCAAAAGCAAGCAAACAGTATGTCAGCCATCCCAGGTCACATGAGACTCTCTCCAGTGATCTCACTAATGCCTGGCTGCCAAGGATGATTTACAGTTGTTCCAGCAGTGAAAGACAAGAACAAATTATATTTTCTGGTTGTGAATTCTCAACTCCTAAACTTGTGTGTTCCAGGGTGATGCCAACAGGTCATACTCAGATGAAGACCAAAGTTCATCAAACATGGAGGACTTAGATCAGTTCCAAGAGGTCCAGGAAGGCTCAGGTACAATAGCTCAAGCAGCTTCATTTTCTTATCTCCCATTGCTGTTTAGTGAGAAGAATGAAAGTGAATTCTGCAGAAAATTGACTCTCATCTCCAAGAATTTATCAGTTTTCACTTTGAACTTTATGCTAGTTTGTGGTGTTATCTGTGGAAAAACTGAGACGTGTTGGCATCTTGAGGAATATGATAGCTAAGGGGAGCAGTTCTTGAGTGACAAAATGGCAACTAGGAGTAAGAAGTGAGACTGTCTCTGCTTAGCTTCAGGGCCATTATTTCAGGAACACTGCATCCAAATCTGGGACACACACTTGGATAGAGAATACCAACCCATAAGAAAGGATTTGGCCAAATCTGGAAGTCTTGCCTCATAATGAGTGGCTAATGAAGCTTAGAGAAACCAGAGAAGTGACTGGATCGCACACTCTCTAAATGCTGACCATAAGGAGAGATTTCTGATGGTAGATGGGTCTTTAATTGAGCAGAAAAAAAGATGTAATGAGATTGTAAAGGCTGGAAGCTGAAACTAGACAAATTCAGACAAAAAAAAAAGCCATATATTTTTGAGAAAAGATAATTAACTGTTGGAACAGTCTGCCTACAAGATGCTGGATAAGGTCTCCACTCCTCAAAGTTTTTCCTTGAAGAATGCAAGTTTTTCTGCAAGAGGTATCACAGTATCAGCAAGGTTGGAAGAGACCTCAAAGATCATCAAGTCCAACCCATTACCACAGACCTCAAGACTAGACCATGTATAGTACTTCAGACAGGACTTGGTGGCAGGTAGCAGCAAGAGTAGCTTGCTCCACGAGGACAGGCACAAGCATACTTGCAGACCCCACCTGGAGTACTGTGTGCAGTTCTGGAGCCCCCAGCACAGGAAGGACATGGAAGTGTTGGAGCGGGTCCAGAGGAGGCCACGAAGATGCTCAGAGGGCTGCAGCAGCTCTGCTCTGAGGACAGGCTGAGAGAGTTGGGGGTCTGCAGCCTGGAGAAGAGAAGGCTTCCAGGAGACCTTAGAGTAGCCTTCCAGTATCTGAAGGGGGCTACAGGAAGGCTGGGGAGGGACTATTGACAAGGTCTTGCAATGACAGGACAAGGGGTAATGGGTTTGAACTGGCAGAGGGGAGATTTAGACTGGATGTTAGGAGGAAGTTGTTTCCAGTGAGGGTGGTGAGGCACTGGCACAGGTTGCCCAGGGAGGTTGTGGCTGCTCCCTCCCTGGAGGTGTTCAAAGCTGGGTTGGATGAGGCCTTGAGTAACCTGTACTAGTGGGAGGTGTCCCTGGCTATGGCAGGGGGGTGGAACTAGATGATCCTTGAGGTCCCTTCCAACCTTACCATTCTATGATTCTACAACCTAGACAAGGACCAGAGGCACAAGTCTCAGCGTAAAAGCAACTCTCACAGCAAAGAGCAGTGGCTCCAGTATCAGCTTGTCACAGCTCCTTCAGGCAGCTTAGCTGTCTTCACAACAGCCTGATCCTGGGTTATCTGACTGCATCATATCAGAGCTCACCTTGAATGTATGCAGCCAAACCCTTAGGAAGGTAGATGGGAAGGAGGTTACAGAGGTCATTGGTGCACTGATGCTGCATACAGACATGATGCAATAGATCAGACAGAAAGCATTGTTCCAGTCCTTTTAGGCATTAAAATCTAGTACCAATCTATCCAGCTCAACAAATGCTGATGGTTGTCCACAGCACCTAATACACCCCTCAAAGGCTCACTGCGGTAGGATAGACTTGGAAGAAGAGTAAGATTGCAGGAATGTAAAGCTGACCCCCAACAAGCAGATGGCTGTGGGTTTCCCCACATCTTGGTCTCCTCCTCAGTGCCTCAGCCTATCTTCTGAGTGGCCAAGCTGACAGTTGGTGAGACTCATTCAGACCTGAAGCTTTGCATGTCTGTTCTCAGCATGCAGAAGTAAACTCTCCACCCCTTGCTGCCAGGGTTTGGCTTCTTGCTCAGCCTGTTAACTTGACTCTACCTGACCAGAACTCTGCTCACCTGTCTGGCCCCAGTGAAATCTGCAATCAGTTTTGGGAATTGAGGAGAATAGTTCAAAGTCTTCCTGTCTTACATTGCTTTTGCCACAAAACCCTAAATCAGAAGGAATTGCTACTGATTGCTGCTAAACAGTGAATGTTCTGTTAGCTGCTGCTAACACCCTGAATAGCTGAGACATTGAAACAATCACTGGATAGTGAGGAACACACCTTCTTTTCTCTTTCTTCTTTCTGCATCTTTCCACACAGATCCCAAGCTCTGTGCAATTCCTGTGACACCTAATGGACACTTGGACCCATCCTTGCCCTCTTCCAACCCACCAGTGGCTGCCGGGGGAGTCACAAACTCTTCACACAACTCCCTGCAGCCTGACCAGATTCGTGTTGCCGTTGGGTCCCGGAAGAGCAGTGTGATGTCCCTGGGGAGAATGACCTATGACCAGCGGTCCTTGGTGAGTGAGTGAGCAGAAATGTGTGTCAGAATCTTCTTTTGAAGTCCAAGCACTTTGTTGTGCTTCTGCAATCATCTGGGGATTGCTGTGGAGCACTGTACTGCTGCTGTAGGCTTCTAGCACAGGCGCAGAGCCTGTCTTCAGGAAGCCAGGTCACTTCACATTATTTACCTACATTTTCAGATTATTTACCTAAATTTCCAGATTATTGAAGTCTGTTTCTAGGCTATTGATCTATATTCCATTGAATGTAGGATTCAGCACTTTTGTGGTCTTCTAGTAGAAGTGGCAGAAACACCAAAGAGACTGAATCTCTGTCTTAGAGTGAAATACATTTTGTCCTCTTGCACTTCCCACAGGACACACAATGATGTCCTGAGTAAGTTAAGGGGATAGGAGTATCTATGTGATACCAGAACTTCCAAGTCCCACAACAGATGGGTTTTCTGGAAGCTTTTTTAACAATGAAGAGAGAAATCTTGACTTGGAGCTCCCCATAGCAGGTCCTGCTGCCCCTTAGCACTTTCCCAAGCACTTGTGACTGTCCAGCCAATGCATTGGAACATCAGCTTCTGGGCTTTTTGCCCACAGACACACCTTTGGGGGGTGCATTGGTGCTCAGAGAGTTCATGCTCCTGTTATTTCTAAACAGTGAGAGCTGTCAGCCACATGCTTACATAGTAAGTTGTTGATGTGGTTGGATGTACAGTTCATTGGGGTCCAAATCCAACTCACCACATTGGACTAGACTGTAATCAGCAAGCTTGTTTCTCTCATTTCTTCCTTTCACTAAGACTCTACTCAAAGATGGTATGTCAGATTATCCATCACCTTGCACCTTGTGTTATCCTTTTCCCCAGGGCAGTCTAGAAAGCTGCCAGTTGAATTTTTTTGAGAGCTTTATTCTTGCTCTGTGCTGGTGTAAGTAACAACATCAGGCACCTGGCCTTTGGCTTTGTTTTTTACCTTCCCCATAAGTGCTTTGCACACAGATGGTGCTATAAAGTAATCACAGCCAACACCATTGCTAACTCACTATCAATTGATTGTCAGATGTGCAGAGATTGCTGCTAAATTCCACCATGCAACTTCCTCAGTGGCTGAAAACTAGCAAGCTCCCCTGTGATCTGAAATAGGACTGCTTGATCCCTCCTTGTGCCCAGGATTGCTAAGCTCTCCTCTCTCTCTTACAGTCTAGCTCCCGCAGCTCCCACTATGGTGCCTGGGGCCGCAGTGGAGCCTGGGGGAGCCGTCGCTCCAGCTGGAACAGCCTGGCCCGGGGCCACAGCCTGAAGCATAAACCTCCCTCTGCTGAGCACGAGTCTCTTCTGTCTGGGGAAGGGCACAGGGCTGCGGACAGGGAGCCGGACGGGACGGGAAGGGTGTTCCATCATCGCCGGACACTCTCCCTGGACAATAAGGGCTCCTCTGACCTGTTAGAACTGGCCTCGGTCCCGTCCAGCCACAGAGTGACTTGTAAGCTGGGAACAGTACCTGGGACCAGTGAACATCAAGACTGCAATGGCAAAATGCCCAGTATTTCCAAGGAGATCTTCCCAAAGATGAACAACCGCAAGGAACGGGGAGAGGATGATGAAGAAATAGATTATGTGAGTGGAGGGAGCTTGAGGTTGCACTGCAGTGCTTTGGCAAACCCCAAATCACAGAATAGCAGGGGTTGGAAGGAACCTCCAGAGATCATCCAGTCCAACCCCCTCTGCCAAAGCAGGATCACATAGGGCAGTCCTAAAGATTGTTTCCCTGCTGTGTGGATGGGAGAGCTTGCTGACACGTTTCAAGCATAACTGGAGGACAACACAAGAAATGCAGATGGCATCTTCTAGGCCTAGACAAACTTAGCCTATGTAGTCAGACTGCCTGCAAGGCAGTTGTGCAGGTGGATGGTAGGAGTAAAGATGTGAGGTATATGCATGGTCATTCAGGGGCTGTTATTTCAGAGCATTGCAGGCAGTGGTTTCTAAAGGTTAGGAAAGGTCAGGCTGTGTGAGCAGTGAGAGCTTTGCTTTGATCTGCTGATGTTCCTCAAGCAGGAAGCACAGGCACAAGAGACAGAGCAAGTAAGGTCTGCAGTGCCAGCCCAGGAGACTACAATGCCCACCCTGTGAGCACATCAAAGGGTGGAAAAAATGGAGGAAGGATCAGTAGAAATCTGAACAGACATATATGCCGTATGAAGTTAAGTCACTTCCAAACCTGAATGTCAATGGAAGGCCTTCCTGTCTTGGCTTCTCATTTAGCTGAGGTAGTGAGAAAACACTGCCTAAAAGTAACCACTCTGAGAAAGCATCATGGATAACATTCACAGAATCACAGAATTAACCAGGTTGGAAAAGACCTCTAAGACCATCAAGGCCAACCTAACACCTAACCCTTCTAATTAACTAAACCATGGCACTAAGTGCCTCATCCAGCCTCCTCTTAAATTCCTCCAGGGATGGTGACTCCACTACCTCCCTAAGCAGCCCATTCCAATGCCAATCACTCTTCCTGTGAAGAATTTCTTCCTAATATCCAGCATAACCCTGCCCTGGCACAGTTTGAGACTGTGCCCTCTTGTTCTGTCACTGGTTGCCTGGGAGAAGAGACCAATCCCTGCCTGGCTACAACCTCTCTTCAGGTAGTTGTAGAGAGCAATAAGGTCTGCCCTGAGCCTCCTTTTCTCCAGGCTGAACAACCCCAGCTCCCTCAGCTGCTCCTCGGAGGCCTTGTGCTCAAGAAAGGACTTTAGCAGTTGAATTTGTAATGATCTGAGAAGGAATCCAGATGCCAGGCAGTAAAAAGGCCTGGGCAAAACAACACCTACCTATTTTTCACAGCTTTGTTGCTCTTTGAGTCCGCTTGCTCATTCAGGGGCTCAAAGAAAGGCAAGCAGTGCAGTCTGCAGGTAGTGCTGTTTTGGGGTCAGATGTGAAAGAAAGAGTGCCTGTCTCAGGGAAGTGGGAAGGTAACCAGTGCCACTTGCATCCCTCCAGAGCCTGTGCTTTCGCATCCGGAAGATGATGGAAGTCTACAAGCCAGACTGGTGTGAGCTACGGGAAGACTGGTCCATATATCTCTTCTCTCCACAAAACAGGTGTGTGCAGTTTTACCATGAGAGGGTTGAGAAGTTGGGGCAGATTCTGTTGCTATGATGGCCTCACTTCCCCTGAGCTGCATGTTAGGTTGCAAATTTAAACTTACTAGCTGAGGATGTGTTTTGTCTTCTCCATATTCCCTCTACAGCTGAACAACTCTTCCTTAATTCTGGAGATGGGAGGAAAGAAGGATAAGAATCCTTAATCACTATTGTGATTTTTCCCTCCCTTCGGAGCATCCCATTTCTCTTTTGTATAATCATAAATATTTATAGCAAAGAAGATAGGGAATACTAACATTAACCCAGAAGAAAGAATGTATTATTAACAGCTCCATAATACTGATATTTCCTCCCCTGATACTAGAACAGTCTCTCCTTTTCATTTTCAGTTCCAATACTAACTTATCAGCAGGCTCACCGCACCTTTTAGGGCAAAGTTAGAATTCTTCTTGCCTGGATGAAATTAAAAAAGAAAAGAAAGATAAATTCTTCCTGCTAAAGGGGCTCTTTCCACCAGGAGAAAATGTCCATATACCCCATGGTACTCTCACCCATGTGCACCACCCCTTGATGTTTTCATTATAATTCATGAGGGAGAGTTTTTTCCTCTGTGATAGCTCTGCTCATGGGTGGTGTCCCTCAGAGCAGATCTAAGTGTGATCTCCTTGACTGCCAGCTTACCTGCCTCTACTCAGGCATGTGGCCTTTTTGCCCTGAGTTGACACAGAGTCTGAGTTTGGGATGAAAACTGAAACTTGGTCTCTTCTCTACAGAGCACAGAGCCATAGTGGCTAGGATACTACTCTGGTTCATCTCCTTACTCTGCCCTTGCTCTGCTCCAGGTTCCTTGTGTGACTGTAGGCCACTCTGGGGTGTTAAAATGGCAAGGAACATTACTATGAATGATAGAAATGCTGCTACATCAGAGCTCAGCTTTGGCCCAGCCTCTCAGTTCTCTGTCTTCATAGCTCCTAAACTTGCTCTGCCTAAGCCACAGGTGCCTACTGGAACTCTCTTGCAGGTTTCGCCTCCTCTGCCAAACCATCATAGCTCACAAACTCTTTGACCACGTTGTGTTGGCCTTCATCTTCCTCAACTGCATCACCATTGCCCTGGAGAGACCACAAATTGAACACAGGAGCACGGTGAGCACCATTTCCTCCCACTTGCTTTTTGTCACAACCTCTGACAGAGGTTTGTAAGTGTTCCTGGCACTAGTAGGACCCCTAGAAGAATTTCAGCATTAAACATCAGCTCCCACTCATCTATTTTAATGCCCAAGTATTAGTAATTAACACAGTTTGTGCTTCCCCTGCAGGATCTTAAAATGGGGTGACCCACTTTATAATACAGTAATCCTAGTTCCTTCCCTCTCGGGAAATAAATAAGAGAGTCCTGCAAGCACCTGCAGTTAAGAGATGACTGGCAAAAGGGACAGGCACTGTGAACTAAGAGAGAATAAAGTACTACTCTGGAGGAATGGCATGTCATCATTCATGTATGCTGCTTTTGTGCTGTCTTGGAGATGGTTCAAGCTGACAAGTGAGATGGCTTTGTCTGCATGACTGCCTTAGCTGACCCCTGGACTTTACTGCACTTCCACACAATCCAGCGGTCAGTGCTCAGCAGTCCTTCAGGAAGAAGTTCCAGGTCAGTGCAGCAAGGCAGGACTGAGCAGTACTGACAGAACAGGGCAGAAAGCATCTTGAGACTGAATTTGTGCTCTTGCAGACTTGCACAGGAGCCTGTCCCAGCTATGGGATGGGATTGAGCCAACGTATGAGCTGCTTGGCGCTGACCTTTGCCAAAGACACCTCTCTCATTTCCCCAACTTTCAGACCTTTACAGGAAAGCAAAAGATATCAAGTTCATCAGAGGCATTTGGCAGAGCAGCAGGAAGTGAAGATACACTTACAGCCTTTCTTCATTTTTTTTTTTAAATTTTTGTTTTTTAGGAGAGAATCTTTCTCACTGTGTCCAACTACATATTCACAGCAATTTTTGTAGCTGAGATGACACTGAAGGTAAGTTACTGGAGATAAACAGCTCAGAGCCTTTTCCCAGTGTCAGAAACACAATGTGGTTCATGCTTGCCTAGAACCCTTCTAAAATCTCCATCTTTTCAGGGTGCCTGTCCTTCCCTCTACCTTGATAAAGGCAGATGCTGCCTGGGTATGAGTCCCCTCTTGTTAGGCATTGAGGGGGTGTTTATCCTAGGCTTAAAATCCAAAGAAATCTTAGTATCCAAGAGGTGTGGATTTTGTAGTGATGTCTAATGTCCATCCCATTTCTGAAGCAAGGATAAGGGAAGTGACAACAATTTGAATAGTACACTCTTAGCTGAGATACTTATTTAATGTGTGTCTAAGTACTTTGCGACTACAGTGAAATCTTAGTTTTTCCCTCTTGGGACTGGAAAAGGGTCCCAAAACTGACTGCCTGAAGTTAAACCCCTGAATTATGGCTTTGATTTGCAGGGTGTTCAGCTCTCCTCAAGTCCAGTTATTTTTATAGCACCTGCTAGTGCTGAGAACTGCTGAAAATCAAACCACTCCCTTAAAACCCAAAATATGGGGGTGGGTGCCCAATTTTACCTCCCAACTGATCTCTGGATTGAGAGATTTGCCCCAGGTCTGTGGTGTGGCAGGAAATGGTTTCCTGCATGTTCTCTACAGAATCCTGTTGCTCAGAGAACCAAAGGAAAGGTGAGGAGACACCATGACCCTGTTATTTCCGGACTTATGTGACACCAATTTTCCTAAAGTCATTTTCTTTCATAACTTTCCAGGTGAAAGGAAAAGATGATGAGATGACACTTTGGTGTCAAGTGGAGTTGATAACTTTTTCCCATCCTCCCTCTTTCTCCATAGCTGCCTCTACCAGGCAACATGTAGAGGAGCCATTTAACTCTCCTCTCATCTCCCCTCTCTTGCAGGTGGTCTCTCTAGGCCTGTACTTTGGGGACCAGGCTTACCTCCGCAGCAGCTGGAATGTCTTGGATGGCTTCTTGGTCTTCGTATCTCTCATTGACATTGTGGTCTCTGTGGCCTCTGCCGGTGGTGCCAAAATCCTGGGGGTCCTGCGAGTCCTGCGGCTGCTGCGCACTTTACGTCCCCTCCGGTTAGAGCCCCACTGAGCCCTGCTTGGTCTCCTCTTCCCACCAGCCCCTCCAGGAAGGGTCCCAGAGTCCTGCTGTGCCAAAGTGTGGTCTTTGAGAGGCCATAAGCCACAGGAGGGTTCCCCTTAACCATATGTCTGTGTCCCTGGAGGTACCTCATCAGACAACCAACCCATGGGACAGAAAAGCCTTTCTGATCTCCACTGACAAGTCACTGCACAGGCAGAGCAGGGGACTGCTGCAACTGAAAATGCTTAACTTAAGTCAAACATCCCTGCCCTGTCTCTTATTAACCCTCCCCTTCCTTCCTTTCCAGGGTCATCAGCAGAGCCCCTGGCCTGAAGCTGGTGGTGGAGACACTCATTTCTTCCCTCAAGCCCATAGGAAACATTGTGCTCATCTGCTGTGCTTTCTTCATCATCTTTGGCATCCTGGGTGTGCAGGTAGGTTGTACTGCCCATCAAGCAGCCCCTGTGCTGCCACCCCACTGTGGGCACCTATACCCCTAGATGCTACAACATGTAGAGGGAACCAAGTTAAGCAGGATGGACAAGTAAGCTGGGAATATCTCCACACCTGCCCTCCTTCATGAGCTATCTCCCACCATAATATCCCTGCAGCCTTTGGCAGGGCCAGCCAGGCGCTCAGTGAGTGCAGGCATTGCTGGGTGTGTGAGGTAGGAGGTAATGCTCACACCTGGTAGGAACTGTATCAGCGTTTGGGTCAGTATTATAGGGAGAGCTCAGGGCTGGTGTGGCACAGGACTCACTGGGCATGTCTATATCACACCACAGGGCCAAGTAGCTCACTCAGCACCTGCTTGCATGAACCCTGCCTCCAGTCAGCTCTGTTTCTCCCCCCTCACTCTGAGCCCTAAATCCACCCACAACCTTTTTTTTTTTTTTTTTTTTTTTTTTAATTTAATCCTCTTTATTTTTGGCTGTTGCATTGCAGAGGAGCAAGGGCGTGGGCGTTACTTCCATCTCAGGCAGTGTGCTATACTTAGTCTGATCTGATGCATCTGTACAAGTGCACAATCCAGTACCTTCCATATGGGGAGAGGAGCCCTGGGCAGAAGAGCCCCAGCAGTGCAGTGCAGCTTTGTGGAGGGAAAAAAAGAAAGAAAGAAAGGAAAAAAAAGTATCTGAGAAGCAGGGGATGTTTTTTTCTGGTTCTTTACCCTCAGATGAGATCTTCTTTTCCCATCAGACCTTTCAGTAACTGGGAAGCAAGAAAGGAAGATTATATTTGAAGGCTAAACAGAAGATGTTTTTCCTTTTGGGCCAGTGACAGCCTTTAGGCCAGCTGCCCTAAAGGACTTAGAGTCACAGCTGGCCTGAGGCAATGGAGGAGGCTGAAAGGCCAGGTCTGGGTTTATATGAGTGGCTCTGGCTCTATTGCATTGCTGGTCTTCCCTACCCATCATGCTCCACCCGACTTGCAGCCCACCTTCTTGAGAGCTTCTTCACAGCCCAAGGGAGCATGGGGAACCCAGTGGGGAAAGGGGTTGATGGGATCCTTTCCCTTCTTCAGCTCTTCAAGGGCAAGTTCTACCACTGTTTGGGAGTCGACATCAGGAACATCACCAACCGGTCTGACTGTGTGGCTGCCAACTACAAGTGGGTGCACCACAAGTATAACTTTGACAACCTGGGACAGGTGAGTGTGCCTGCAGACCCTGTCTCTGGTGGGAACCAGCACAGGGTTTGTCTTCTTCTATACCTGCACAGATGCAGTGCCTGGGAAGTCTGGTCCCTGGTCCAGGAGGGGCACTTACTTGACAGAAGCTGTGTCACTAGCGGATTGGGATCAGAATGATGCTTAGAGATTGTAGGGGAAAGAAAAGTGGTGGCAGCAGAGAGCTTGATTTTTCCTCCTGCTGCAAAGCAGATGTTCTTCATAACCTCTCTCTTCTGGTGGGTCTGGCTGCACACAGCTTCCTGTGCCCCCCTCCCTCTCCTCCACAGGGGGAAGGAGCAGGTTTTGATGTGTGCAGAGATGCAGGCAGGAAGAGGATTTCAGTGCTGTGTGTGTTACAGCGTAAACCCACTTCTTCTGTTGTGTGATTTTGTTTGGTTTTTTGTTTTTTTTTCCCAGCCTGCCAGATGCACCTGCTCCACATCTGCTTTGCTTTGTATGTTTCAGGCTCTGATGTCCCTCTTTGTTCTGGCTTCCAAGGATGGATGGGTCAATATTATGTATAATGGACTAGATGCTGTGGCTGTTGACCAGCAGGTACAAAAACTTCCCTGTGAAAGGACATTTTTCACTTTCTTCAGGCTTGTAAGGCAGAAGCATGCTTCAGTGTCCTTCTTCAGCTACCCCCCCACCCCATACCAAAAGTCCCTTTCAGGGCCCTTCTGAATCCTTTGCTCAGCTGTTTGTAAGGGGTCAGAGTCATGCTTTGTCCACTCAGGAATGTGCAACTGTGGCTGTGTGGTGGACATCTGTAGTAATTCTCACCCCCTACTCAGGTTAGATCTCACAGTAGGACATTATCTATTTGTTATGATGGAGCAAGAATGCTGTGTGCCTTTCTGGACATGCCAGCTCCCTCCTGGGGCACAGATGGTTATTTTAATACTCTGTAAAGCAGGGACTGTTGAGATGCTGCCCACTTAATCTCTATTCCTCTACTAGTAAGGCACTGACCAGTGTAGGCACCTGCCCAGGAAACAGGTTTAAACGTCAGGCTTGATGCTTCATTCACCAGTGCACCTCTGCATGAGGTGCAGCACTGGTGGCTTTGTAGGCATTTGTCAGGAGATGCAGTCAGGACCTCCTTTCTCTTCTGAATGACATGTTTATTCCCATCTCAGTGCCATTTTGGTGCTGTGTGGATGTGGACTCTACTTGCCTTCAAGCCAAAGCTGTTCCTGGTGCCTGGGGCATCCATTCTAGCACATACTGGTGTTATACTTGACCTGCAGCTGAGATTGAACCTGAACTGCAGGTGACTCTCTGCAAGCAGGCCCTTGTGCTTGATTCCCACCCACTCTGTCAATTGCTAACTGATGCTGAAAGCCAACCAACCACAAGCTGCCTTGTCCATAGCACCAGCTCTTCCCAGCCCACTCCTGCTTTCCATAACCCTTTCTCACCTTCCCAGCTGTCACTCACCATGGCAGATCCCACCCTGGTAATCTCCATACCACCTCACATCTAGCCAGCTGACCATCCCTGTTCTTCCTCTCTTCCAGCCAGTAACCAACAACAACCCCTGGATGCTCCTCTACTTCATCTCCTTCCTTCTCATCGTCAGCTTCTTTGTGCTCAACATGTTTGTGGGAGTCGTGGTGGAGAACTTCCACAAGTGCCGTCAGCACCAGGAGGCTGAGGAGGCACGCCGGCGGGAGGAGAAGCGCTTACGCCGCCTGGAGAAGAAGCGAAGGAGTAAGGCACAGCCTAAGTGTTTGGTTGGTTCGTAGGCCAAGGTTTTCTGAAAAAAAACCTCTTCTCCTCTTCTTTTTCTTTGCTGATGGACCAGTCTCCAAAATGCATCGCTTGTGGCTGCGCTCTCAGCCTTCCTCCCTGCGCCACTGCTGTGTTGCTGCGCACCTCCCTGGGGTGGTCTGGGGAAGAGGGGTGGCTGATGAGGTCTGCTGTGGCTCAGGAAGCCACTGGGGGTTTGGCACCCTGCCCCTTGCGGGGTGATAGGTACTAAAAATACCCCTGTGCTTGTTCTGATTGTCACAGGGCAAGCACACATTGGTATAGGGCTTGGGCTTGGACGAGTCCTGCCTGGGCTTCCTGTACCAAGCTGGTGTTTCAGGAAGACCTGGACAGACCATCCTTTGTGTTTAAATCCAAATTTAAAGAAGGAGGGGAGGAAAAAAAAAAGGAAAAAAATAAAAAAAGAGGAAGATGTCTGTTTTGTTCTTGTCTCTGTCCATCAGTGTTTCAGTGTCACTCCTTGGGTGAGCAACCCTCTTCCTGGTGTTTCCATCCCCTTCTGTACTACCTTTAGACAAAAACTGCAGAAGCATACTCGCCCTTGGTTATCATCCCTGCTGCCCCAGACTGATGGTTTTCTTCCATTCACAGCCCGTGGGCACACTTTCCCTTCCTCTGCTCCAGTTTTTCCCCTCTCTCCTGTGACACCCCAGGGCCTCTCCTGGAACCATCTGCTCCCTTATTATAATTTGTGATCTTAATTTGTTGAGGCATGAAATGCTGATTTAGCACCATTCCCACAAACATACACTAACAGATTTTCTTTCTAGCATTCCTTTCCTTGCCTTTTTTCTACCCTTGTCCCCCTTTTTTTCCCCCTCCTGCCTCTTCTCCCTACCTTTTACCTATTCTTTTCTGTTCTTTCTGTCTCCCATCTTCATTCCTTTTTCTTTCAACATCAGCACTCTTGTGCCTGCTCCCTCCTCAGCGTTTCTTACCCATTTCTCTCTTTCTTCCAATTTCCTCCTAACTCTGCCCATCTCCCTCTTTCCACTGAAGAGGCGCAGCGTTTGCCGTACTATGCTACCTACTGCCCCATACGCCTCCTTATTCATTCGGTCTGCACCAGCCACTATCTGGACATCTTCATCACTTTCATCATCTGCCTCAACGTGGTCACTATGTCCTTGGAGCACTACAACCAACCTGTGGTGAGTGAAATCATGGAGATAAGCCCTGCCTCTAGGCTTTATGTTACTTTGCTCCAGCTTTCTGCTGGCTGCTTCCCCCAGCATAGGTAGGATGCTGGAGTGTCTCTGAAGTGTTACAATGGGCAAAGTTATGAAAGAGTTTCATATACAGCCAGGAGGGTAGTCCTGCTCAAACACTTGTTATCCTTTAAAATCAGCAGAGAGGATGCATCTAAGCAAGAGTCAGGCCTCTAGAGAGCATTGTGTAATTAAATGTCTATGCTTTATATTATTAAGTGTGTATTTGGGTCACCCAAATTTTGCTGCCTGTATCTACAGACACTGACAGTAGGAGTGGTGGAACCAGCAGTGTCTTGGGAACTTCAGGCTTTGTGTCAGGTTTTTAAATGTCAGTCCAATTCCCCTGATACATGGCCTGAGCTGAAAGGACTGGAGTGGCTGGTTCTGTGTCATAGGGTGTAGTGTTTTTACTGAGCCACCTTTTTTCCATAAGGTAAGTTGCAGGACCAAAGTGCTGAGCAGAGCCTCTCAGCTGCAGAGGGTGATTCCCAGTCAAGGGCTTTACAGGCCAAGTAAGTTTTATACATTGATTGGGGAAGACCATGTGCCTCTCAGTGTTCCTGGCAAAGCTCTAGATGCCTTTGATGGAAAAAATGTGTGCTGCACATCTCAAACGAGCTTTCTGCCTCCATATGTAGCATTCATCATGACATCTGCTCGGTGGTATTTAAGTCTTCTTTTCAGGAGACCTTTGGTTTAGGCGACAGCTCTGATGCCTAAGCAGATGCTGTCCGAGGTAGCTCAGGCTTTGATCAGGAACTGAATCTGTCTCTCCTCATTCAGATCCACTGCCAGGCTCCTCTGTTTCTTGCCCATCTTGCCCAACTGCCCATTTTTGATCTTGCCCTTGGTGGCACCCAGTTTTACTCTGCAGAGGTTCTCAACCTTTATCTGTTGTCTTCCCCGTGTTAGGCCTTTGTTCCTGAACAAGTCACTCCTTTTTCTCACTACTCAGCTCCATTCCCTAGAATGCAGGTCCAACTGTGCCAGCCTGCTTCCAGGCTCTGACAAAGAATCTTGTCAAAGCTCTTTGAACCCTTCTAGCACAAAATGCCACTAAATTCTACTCAAAGCTCACAATGGTCTTTGGTGGTGGGGAAGGAGCAGTGCATAAAAGAACCAGAAGCCCAACAGCTAATTGATATGAGATATGCCTGCTCCTCACCAAGACACAGAGGGGTTTCCCCCTATCAGATAAGACATATGTCCACAAATGGAGTAATCTTTGTGCCTCACTCCTGGTTGATAGCTATACCAGTACCATGAACATAGTGGCACTAAGGTGGTGTGGGTCTCTGGCTGAAGAGGAGGCTGATGGTACTTGGTGGATTCTTCTTACAATAACCTTCTCCTCCACATAATGCTGAGTAGTACAGAAGAAAGGAGCAATAAGTAATCCTGAGAACCACATGGGTCATGGGGGTCAGCTGGTGGTTCCCTTAGCAGGCAGCCTCCACATTCAAGTAGGTAGGAGGCATGGGGCAGCTTCCCTCACCTTCATGTGAATTCCTGGCATTCAAGAGAGCCTCCTGACAGGTTATGTGCTTGATATTGCTTTTGCCTCAATTCTGTACCCTCTCTTTCTGCTGGCAGTCCCTGGAGACCGCCCTCAAGTACTGCAACTACCTGTTCACCACTGTCTTTGTGTTGGAAGCAGTCCTCAAGCTAGTAGCATTTGGCCTGCGGCGATTCTTCAAAGACAGGTGAGCAGAGGGTTATGTCAACAGTAGCAGTGGGACAGCTGGGGTTAGGGTGAAGGTTTCAAGCACAGAGCCCTATCTGGAGTGTGAGGTGGTAGCAGAGTGCCAGGACTGCCTTCCAGTTCTGCACAGCGCGGACCCAGCCTCAGCCTGCATGAGCTTGGTTGGCATTTGCCGGTTAGGTTAGAAAGCAAATGAGATGAGGTTAGAGAAAGCTGTTGTTTTCCTGTCCTTGAGGCAAATGGGGAGCATGCTGAAGCAGAACTTTTATAAGGAAGCTGACTTGAGGTAGTAAGGCTGTAAAAAGCTGAGCCCATTAGTCAAAGCGTAGCACCATAGTAACACAGCTCCATGCTTTCAGATCAGCCTAAGCTTGCCTCTGGCTGCTCAGGGTATGTGCAGTGCATCTCTGTTTGTCTGCAAATGCCCATATAGACTGACTCAGACTGGGGCCTTGAACTCATACATAAAGAAATATTTAGGTTGAAGTGGAGGCAATTGACTTTCAGGGAAATGGAAAAACTCCTTCATCTTTTATTCTCTTCAATTTTTCTTCTTAAGGTGGAACCAGCTAGATCTGGCCATCGTGCTCCTCTCTGTCATGGGCATCACACTGGAAGAGATCGAAATCAATGCTGCTCTCCCAATTAACCCCACCATCATCCGGATCATGAGGGTGCTGCGTATTGCCCGGGGTGAGAGACACTGGCTAGAGGCAGGGGTGTAGGTGGGCATGGAGTAGGACTTGGTGCCATGACTCATTTGATCAGTAGCTGTACAGTTGTAAGCTCTCCCTGTACCTAGCCCTGGGAGAGTAGCAGGGGATGTGAGGAAGGAAAGCCTAAAGCCTAAGGCTTTCTGGCTTCCTTTAGCCAGGCATTTAGATGCAGTGGTTTTAACAGGAGATGAAGGACCAAGAGAATCTGCTGATCATGTAAGACATGAACTTTCCCTATTCCTCTTTGTGGGAAAAATATGGCAGTGGTGTTTGGAGAAGGGGCCACCAAGCAGATCAAAGTTTACACAGGGAGAGGACTGAATCTTCTTAGTGGTGGCCAGGTGTGCTAAGCTGCCTTAATGTGGTGGCGATGGAATGAAAAATCAGAGCAGAGGGAGAATTGCGATGCTGGGAGAAAGACAGCTCTTGGCCAGACTGTCTAGATGAAGCAGAAAAAGGAGGCAGAAACAGATTATTTAGTAAGAAGGAGATGGTCTGGTCTGGAGGAGTAAGAACTACTGGGGTTGTGCAATCAAAAGTGGGGAAAGGGAGAACTGGTCTGAAAGGAACAATCCAGTTTTCCTAGGTCTAATACTGTGTCTCTGCCAATTCTAAGCAACAGAGTGGATGGACATTCTGAGCTGAGTGTGAGTGACATTTCTCTTGTGCTTGTTGTGGCAGTCCTGAAGCTACTGAAGATGGCCACAGGAATGCGAGCATTGCTGGATACAGTTGTTCAAGCCCTGCCACAGGTAAAACAGACAAGCTTTTACTTTTCTGCACCCCTTTGCCAAAGGGCTCATTCTCATGCAGTCTCTGAGGTGGTGTCTGCTGTGTTGTGCAGGCAACTGCCTCAAGGTGATATCCACATTTTCACGTCATTCATTGGGGTATAGCTGTCCTCAGATAGGTCTTGTCCAGGTTAGCATGTCAATTGTAAGGGTTCTTCAGTGGGTGAATTAAATCAAGCCTGATTCCTGGATAAGAGCATATTTTCCCCATCTGCTTGTGCTTAGTGCTCAGCTCCTCTCTCCCCACTCCATAAGAAAGGAAGAGTGACTGGCAGCAGTTTCATGAAGAAAGGTCCTTGCATCTCTGCCCCTCTTACCCTTCCCTACATGTGCCCTCTTTCCCCTCATCTCCTTTATTCACACTCATATCACATCACTCCTTTTCTTAGCCAGTGTCTCCCCCTTCCTGCTTCTCTTTTCTCCTCCTGGATCCCTTTGTGTTTCTGAGCCTCTCATGCAGGAGAAGCAGTAATGCTCTCTGTTGTGGCTCACGCAGCCGGCAGTGAAATGTCTACTGCAAGACAGCCAGACAGAAGGATTTCATGAGCTGTGAGCGGCAGCTGTTCCCAAATGAGATGCTGACACAGTGCTTTACACAGGCTTCAAGCCCACTGTGAGGATCTTCTGTGATGGATGAGCAGCCAGGGAGACTGGTCCCCTTCCCTTTAGATTGCTGAGAGAGAATTGTTAAGCAAGGAGCAATGGCACCAAGTGGCTCTACTGATCATACATCAGATGATTCTGCTGGCAGGCCCTGAGCAGCAGCTATGTTGCATGATACCAAAATGCACAGGCATTTGTCAGTTGATTTATCAGCTAACGTGGCAGTCCTGGTAACTGATGCAGAGCTGAGAATCTATCTGAAAATGGCATAAGTAGTTACCCAAGGAGTTTACTTCTGATACTGGTGACATTAAATGTCAGTCTGCATTAAGGGAACATTACGACACAAAAGCAAGGGGGAACACTGTGATCTTTTACGAATCCTGAGCTCTGTCTGATCTTCCATGCTGATTATTAAACAATAATAATTTGTGGTTTCATCTAATAGTAATTATTATATCATTAAAATGTAGGATATACAATAATACCATCATCCAAGATAGCTGGGGACTGAGATACACTGAACAATGGAAGGACATGAGACTAAGGATATTCTTGTAGCAGGCAGTTTTGGGCTAGTAGCATTTATTAGTTCTGCTGACCAACTCTGGCTCAGTGCAGTTTTTTTCCACCTTGCTCTTTTCTGTTTCAAGAGCCACAACTGCTGTTTTTTGGGGGTTTTTTTCCAGGCAAGGATCTGTAGTGGAGCAGGTCTTCAGAGCCAGCATCTGCATGTGTCATATATTTATTCTGAAATCCAGAAAAATACATTTAGATATTAAGAGGTGGCTGAAGTAGTATTTAGAAGCCTTTGTTAAGAGGACTCTGCAGTATATTTGGGCTTAAATGGTGAGACTCAGCTTCTACCCCCAAAAAACAGAGAATAAATAAGAGAGAAGCAAATGTTGATATCCTTTTCATGCCAGTGGAGAAACAGTCATCAGGCAGCTGTGTTTTGCTCAGGATGGCAAAAAGCACAGGTGGGAGCTCAATTCAAGCCTCTGAGCCCTGCTGTGGTCCTAGCCACAAACCACAAATATATTTTTCCATACTTGATAAATTCTGCCTTTTCTGTCTCCCACTCACCTACAACTCCTTTGTTAACTAAGATGGTAGGTTGGGTCTTTTGGATGTCACTAATACCTGCCACAAAACCTCACAGGCAGATGTCTAAAGGTCTAGCCCCTGTGTATTCCCTGGAGGTTAATAAAAAGCAGTGCTTAAATCTTTCAGCATCAAAGCCTGTGATCAACCCCTTTCCTATTCTCTGGCTTTTGCTTCCTTCTGGAACAGGTTGACTTTGTTTAATAAAGTCACTTAACAGAAAAATAAAAGATCACTCCATAGTTGTGTAAGTTGTGTAAGAACCTGCACTTAAAGCAGGGCTAAAGTCCCCCAGTTTCACTGTTAGAAGATCAAATTTAGTCTCCCTGTTTCACACATTGAGTCTTCAGGGGACAACTGAATTATCTGAAATATTGTTCAAGATTTATTGACTTTGCCAAAAGAAGCAGCTTAAAATAAGCTCTCCTTTCTCTTGCGCTTTTCCCTGCTCTCTCCCTGTGCTCCTAGAGTATAGACATCAGGGGGTTTGGCTTGCTAATGGCATGCAAGGGATCTCCAGTTGTCCTGCTTCAATTCCCTTCCTGTCTTTGTTCCACTGCAGCAATTCTGAATAGTGAATAGATCTTTAATTTTGAAGAGCCCTTTGGAAACTCAGCCCTTAGTGAAGTTTTCTTAACTTCTTAATGGCATGTAGACAGGCCCAGAAGTTCATGTTCACAGCATTTACTTACTATGGTGTCCAATGTAATCATCAGAAATATTTTTTTCCCTGGGTATGTAGGGAACCAGGATCTGGCAGCCATGGGGAGTGGGTGGGCAGGATCATTTATTTCTCCTCTGAATTTGGATGGCACAGCAGTTGCCATGACTAAATTAGGCTCCTGAAGTGGATGGTACTAACAAAGGCCCAGTGACGACATGCATTCAGATCAGACACTGCTCAGTTTGCCAAAAACACACCAGTGAGGTCCTTCTTTTTTCCCTGCCTTCTATTGCTCCACCAACAATGTGCTGATCATTACTGCTGTTTTCTGTTGCTGTTCAGCCTGCTCTTGCTCCTGCTCCTCACACACAACCTGGCAGGAGATTCAGTGATTTGAGAGTGCTGGTGGCACTGCTGCCTTTGTGTACCACGAAGCAGCAGTCCTTGCACTGGGGGTTTCAAACAGCAGCTACTGAAGGCCCAGAAATAATTCTTTTTTGCCTATTATTCAGGAGATGTGAAGGAAATTATGCTTTGTCTCTTGAATTATCTACAGCCTCCTCCCTATCCCCATCCCCATCCCCATCTCCACACATTTCAAAAGTACCTCTTTACTCTTCTTATTTGCTACCTGCTTGTTCCTTCCATAAACCCTGCTGTAACCTCCACAGGTATCTGGTGCTTTGCCTTACCCTGCTCTGTCTGGTTCAGGGCAGGAGCTTGTGTATCAGTGTCCCTGTCTCTTTGGAGTGCTGCTGTTTTGCCCTTCACATGAGCATAACTTTGAGCAACTTAGGCAGTTTTGTGGGGCTTGTAGCAGTGCAGGACATGTCTGTGTGTTGTGATTCATCGCTTATCCTTCACTCAGCCACACTGGCTTCAACTTCTGTGCCCCTGCTCCAATGCAGTTGTCTTCATCTGGCCCAGAAACTGTATACTTCAGCCAGCCCTGGCCAGAGCTTGTGTTGGAGTGGAAGCAAGTGGGAGAAAAGCATCCTTCAAGTCCAGTTGCAACTGATGCTGTCACTGGGGGTTTCTGAATTGGTTGGTAGCATTTGTACATTGGGAATTCACTGCTGTTCTCTCCAGGCTTTGAAAGACAGAAAGACTTGTCTGTACAGATGGCTTTGGAGTAAGCTCACCACACCATTTGTTTTCAGGTGGGAAACCTTGGACTGCTTTTCATGCTCCTATTTTTCATCTACGCTGCTCTAGGAGTGGAGCTCTTTGGAAAACTGGGTAAGTCTCAAACTGACCATGCTTCAGTGTGGGCTACAGACCTGTTGGGAATCTGAGGCTGCTCAGAATCAGTACTCATGCAATGAAAGGACTAAATTACTTGATGGTGTTCGTTCACCTTTATGGAAGTGAGGTGGGCTGGAGGGCTCTCCTATGAGGACAGGCTACAAGAGTTGGGGCTTTTCAGCCTGGAGAAGAGAAGGCTTCAAGGAGACCTTAGAGTAGCCTTCCAGTATCTGAAGGGGGCTACAGGAAGGCTGGGGAGGGACTATTTACAAGGTCTTGCAATGACAGGACAAGGGGCAATGGGTTTAAACTGGCAGAGGGAAGATTTAGACTGGATGTTAGGAGGAAGTTCTTTGCAGTGAGGGTGGTGAGACACTGGCACAGGTTGCCCAGGGAGGTTGTGGCTGCTCCTTCCCTGGAGGTGTTCAAGGCCAGGTTGGACGAGGCCTTGAGTGACCTGTTCTAGTGGGAGGTGTCCCTGCCTATGGCAGGGG
>WBNM01032304.1:0-11413 GCA_013399055.1 Ramphastos sulfuratus | reverse complement strand
TTCAAGGCCAGGTTGGACGAAGCCTTGAGTGAGCTGTACTAGTGGGAGGTGTCCCTGCCTATGGCAGGGGATTGGACCTAGATGATCCTTGAGGTGCCTTCCAACCTTGCTATTCTATGATGTAAGAGGAATTTTTCTTTAAATTGTTAATATCCTAACAGCCTAATGAAATAAAAGGAGTGTCTGGTTTCTCTTTCATTCTTAAGCTTTTGCTTTTTCTGGACTGCCTATCTTGATATTTCCTTCAAGATCATAAGAAAAACTCAGGGAAATATAATTTATATCTCTTGCCATGGAATATTGATCAAGCACAATGGCATGTTGGGAGGATATCATGAGCCACAGAATTACACTGCCTGATGTCCTGGGCCTGGGCCACCAGGGATTTTTCAGTGTTGCCAGGCAACAGCCAACTGTTGGGCAGGGCTCTAATGCCATTACCTGAGGTGTTCAGACAGTGAGAAGCCTGAAGTCCCCTTCCCCAGTTCCCGATGTTGATCTGTCTGCAGTGCATCCTCCACTGATAGCCATGATCCCCTTCCTTTCAGTTTGCAATGATGAGAACCCTTGCGAGGGCATGAGTCGCCATGCCACCTTTGAGAACTTTGGGATGGCCTTCCTCACACTCTTCCAGGTGTCCACAGGTGACAACTGGAATGGAATCATGAAGGTAACTGAGCCTCAGTGTTCTGGGTGTCCTTATTTTGGGGAAGGAGGAATTCTGATACATGCTCTTTTCAGCAGTGCTTGGGCTGAAAAAGGGAATGAGTGCAGGAGAGGGGTTGCTAGATAAGGTCCTTGCTTGAGCCAGACCTCCCCCCAACCCCTGCCATGGTAACTCAGACCTGGGGCTTATCTAGTCCTACAGACACCTGCCTGAGAAAAGTGCAAATTGTCCTCAGGAGGATCAGTAAGACTATACAGACTGAGAGGAAATACCTGTTGTCATACAACCTGTTATCAAAGCTGAATGCAGGTGCGTTGGACAGGGCACCCATTTGCAGAGCTACCAGGGCAATCCAAAATAATCCTTCCTTGAACACATGTGGTGCTTCCGAGTCTGGATGGGACAAGGCAGTAACTACACTGCCCATTGTTGTTCTTGCTCACATGTGCAGCAGCAGTAACTTGTGATGACCTGGAAGCAGTTTTCTCTGTACTACTTTGGGCATATCTATACTGCAGTAGAGAGCACACAATGGGATACTGTCCCGTGTTCTTTGGGGACATCATGATCCCAGAAGGGGTGGGGATGATAGGAAAGTTTGCCTTGCTCTTTCCATGGCATCAGTGGGTTTTGACAGCAAGAGCAGCCAAGCTTGTATTCTTACTTTAGTCCTTCCTTCCTTCCACCGTTTCCTCTCAAACCCAACTTCCCCTCAAGGATACCTTGCGTGACTGCAGCCACGATGACCGGAGCTGCCTCAGCAACCTGCAGTTCATCTCCCCACTGTACTTTGTTAGCTTTGTGCTCACAGCCCAGTTTGTCCTCATCAATGTGGTGGTAGCTGTGCTCATGAAACACCTCGACGACAGCAACAAGGAGGCCCAGGAGGATGCAGAGATGGATGCTGAGATTGAGCTGGAAATTGCACATGGGTTCTGCTCCCGCAAGTCGCGCTCCTCGAATTCAGGGAAGGGAAAAGGAACAGGAACAGGAGGTGGTGGTGGGAGAACAGATCCTGAAGGACGGCTGTGCATGAGGTGTTACTCTCCAGCACAGGTGAGTTGCTTTTGAGCTTAGCAACTAGACTGCAGCAAGTAGCTGTGGGAGAAGACAGGCAGCCTAGATGGCAGAGGACTTAGCAATAACAGATAGAGTCTCCCATCTCAGAGTGCAAGGTTTGCTTCCAGCAGTAGACTTTTGAGTTGGTAGAATCATATGGGGACAAGGCTGTGACAGCAATGGGTCCTATCCATCAACATCATGGTGAACCTGAAGACCAGCAGAGAAGGGGTGGCACAGATCAACTAAAGGTGTGTTAGGAGCACATTTTAGAGGAGAGTTCAGAAGAAGAGAGTGGGGGAACTGCAGATCAGGAATGAAGCACTCCAGCTGAGCTGGAAGGAAGGTGTGAGCAGTGTCATGGTGCACTGACAATGAGTGAAGACAGTCCCTCCTCTTTCTTTTTTTTCTTTTTCTTTTTTTCCCCCCTTTTTTTTCCCCCTTTCCTTTCTTCCATTGAAATCTGGCACCTTTACACACACTAAGGAGCAGATGCTCCCCAGAGCAATCCTGTGCAGGTACCTGCAGAACAAGATGCTGCTCCAGATGAGTCAGGGTGGAGAACCCAGCCCCAAACTCACATGAAACCTTGAAGCAAAAAGCTCAACATTCTTAAAATGATCTCTCCCATCCTCCCCCCTTTCTTGTCCCCTAGGAGAACTTATGGCTGGACAGTGTCTCTTTAATTATTAAGGACTCCTTCGACGGGGAGTTAATGATCATCGATAACCTATCGGGCTCCGTCTTCCATCATTACTCCTCGCCGGCCATGTGCGAGAAGTGTAACCATGACAAGCAAGAGGTAACCTGCGTACGAGGATGTGTGAGAGGACTCTCCCCCCAAGACCTGCACACCCACACCCACGGGCCCGCAGGCCATCGCTGTGTGCTCCTGGCTGGAGATTGTGTAGACAGAGAGCTTGTTGACCTGTGTTTATTGGCTGTGAATTGCTGATACTGCCTCTAGCACAGGCCTGCCCTCCTTAGCCATGGAGGCATGTTTGAGGTGGTGGAAAGGTGAGATGTGCAAGGACACAGGTCAGGAGGTACCGAATGAGCTGTAGAGAAGTTACTACAGAGGCATCCTGGCAGGTCTTGTTGTGTTCAGTTCTGCAAGAACTGAGGGTGGTGAGACACTGGCACAGGTTGCCCAGGGAGGTTGTGGCTGCTCCCTCCCTGGAGGTGTTCAAGGCCAGGTTGGACGAGGCCTTGAGTGACCTGTACTAGTGGGAGGTGTCCCTGCCTATGGCAGGGGGTTGGAACTAGATGATCCTTGAGGTCCCTTCCAACCTTGCTATTCTATGATTCTATGAAAAGCAGAGATTCAAGCTCATGTTGTACAGAGGACTCGAAGAATCTTATCCCAATGTCAGCACTCATGGGCAAATCGGTGAGAGATTTAAGCATGTGTTTTGTCTTAGTATCAAACACTTGCTTGCTTATTCCCCACTGAGGCCGATGGCTTAAGCTCATGCTTAAATGCCTTGTTGAATAGAGTCACTGTGTGTGAGCAAGGATTGGTTTGTGGTGAAAACCAGTTAATTAGTTTGAGCAAAAACTCAGTGGGCCCACTGAGAAAGTTTGAGTGTGTTTTCTGATGGAGAACCTGTGAGCTGACAGATAGGCTGCTGCTAAAAGCAGGGCGTCAATGGCTTGGTCTTGTGCTTCTGAAGTTAGAAGATGCTTTGAACAACTACTTCCTAAGCGATTAGTCCTTTCAGATTGTGAAATTCCAGGAGCAAAGTAGTCTGGGAGAAGTTAGGTGAGTAGCAGAATTCATTTTGTTTCTGAAATCATTATAAGTGTCTTTAAATGCAGTGATCGTGGTCAGACTTGTAACAGTAGTGTGGCTCATCTGGCAGTAAATCAGTGCATCAGTGGCAATCTTCACCATCTCCTTCCCCATAACTAATTTGCTATGTTGCCTTTGCTTATAAAGAAACCAGGAACCTTGGGAAGAGGCCTCTCATTGACAGATTATCTATATTGGAGGAAAACAACATTTTCTTTGGTTTCAGATGCCTAGTTCTGATGCTGTAGGTTTTTCCCAGCCTTTCAGCTGGATGCTTGTCCCCATAGCTTCCCTTTTGAAAGTAACAGAATGCCAACATTGCTGCAGTTTATCAGCATTGCAACACTTCACAAATGGGTGCTGCACTAATGCAGCCCAATCGCTGGTTCTCAATGAACTGCAATTTCTACTGCTTTGTGTAAGTCTTTACCTTCAGCAGTTGGTGCTCAAGCCTTCTCAGAAAATCCGGGTTTCTAAGGCATTTCAGCACAATTACCCTGAAATTAAGTAATTTACAGCTAGTTTGCTACATTTCTGGAGCCCCCAGCACAGGAAGGACATGGAAGTGTTGGAGCAGGTCCAGAGGAGGCCACAAAGACGCTCAGAGGGCTGCAGCAGCTCTCCTATGAGGACAGGCTACAAGAGTTGGGGGTCTGCAGCCTGGAGAAGAGAAGGCTTCCAGGAGACCTTAGAGTAGCCTTCCAGTATCTGAAGGGGGCCTACAGGAAGGCTGGGGTGGGACTATTTATAAGATCTTGCAATGACAGGACAAGAGGCAATGGGTTTGAACTGGCAGAGGGGAGATTTAGACTGGATGTTAGGAGGAAGTTCTTTCCAGTGAGGGTGGTGAGGCACTGGCACAGGTTGCCCAGGGAGGTTGTGGCTGCTCCCTCCCTGGAGGTGTTCAAGGCCAGCTTGGAGGAGGCCTTGAGTGACCTGTGCTAGTGGGAGGTGTCCCTGCCTATGGCAGGGGGTTGGAACTAGATGATCCTTGAGGTCTCCTTCCAACCTTACCATTCTATGATTCTATGAAAGCCATCCAGATACTCTTCAGTATCCTGTCTAGGAATGAAGACAACAACAGATTTTCTTAACTTCCCAGCAAGGAAACTATATAGCAAAATCTTCAAGCACAACCCACAGACACAACAAAGAGTTTAGCAGAATAATCACAACCAAAGAATTATTCTTAGATCACATTTTCTAATGGCTGTTGTAGAGCCATATCTTTTTTTCCCCAAATTGATATTTCAATACATCAAAAATGTGAAATTGTAAAGAAATTACCTATGTCAGCAGAAATAACTTCAGCAGTAAAAATGTAACTATTTCTGATCACAGCTCAAAATTTTAAATCATGGTGGATCATGAGCTTCTCTTCACAATTCATTAGATAAGAAAGACTGAGGAACTTCCAACAGGAAACCACTATGTGGAGTCACAGCTAGGCTTGTCCTGCAATGCACATAGTCAGTAAATTAATGTGCTCTGGTAGATCAACATATCTGAAAGTACAATCCTCCCTGCATGTACAATGTGCAGTCTCAGAAGAAATCGACAGCAAGTTCCATAGGCAAAAGGTTTTTAACTAGTCCTATTCAGCAGGTGTATATTCAGGCAAAACAGTTCACTTGCTGCCTGCAGAAATCAGATGTTAGCTAAAAAAATGTTCATTTGTAGTTTAATCCCTCAAGATGCTGAGCACAGTGTATGGACACAATGCTTAAACATGTGCTCAGAGTTATTAATATGTGCTAAGTATTAATGGCACTTAGTGCCATGGTCTAGTTGATTGGATAGGGCTGGGTGATAGGTTGGACTGGGTGATCTTGGAGGTCTCTTCCAACCTGGTTGATTCTATGATTCTGTGATGATTCTAAGCTTTGTGTTTCACAGAGTAGAATTGCTCAGTGTCTTCACCAGTTGTGCTGCTGGTGTCTTATTTTCAAACCAACTATGTATCTGAAGGGGGCCTACAGGAAGGCTGGGGAGGGACTATTGACAAGGTCTTGCAATGACAGGACAAGGAGCAATGGGTTTGAACTGGCAGAGGGGAGATTTAGACTGGATGTCAGGAGGAAGTTCTTTCCAGTGAGGGTGGTGAGACACTGGCACAGGTTGCCCAGGGAGGTTGTGGCTGCTCCTTCCCTGGAGGTGTTCAAGGCCAGGTTGGATGAGGCCTTGAGTGAGCTGTGCTAGTGGGAGGTGTCCCTGCCTATGGCAGGGGGTTGGAACTAGATGATCCTTGAGGTCTCCTTCCAACCTTACCATTCTATGGTTCTATATACACAATTAATGATTTTTGGTAAATGATGGTTCTGGTTTTAAAAATATTTTACCTGCAACCAGTTACTTTGCAAGGGATTTGTGTGCACAGGTCAGTGTCTCAGGCTGATGTTCTCAGCAGTTTTCATGGCTAGTGCTCCTGGTGAACAGCCTCTTTTCCCACTGCTGCAATTTTCAGGTTTGTTCCTCATCTTTAGGTAGAAGATATTTAAATATTCTGTGGCAATGGAAGCTGTAAGAACAAAGCTTCCCTTTTTTTTTTTTTTTTTTTTTTTTGGGTACCTCTTGTCATTGCTCTCCTGTCAGCCCTGGGTCTGGCTGACAGACTTCTGTGAATTGGTGAGTGATTGTGTGTTTAGCCAGTGGCAGGAGTTTGCCAGTGAGCAGCCATGGATGTTGTCTCCACATGCTCAGTTTATCTATTCATTACTTTGTTGGTTATGTAGATCTCAGGGTGGTCAGAATTTGTAAGCAAGTGAAAACCAGACTATTCTGGCTTTTGTTGAAACCCTCTTTTAGGGATGGAGAAGGTAGTCACAGATGTTACCACATTTCATGCTGGCATCTCTACAAGCATAGCTGTAACAAGCAGGCGAGTAATGGATGAGCAAGGCACATTAAGTGGGACAAAATGAAGACTGTTTCTCTTTACACAAGTGGTTGCTGACTGGTGGCTGTGTAGTGTGCTTAACATCACTTTGTTGTGGGCTCTCTGGTGTGTCTGTGCTCTGAGTAGTAGTTGTTGGTTTTGGGCTCTCCGCAAGGTCGAACGGCACCGTGTTCCAGTGTCAGGGCAAGATCCCAAGTAAGGATCCCATTTGTGCCCTTTATTTAGATCCAACTCGAGGTTCCCATTCTGTCTACTCAAAGTGCATTATCCCTTGGATGAAGACCTCTTCCAGTCTAGTGTTGGCACAAGCCTCTAAACTCCCAGCTCGAAGGAGTCATCTCTCACAATGTTCTACCTGCTCTTATAGGACAAAAGCTGTACCCACCTCTTGCAGACACAAACACAAGGGAGGACAAGATAAATGGCTGGGAAGCTAGCTGCCCTGACTGACAACCCAGAACATAGCTCTAAAGAGTCAGGTGCTGGTGGTGGGGATGGATGAGACTTTAGAGACCAATGATGGAAAGTCAAGCATGGGAGAGAGAGCAACTGTTTAGGCTGATAGAAAAGGGAGATGCTTTTCAGGCACTGTGGGGAAAAGATAAGAGGCAGAAGGGAATCGAAGGCTTAGCAGAAAGAGAATGGGAGAGAGACACATTTGGTATGAAACAGGCCAAAAGATAAAGCAAGGTCAGGTGTGGGACTGGAGCAGACCTGAGGCTCAAGGATGAGAAAGATGGAGTGGCCAGACTCAGACTTTCTTGCTTCAGAAAGCAAGAGAGCACACATATGAGTGGGTGGGAGGGGTGAGTTTAGGGATGGAGAGCAGGATGGGAGATCGTGTTAGCTGAGGTCTTGGGTAGGTTAGAGGGGAGAAGGAAAGCACAGAGAAGCTGGAGGGAGACAGAGTTTCAGTGATGAAGGTAAGAGTATATGAAAAGCATGATACTGGCATGGACTGCAAGAGGCATGACTATCCTTGGAATGAAAGCACTTTCCCATTTAAGCAGGGCTGTCCGTGGCACCTTCAGAGAGAGGGCTCCATCTTTCAGCAGAGCAGACTGCCTTGCCTGGGGGAGCCCTCTCCCCACCTGGCTTTACTTACAGGGCCTTGTGCTAGCCGTATCGCTGGGACAGACTCAGGACTCCTTCCTCCAGTTCTGGCACTAGAGGAGCATGGACTGGCATGGGCTGCTTGCACATCTGTTTAACCTTCCTTTAAAAAATGGATTCTCCTGCCCAGCTCAGCTCTGGGTTCAAGAATAATCCAAGGAATATAACCTAAAATTGATCTCGGGTCTACAGGCTCTCAGTTACCCACCGTAAACGGTGTGACTGCTTGAAATATGGAAGTCAGGCATGACCTGTGACAGCTCCTTTCCCTTCCTGCAGGTCCAGCTGGCTGAAATGGAAGCATTGTCTCTCAACTCAGACAAGTCCTCTTCCATCCTTCTAGGAGATGAGTCAGACAATCGCAACACTTCCCAGCTGAGTCCTAAGGAGATCAAGGTTAGCCCCAGATGGTCACAGACATGTTGCACCATGTGCTGTATTTATGCCCCTTCTTTTTCAAAGTGCTCTGTGCTTATCTGAATGTCCCAGATGAGGAATATAAATTCTGATCACTTTTCAAGACCTTCTCCATAGAGACATATTGTGGAAAAAGATATGAAGAGAAAAAAGGGATGGATGTTTCTGAAAGTTCTTTTCACCACTGTCAGTAACTTCCTCTGAATGAGGCTGTATTTAGGGAATTTGGGATGGAAAACTGAACATCTCTTAGACAGCTGGAAGGCACCTTTAGAATCAGCTCTCCTTGAGGCTTTAACAAGTCTGCTCTTTTATTTGCCATTAAATTTCACAGGACTTTGTCCTCACTTATTCTTTGCAGCAGGAAAGCCTTACAGCTCAGCAATTCTTTGAGAGAAGCAACTGGAAAGGCAAGTTGGGCTTTTGCTGTATGGCTCTGGGCTGCGTTAGATCTCCCAGGTCTAATGCAGGTTTTGGTCCTCGTGTAGAAAGTATGACTCAGTGTGTGAACACTAGTCTGAGGCTTTTTGGCCAGGAGTGCATATTATTAAATGTCCTCCACACACTGGAATTGCAGAACCCTCAGTGTCATAGCAGCAAAGGCACTGAATCAAATCAGAGGACTCTTCAACCTTACTTTTGTTTGTTTGTGTTCTCTTCCCCTTTTCTTTTGTTGCTTTGTCAGTCCCTCCCAGCCCCTTCTCTCCAGGTGCATCTTGCCCTCTGTTAGCTGTACCTGCAGAATTTTTCCACCCAGCCATCTCTGCCACACAGACAGGGCCTGAGAAAGTCTCAAGTCCACACAATCTTCCCAAGATCTCTCTGCAAGGCTCATGGGCATCACTGAGATCTCCAAGTGTGAACTGTTCACTTCTTCATCAGGTGAGGACCCCCAATTCCCTCTGATAGGAAAGCTTGATCTTCACATCACACCCAAACACGGAGGGCTAAATGGGGAGGAGGGCAGAGGAGAGAGGCAGCTGTGGCCATGTGCCAGATGACCTCAATCTGATCTGTTGGAGGTGCACAGTGGACTGCAGGCTGCAGGAGAGTTAGGAAGAAGATTGTACAGCAAGAGGGTGCTGTATTGCTCTTAACCCCTGAATTCACATATTCTTCTGCTTTGAATCAAAAAATAGTTTGACAGCTGCAGCTAGTCCCACATGAAGGTGAAATCACATCACCTTTTAGCTCTCTCCTGGATCCCTTGCATCAAACATGCTGCAGACACCTCCATGTACAGCAGCCATAGCGTGAGCCAGGGGAAAATGACAGCTACTCATCCTCCTTGGCTTCTCTTAGCACCGTGAGTCCAGGTCCTGCACCTTCTTGGCTGGAACAGGCTTCTCCCTATTTACCTCCTCCACAACCCTTCATGCCGCATCCACACACCACGTTCCTGAGCTCTCTGTTTTCCTCTGCCCCTGCTCTTATACTACAGAGAGGAGCTATCTCTTTCTGGAAAGGCAGCTGTTTCTCACTAATAAAAAGAGAAGAATAAAAGTGTTGAGGGACTATCAGGTGTCTCTGAAGAGCACAGGAGGCAGAGATGAAAGTCCAGTAGAGATCCCTGTTACTGTTCTTGGAAGATACTCCATGAACAATTTGTTTGAGCTGTACAGGGACACTGTATCCTAGACAATCTAAAAAATAATAATAAAATCATATGTTATCCAGTTCCACGTGACAGACACTGTTGGTACAATACAAATGTGCATGAACTCACCAAGGATAACTTTAGCCTTAAGCTGAGACCACAGAGTTGTTGTGGTGTTGAAAATTCTCATATAAGCTTAGACATGAAGAGAAAGAGCTCTAAAACTGGCACACCACTGGGACAAAAGTACTGAACTGTTGTAAAAGAGAAACTGGTAAACTTCTGATTATCTGATGGAGACTGTAATGAATAGCTGTGATTAAGGAGACCAATTCCAGTCTTACATGCATCACTACTGGGGCTGTGTCCCTGCACTATGATCTCATGGTACAGGCCAGTTTCCTAGGAACAACAGAAATGCAGCTTAACAAACTGAGCTCTGATCCAGAGAAATTAAAGCTATTTTGCCTTCCTGCTGGAAAGCACATCCTCTCTGCCCTAAATATTCTCACCACCACCTGTGCTGGTCAGATGAACCATGAGGCCTCTTTACTCTCCCCAGCATTGCTTATTTTTTTAATGAGAGGAGGTTTAGGTACAGAACCTGAGGTCTGATTTCTGTCCAGCTGATGGTTTTGATGTGCCTACAGCTTATGTGACAGGTCGACAGGAAACTGCAGCTCCACTGCCTCCTGGACCACAAGTGGCCAGGAACAGCCCAGCAGAGCTCATAGACCCAGCACCCCTTCCCTCTGGCAAAGCATTTCACACAGGAGAGGAAGAGTCATCCTCGAGCAAAATGACATCAGAGCTCAAAATATCAAAACCTTTCTTCCTCTCCCTAGAAGGAAAACCCTTGGGCAAGCTGTGAGACAGGTGCTTTGCAGCATTGCTCAGGTGGTTCATAGCTGCCCTCCCCAGCAGAGAAGCATTGGAGATTTGCACCTTTTCCTCTATTTGTGGCTTATTTTTGCATTACAAAAGGGGCAAATTCTCTTGCCCTTCGCCCACCTCTTTCCTGAGAACTGTGTTTTCACGCTCCTGTTCCCCAGGCCCACGAGAGCGATACCTCGCTGGACAGCAGGAGCAGCAGCTCAGCGGGCAGCCTGCAGACCACGATGGAGGACAGCCTCAACCTCAGCGACTCTCCTCAGTGCACCCTGGACCTCCCGGTGGCTCTGTGCCCCGTGCCAGCTGCCGACAGCCAAAGACCCCTGGCAGCCCCCCTGTCCCCCACCTCCCGCCGCCGGAGCCTGCGGGGCCGGGGGCTTTTCAGCCTCCGAAGCATGCGTTGTCACCAGCGCAGCCACAGCAGCGGCGGGAGCACCAGCCCCGGCTGCACCCACCACGACTCCATGGACCCCTCGGACGAGGAGGGGGCGGGCAGCAGCCTGCGGGGGGGTGGCAACAACAGCGAGCCCTCGGAGACCCTCAGCAGCCTCTCGCTGACCTCCCTTTTCTCTCCCCCACCGCCGGGGCTGACGCTGGTGAAGAAGTGCAGCAGCACCAGCAGCCTCCATGCCAGCCTCTCGCCCCGCCGCCCCACCGCCCACCACACCAAGCCCTTCTACACCGTCGACCCCCGAGGCTTCCTCTCAATGCCCTCCTGGGTGACGGACTTCTGCAAGGACGCCTCCTCGCCTGGGGAAGGAGAGAAGCCGGAGGTCCCCGGCAGACTGGGGACAGGGGACCGCGGCTCCCCGCTCCCGTCCAAGCTGGATCTGGGTGATGGAGTCAGCAAGAGGAACAGATGAGGGTCCCTGGGGTGCAGGGAGGGAGCGTTCAGCCGCCGGCACGGGGAGGAGCATGTTTCACTAACTTCTCTCCAGCAGCAGCAATTCCAAAGGATTTGCAAGAAAAAAGAACCAGGCA
>WBNM01032300.1:6859-30824 GCA_013399055.1 Ramphastos sulfuratus | reverse complement strand
CAACAAGGCCAAGTGTAAGGTGGATGCCACTAAGATAGTGAGGCTGGAGCACTGCCCTATGAGGATAGGCTGTGGGGCTAGGGATGGCTTGGCACAGAGCAGAAGGGCTTTAGAACCCTTTACAGCACCACAGTGCCCCCTGCGAAGGGATCAATATGAGAGGGAGAGGTTCTTCCCAGCAGTGCCTCATGGGAGAGCAAAAGACAACAACATTAGCTGAAACTACAGAAGTTGAGGCTGAAGATAAGGATACGTCTTCTGAGGATGGGCTGGCACTGGAGCAGGTTGCCCAGAGAGGGTGTGCTGTTTCCATCCTTGTTCACTTTCAAGATTCAGATGAATGAAACCGAGCACCACAGTCTGACTGCATGCTCAAGCCTGCTTTGAGCAGAAGGTTGGACAAAAGATCTCTCAAGGTCCCTTCCCATTTGAATTAACCTGTGGTCTTACATTACAAATCCCAGTGCAAATACATAATTGCATATATTCTGTGTATAGCTGTAGGTGCACACACAAACACCAGTGTCCATCCATACAGGTGCAGTACTGCACTGTAGTAAAACATCACCTTTTCCTGCTACAACTGAGGAAGTCACTGTGCAGACTTTTTTGATTTTCAGTGGTTTCTTTTTATACGCATTGCAACAGATGTTGATTTTGACAGAGATTTAATAAAAAAAATTTTCCTCCCCTCTTTCAGCTCAGGTACCTGTGCTTTACTCATGATGCACAGAATTGTCCTAGAGCTTTGGGGGCTGAAGAAGTGAGGAGAGTACAGAAAGGTAATTGGATTTGAATGATGAACCCCACAGTCACTCATCTTGCTTATTTTTACTGCAGCTGGATGTTTCTGAATAGCTTCACTACAGGGCAGATTAGAAGGTGACTCACTGAACCAACATCCAAGGAAGCAAATATTGATTTTGATCAGGTTGCATTCCTCAGATTCACTGATTTCAAGCAGCTTTTCCCTCATACTTAAAAAAAAAACAGACTTTTGCTGGAAAGGGCTGAAGAACAAAACAAAAATGTTTTCTGCATCATTTTGGGGGGAAAAAAAACCACCACTAGCAGATTTTCACATTTGGTTTAGTTCTAACTTTCTTTTAAATAAAGATACTATTCTGGGAAGAGCCTGGTTATGACCCAGTTTCCACAAACAGTACAAGCTGGTCTGCTTTAGGTTAAGGGCCTAGAGGGTCATTGTTTCAAAAGTAAAATGACACAGTGCAAATATGAGTAGTGCCATGCATAGAATCACAGAAGCACCACAGGTGGGATAATAGCAAGGCAAACAGGTGCTGGATAAAGGGTGTTGTGATCTGTCTCCTTCAGCTGTACTGAAGACCTGACAGTAAAGGAAGAGGGGGCACCTATCAGGGTTGCTACAAAGTCAGCTTTACTGCTACTGCCTTTATGACAACAATATAAAGTAACACCCACAACACAGTGAAGATAAGCTCTTTAAAGAAAATATAAAAGCATTAGCTTGGCAATTCATCCAAACCTCATCATGCATCATAGACATTTTTGAAGTTTAACAAAGAAAACCACATCATTAAGAATACTGCTCTATCACCATTCTTATGCAAATCCTTTCAGATAGTTGGGTGGAAAATTCCATCTAACACACAGTGAGAAATAAATGTTGCAAGGTGGAAATTTCAGCTATACTGAGTGCATCTATCACTTGAATAATCCAAACTACTGTATGTGCACTGACTACAGAATTAGTATTGATCCATTCACCATGTAAACATCAAGTACTTTCTATTATTACTTGAAATAGCATGCTATCACAATTTCTATTTCCTCCCTCTATCTTAAATAGAAGTATTGCACATTAGCTCTTCCCTTCATGTACTTTTTTGCACAGCTATCTAACTACAGTGTTCAAGGCTGTGCTGGGTTTCCTGCAGACATCTGCGGTATTACCATCAAAGTACTTTATTTTCAAGTCATCTCTTGTGGAAGGCAATACAACCTTCATTTACACTGAAACCCGTTACTGTGGCTTCTTTTGGTAAAACACACAGGGTTCTTTGTTTTAAGATCTCTGTTGTGACTGCCATTACCAACGACTACATCAAACAGCATTCCCAAATGTTACTCACACACCTCTCATGAGTATTGCTAAGATAAAAGTGGACTGCAAGAACCTGAATAGCTATGTCATCTGAGCACACACAAGTGGAAAAAAAAAAAAAGGGGGGGGGGAAAAAAGGAAAAAGAAAAAGAAAAAAAAACCAAAACATTATTTCCATCTCATCTGAGGAAAAAAAAAAAAAAAAAAAAAAAAAAAAAAGCTGATGTGGCTAAAATGCAGCTTTAGAGAGAGCTGGGAGATGCTTAGAAGCATAATGTGTTTCACCTGTTAGAACCTTGCTTTGTCTCTGAGCATGCAGAAAATGTACAATGGAAAGATAAGGAGTTGTCTCCAGAGAAAGTAAAATTTTAGACTTGAGAGTTTGTACTAAAACCTGAAAGCTGCAGCAAGACAGCAATGCTGAAATGCTAACGTAGACCAGCACCGACGAACATTGGCTCTTTCTCCAGTAAGCCACAATCTACACATTTTGCACTTGTTACTCAGTGCAAAGTGCCTTCAGCCCATACAGCTGCTACAGTCCAAGAGGAATTTTCTTCAAAGATAATTTCTAGATTGCAACAGACACTACTTCCCAAAAGAAGGATAAAACTTTGGTGCTCACATCTTGCTGCAGCCCCAGTGGAAGCTGAGCCCCCAGTATTAACAGTTTGAAAATTCCCATTTGCAGCTTCTGAAAACCTTCCTATCTCTCTCCTGCCATTTTAGTGTCCTCATGTATAGATAATGCATCTTGCTGAAATTTCAGTCACAGATCAAGCTAATGCAAAACCAGAAATATGGTGATACTCTATCCAGACAAATCCTACAAGGACTACAGCTCTTCTAGGCAGCTGCAAAGAAAGCACAGTGTGTAGGCCAACATGGGGGCATTATAGTTGAAAACATTTCATTGATAATGCCCCACTTCATCTTTTCTGGAACCATTGATTCAAGTCCCTGTCTGAGTTCAAACACTGTGCATCAGATGGCTGAGATCGTATCTCCAAGGTAGCCAGATCCCAAGCCATTTAAAGCTTTAAATGTCAAAAGAGACTTCTTGGATTGCATTAGGGAGTCCTTCAGCCTCCAGGGATAATTGCCACACACTGCCCTGAGTAAACCCCAATGTGTCTGTTTATCTCTCTAAAATGGGAGTGTTGATAAAGACCTCATATAATAATTCCAAATGGAAGGAAAGTGATTATACTTTTAGTGCAAAAGCCTGTGGTCTTCTTTGCTTGGTGCATGCAAGAAATTATATGGTCTGTGGCCACAGTCAAAAGCACTGGGTAACAACTTACCTATGTCTGTTTATGGTCACACTAAGCACGAAAGTCATGACTCATGACCATGAGTATAATCTGCACTGAGCAGTCTTCTCCATGAGACAAGAGAAACAGATTCCAGCTGCTCAGGCCTGCTTTTTAGATGAGCATCCACAGCTGACACACCTATGCTTCTCTGCTCTCTGCACTCACGACCACAAGGCAATCCCAACAAAAATCATAGAATCATAGAATAATCCAGGCTGGAAAGGACATCTGAGACCATCAAATCCAGCCATTTTCACCCACTCCACCAAGTCTCTCACTAAATCCACGAGATGAGTTTTCCACCTGACAGCCATGCTTGGGCTATCAAAAAATGTCCTCTGCCCCTAAATGCAGAAAGACCAGGAGGCCTAATAATCTAATAAACACACTGATTGTAAAGCTGATCATTATCAGAGAAGACATCAAAGAAGGGAGGACTTTATTTCCAGAACGGTGCATCTTTGAGACCTCCATGTCACAAGCCAGCACAATAAAGCCTTCGGCTTCAGAGTCCATGGTGGTATTTCTCTGTGCATTTCAGACATCAGCTTCAAGTCTGAAATCACAGAATCATTAAGGTCAGATAAGACCTCTAAAATCACTAAGTCAAATCTTCTACCCACCACCTCCATGACCACTAGATCATATCCCAAATCTACTTGTTTTTTTTAACATCTCTTGGGATGGTGACTCCACAACCTCCTTGGGCAGTCTGTTCCAATCCTCCACCACTCCTTCAGTAAAGAAATTCTTCCTAACATCTGAACTAAACTTCCCCTGGAGCAACTTGAAGCCATTACCTCTTATCCTGTCATTGGTTACCTGGGAGAAGAGACCAACATCAGCAACTCTATAATATCCTTTTGGGTAGGTGCAGAAAGCAGTAAGGTCTCCTCTCAGTCTCCCTTTCTTCAGGCTACAAAATTACAGTCCCTTGAGCCTCTCCTCATCAGCTTTGTTGCCCTACTCTTTATCTGCTCCAGCACCTCTGTGTCCTTTTTATGCTGCAGTATCCTAAACTGGATACAATACTTGAGGTGTAGTCTCACCAGTGCTGAGCACAGAGGCACAAGCACTTCCTTACTCCTGCTGGCCACAGTTTCTGATACAGACCAGGATGCTGTTGGTCTTTCTAGCCACCTGGCTACACTGCGAGCTCATGTTCAGCTGATTGTCAAACACCACCCTGATATCATTTTCTGACAGGCAACTTTCTAGCCACTCTGCTCCAAGCCTGAGCATTGCATAGAGCTGCAACTGAAGTGCAGGACCTGTCACTTGGCCTTATTAAACCTCATGCAATTGACACTAGCCCATTGGTGCAACCTATCCAGATGTCTCTGGTAGGTAGAGCCTACCTACTCTCAAGCAGATCAACACTCCTGCTTAATTTCATGTCATCTGCAAATGCACTGAGGGTGCACTCAATCTCCTCATCTAAATCATTGATAAAAATGTTGGTAGAGCATGGTATCCTGAGCCAAGTCTGGGCAGGGGGAGAGGTCATGCTAAGATTCAAAAAATTCCCTTGGGGTAAATAAAAGCAAATCAACACGGAACAGTTGGTGAATCTGGTTTATTAAAGTCAGTCAAAACTCTCATTAATGGATCCAATCAAAGGGAAAATAGCAAGAAAAAGGAGAGGGGAAATTAAAAAAAGTGAGTCAATAAGTAAGAGAAAGTGATATCATCAGTCCTTGGATCCAGCAAGGATAATCATAGATAGTCCAAGTTCTTCATGGCAGGTGTACATTCCAGAAGGATCTTCTATGGTAGATGCAACAGGTGGGCCCTGGAAGTTGTGGTCGTTTTATGCCCTTGTGGCAGGGGGAGGGTGGTCTCTCCAACTCACAAAGAGAGATGTGTACCAGTGAGGCGTGCACAGAGGGATGCCATTGGTCTTTCAGTGGCACTGTCACAGTGGTTTTAAAGAAGGAATTCCTGCCTCCCCAGAAATGATCTGTTTTAGTTGTCAAGCCATCTGCCCAGCCCAGCAGCTCTCCTGCAGAGCTATTAAGTCCATCAAAACCACCACCCTGTTTATTCAGACCAGGTAATGTCACACCTTGTTTAAGATAATAGACTCATTAAGGGCTATCAGCCCTGCCCCTGCCACATGCATTGTTTTGAGAAAATAGAGGATTGGGCTATCACAGATGTTAAACAGAGCTGTCCTCAAAGCTGAGTCCTAGGGAACCAGTCCCAGTCGGCAAACGGATTTGACTTCACTCTCCACGACTCACTGGGCTTGGCCATCCATTCATTTTTTTAATCCAGCAAAGAGTACATCTGTCTAAGCTATGATCCATCTGCTTCTCCAGCAGAATGCTGTGGGAGACAATGTCAAATGCTTTACCAAAGTCCCGGTATACAACATCTACAGCCTTTCTCTCAACCACTAAGCAGGTCACCTGCTCATAGAAGGAAATCAGGCTCGCCAGGCAGCATCTGCCCTTTATGAATTCATGCTTGCTAGGCTTGATTCCCTGGTTGCCCTCTACTTGCAGTGTCAGTGCACTCAAGATGATCTGCTCCATAACCTTCCTTGTTACTGAAGTAAGTCTGAAAGGCCTGTAGGTCGCCAGATCCTCCCACTGGCTCTTCTTGCAGACGGGAATCATATTGGCAAGCTTTCAGTCATCCAGGACATCCCTTGTTAACCAGGACTGCTGATAAATGATGGGAGAGCAGCTTGGCCAGCTTCTCAGGCAGCTCCCACAGTACTATTGGGCGGGTACCATTCAGCCCCATAGACTTGGGGGTGTCCAGATGGCATGAGAGATCATTAACTACTTCCTCTTGGAAGGAGGGGATTATTCTGCTCTCCATCCCTATCTTCTAGTTCATGAGCCTGAATATCTTGAGGATAAGTGGCCTGACAATTAAAGATTGAAGCAAAAAAGGCAAAAAGGCATTAAAAACCTCACCCTTTTCCTCATCCTTGGTGGCAATATTCTGCACCCCCCTCACCCCCCCCACCCCCCCACCGCAGTAAGGGATGAGGACTCCTCTTGCCTCTCTTTTTGTTGTAATGTACTTTTTATTATCAGCAGTGGTCATACTGAGTTCTAGCTGGGCTGTTGCCTCTCTAATGTTCCTTCTGCAAGGCCTAACTAGATCCTTGTCCTCTTCTTGAGTACTCTTCTTGAGTACAAAGATCTAGAGCTCTTCAACTCTTCCACCCTGGGAGTGTTCAAGTGGTGTGTAGACCCGGCACTTTATGGACATGGTTTAGTGTGGGCCCTTCAGTGCTAGGTCAAGGGTTGGACTGGATGATCTTCAGAGTCTCTTTCATCCAGATACATTCTGTGATTCTGGGACTTTGCCAGACCAGCAGACAAATACTTTTCACCATTATTACCTCATCCTTTAGCCACCAGCGTAGCTTAGTCCTTACACTCTGCCCTTCTGAAGTGGCAAGAATAACTCATTCACTAGATGAGCTGTGCTAGCAATCCAGCATCCAGAAAATCCAAGGTTGGGCTCTCCCACTGTCTCTCCTCTATCTTACACGTGCCTGTTCAACTTTCGTGCTATCATGTGACCTCAGCCAGGCACTTACATAAGCACTCCACCCTCAACACACGGCTGACAACATTCCAGCTCCCATGGACAAAAATGCCTTTTGCACTATCTGCATAGGTCTCCAAGATGAGTGCACTGGCAGTTATCCTGCTGAATAAAAGTCTCTGAACTGCAGCAGAGCAGCTTCCATCTGCTGCTACTGTGCAAATTTCTAAAGGGTACTTTCTGTTTGCTCACTTCAAAATAACTGCAAGCATTTCTTCTTGGGAAAGTATTGGCAGAGTGCTTTGGAAGTGCCTGTCCAAAGCCCTGAGCCCAACTCCAGTACACTGGAAGAGAAGTTGGTATTGCTACAACTTCCCGTACTTGCAAGCTTCCATCTGGCTGTCCACTGGGTGTTCCTTACTCAGCACATTTTCCTTAGAGCACCCAGAGGTCTGGCTGTGGGACCCTGTCATGGTTTTTAAAGAGCAAACATAATGAGACTCTCACATGAATTGGAAAACACAATTATATTTGGAAAGAAAGATACAGAAAGAAATTACAAAACAGATACAACATCCATAGCGACCCCCTTGAATTCTCCCCCAGCCCAAAACTAAATCTATAATCCCCAGTGCTCCAATCCTCCCCCCACAAAGGGGGGATGGCTATGTGCCATCCATAGCCCCAAACAAAAGACTCTGGAGGCCCCAAAACAGGCCTACTCCTTACATGTTTGTCCCAATAAGCAGCTCCCACCAGACACAGCAGGCTGGAGGGAGAGGAAGGGAGGCAGAGTTAGCCTCAACGCTAGCTTATAAAGAGATAGCAGAATTATGGAATTGAATAACAATTTTCTAATCCCTAGAGGATTTTTAACCCTATAGTCCCCAACCTAGGACAGACCCAAAATAGGGCAGTCAAACACCCTGAAGCTCAAATTTTTGCCTTCAGGTTTAAGGCAGCCCTTGTGTTCTCTGTTGGTTCCCACCATTTAAATCCCTGCTCTGAGCAGATCCTGCTTCAACTGGTGCTCAAGTGCTGAGGTCAGGTCACTGAGAGGAAACAGCAACTTCTCTCTTTGGCCATTTGCTTTTCTTCAATTTTAATTATGTTGGCACACTCAGCTATCCTCACCTCTCCTTATTCTGCAGACTTCATGTACAGATCTCTGCAGATGAGCTCTGCATATGTGTACCAGCATCCTATTGGCAAAATGTAGTTCAGTCTCACCAATCACCTAGCCCTTCTTGATCACCACAGCAGAGTCAATTAGAATGCATTTTCTGTGAGGGTAGTTTCTGTCATGCAGGCATATCATGGATGTTTGTCTACACAAAGGCTTTCCCCAGGGAAACCTCCATGAGATTATTCAGGACAGAATGACTACTAGCCTGCATCTGTTCTAAAAATCAGAAGAAAAGTGTAAAGGCAATGACTCCTTTCCCTATGGCGGGATTAGGACTTGTACATAGTTCACTCATCGTAAGTCACACAGAATCTGTGAAAAATTAATTAAGAGCCCAAGCTCTGGAGTCTCAATAACAAATTGCAATAAAGAACTGAAGTCTAAGTCCTCCAAGTTTTATTTGGTTTCAGCACCATTCAATATCTGGATCTGACCTGCAAGACATCACCTGCAAAAGGAAGGCCACAATCACAGATAACACAATAGTTTTCTCCATTGAGTTCATAAAGACTTCAGAATCAACTTGCACAGAAGCATGGAAGTAGGTGGTCTTTAACAGCCCTGGAACAAGCTACAAGGGCAGGCTATTTGAGAAGCTTTTTTATTTCTTTATATATAACAAAAAACACAAGTTTGTTGGGTTTTGTTTTGTTTTCTTTTTTTCATTGCTGTCTGTTCTACTCTTTAAATGAATCCTGCAGACAGTTGGATCCCATGAAACAAGGAGGCTACACTTGGCACCTGCAGCATTACAGATTGTGCCTGTGAAATTGAATTTACGAAGACAAGACTAAAGAGAATGGCAAAAAAACAAGGAGCTGTTGAAATTACATATTTGATATTATATTAATAATCTGACACTAAGAAAAGACTGCCTTGCAGTGAACACCTCCTTCAGTAAGTTCTCAGCATAGGACTTAAGCTATTTACAAATCAGCTTTGTGGGACAATGACTATCATACACAAGAGACAACCCAGGTGACATGCAAGCACTGCTGTTGTGTGTATACTTAGTAGACAATGCCTATGAAAAGTTTGCATTTTGAGTGCCAGGTGGCATTACCAATGTAACTTCACTCTGCAGAACTGACACTGGCACACTACTAATTCATAGATTTAAATACAACACATAGATTTAAATACAACAAAGGAAGTATAAAGACTGTCAGACAGTCGCTTGACGTTTGGGCTTGCCTGTTGAGAGCAGAGAAGGAATCGCAGTGTGTCAAAGATAGTTATTCGCTTGAATACTTGTTAGTAGGGGAAGAACTTTACATTACTCAGCAAAAACCTCCTTCAGAATGTGTTGGGTATGCTCGTGCAACATAAATGGAAAGGCTAACAGTGTGACTTTTTCCCCAGTGTGTGACCCTGTTCGTAGAGATCTCAGCCAAGAGGTGCTGACACAGTTGGAAGATTAAAATATGTTAGCATCTTGTAATACCGTATGGAGCACTGCACTGATGAAAAAACACCGATGTCTGCAGTCATATGGTAACATGGGGAGCAATTCAGTTTAGGAAAATTAAATCTATGCTTTAAAAAATGAAGGAAAGTATTTGAATACAGAAAACAAGGGGGCAGCCTTGCTCACTACATGAGCCTCAAACAATCTGGGGAGCCATAAGACCCACGCTGGTGGTGACTGTGTCTTTGAAGTGTGAGTGTCCCTTGCGTGGAAAAGCCCTTGGCAGTAGCTGGCAGTTCTTCGTGGGGTTGCTGCTGTAGCACGTGGTTCGCAGGCGGGAGGCAGCGGAGGCGCTGCGGTACGGGCAACGGGATGCAGGCTCACCGGGCATGCAGACTCCCGCCGAGCTCGCACAGGGTTCACTGCCACCACACAGCAAGCAGCGCCTCGCCCGGCCTCAAAGCTACGGTGGAGGCACAAAGGGAAGGAGGAAGCGGGAAGAGAAACGGGACGCCCGCGGCTCCTCCCGCCTGCAGCACGGAGCGGTGGCGACAGCAGGCGGGGCTGGGCGGCGCAGGGGGTCGTGCTTGCTCGCAGCAGGGAGTTGCGCGGCGACGGCGCTCCTCCCACGCCTCACCTCGTCCCCGGCGCTTTCCACAAGGCGGCCAGCCGACCAGGACCTACCGGCGCCGGGCCCCGAGGCCGACTGGGCGGTGGCAGCGGCGAGCGCGCGCCACCTGCTGGCAGGAGCGCGGCGGCGGCCACGTGGCAGTGGCAGCGGCTGTGCCGGGGCTCCCGCGTGCTCCCTTTGTCGTGCCCGCCTCCTCCGTCCCCGCCCCCGCCTGCCCCCTTTTCCGCCTCGGTCTCCGAGTATGGGAGGGCCCGATATGCAGAGCCCTTCCCGCGGAGAGGCCGAGGGGAGGCGTGCCCCTTTCCCCAGCCCACCTGAAATGTTTCCTTTGGTCCCCGCCCGAACTTCAAGTCGCGCCTTGCATCTTCGTTACAGCCCGTCTGGCATGTGCTTTGACCTGTGCGGGGTTTGCCCGGGCTCCGACTACACCCCCTGCCTTGCCACATCTCAAAAATGCATGACCGCCTTTCAGCGCTGGCCACCTGCGTGTCCAATTTAGAACGTCGATCTGAAAGAACGTCGGCAGCACCATCCAGGGTTATCCAAGCGTTTGCAGCTTTACTGTTCAGCTGAGAATGACTTCAAACACGGGGTCCTTGTTTCAGCATCTGGGATCTGGTCAGCACAAACTCAAGAGGCCAAGGTGGCACCAGTTCTACTCTAAATACTTCAGTTTGGTAGGCTTTGGGTATATTCTTTCATACTTAACTCGTCTTTCAGAAATAACAGCGCTGAGCTTCGAAATAAATAAAAGCCCTGAAGCCATCTGTATTGTCTGCAGGCATAAGAAGATTCTGTGGCAGATTCTTTCCCATCCAGAAAAGACTTTGAGGGGAGTGCAGAATTCACTAAAACAAATTCTGAAAAAAAAAAAAAAAAAAGCCAAAGAAGAAGAGATCATTATGGGGAAACTTAGCCAAGTAGGTTACTTCCCCCCAAAACTGCCAGTTGTTAGGGCAGGTTCAAACAAAGCCCTTTTTTTTTACCTGTGATCCAGAATCATTGCAGAAAGAGAGATCTGACAGAGGAGTATCTGTGCTCCAGAATGTCACTTGTTCTAAACCAGGATACCTGCATTTACCATGATCAGCTGCCATGTTAGAGCACATCCTTAGTATCAAGAGACAATGAGGAAATAATTTCTGGCAGTATGCAACTTTTGAGATCTTTATTACACGGTTTCTTTAAAATGCTGTATCGTGTCATAATACATTCCTGTGCAGAAAGATTTATGTAAACAATTCTGTCACGTTACCACCTGCACTGAAGGAGCTGTTAACCCACCTGTACTGTTTCCCCCCTGGGCACAGCAAAACAGATGGGTACCTTCGATGCTCAGTTCCAGGTGATTACCTAAGGATGGCAGTAGCTTGGGCAAGACATTACAATTTGTCTTCTGACTTCCATATCCTCAGATATTTCTGGTGAAAATGTATGGCCAGGTACAGCCAGCACCCAAGATAAATAACAAGAATTTGTCAGTCCTGTTTCTACTGTAGAATAACATCATGAAAGTATGGCAGCAGGTTACTGCAGATTTGTATGTTTTCAATTCTAACAGCATCCACACAGCAGTGTCTTGGAAACACAGGACTGAAAAAGGTCCTCTCTGTTCCCAAGTAGAGTCACTGCTATTGTAGGCAACTACATCTTCATAAGCATTTCATGATCTACTTTAAACTGAGTTACCTCAGACTTGTCGTTTACATGGGTAGAAAGTGACCAAAGTATAAAGATTCCAGTGCTGATTTTCAGTAGAAAAAGCATAGAGAAAAGTGAATTAAAAGGAAGATTTTAATAACAGAAAATATTATTGAAGTAGTTCTTGCAGTACCTTTTTTATCTCTTTTGAACAGTATCTTGATCTATTAGCAGTCCCTCTAATACCATGCTAGTAAGCTACTACAGATTGATCTGGCCATCACATTGCCTGTAGACAATTCCTGGCTTCATCACAGATTTAGGGTACACATTGTTAGATTTCCTGATTCCAGGAAATTTGACATCTAAGCATTTCTGAGAAGCACTGAGAACAATTGAGTATGTGTATGAAGTATAATAATCATTTTGGTTACTAGGGACTCATTAAGCTTGATACTTAGAAGGCCAAGACTAAGATGCATCATGCATGCAGCGCATCTGAAATTCCAATACATAGCAATTTCTAAGAATCAAGTGTCATATCCACAGAGGTATTAATGTGACTACCTCCCATTTATCAATCAGTTAGTGGGAATTTCAGGATCAAAAGAAACTTGCAGACACGTTCCTATTTGTGTCTCCAGGGCATTCCTGGAAATGGGGTGTCTGTACAAAAATCCATGACTTCTGCTTTGATAACCAAGAGACCCATCAGAAATCTGCAGAACAAAATACTGATTCATAGATTCATAGAATGGTTTAGGTTGGAAGTTTCAATCCCCCTGCCATAGGCAGGGACACCTACTAGTCCAGATTGCTTAAGGCCTTATCCAACCTGTCTTTGAACACCTCCAGGAAGGGACATCCACAACCTCCCTGGGCAGCCAGTGTCTCCCCACCCTCACTGTAAAGAATTTCTTCCTAATATCCAGTCTAAATCTGCCCTCCTTAAGATTCAATCCGTTCCCTCTCATCCTATCACTACAAGCCCTTGGAAAAGTCCCTTCCCAGCTTTCTTGTAGGCCCTCTTTCAGGTACTGAAAGGCTGCTCTAAGGCCTTCCTGAAGCCTTCTTTCCTCCAGGCTGAATCATCCCAACTCTCACAGCCTATCTCCATAGGGGAGGTGCTCCAGCCCTCTGATCATCTTGATGGCCCCGCTCTGAACCTGCTCCAGCAGTTCCATGACCCTCTTAGGCTGAGGGCACCAGAACTGGACACAGTACTCCAGCGGGGGTCTCACAAGACGAGAGTAGAGAGACAGAATCCCCTCCCTCATCCTGCTGGTCACACTTCTTTTGATGTNAGAAGCTTTTTTAGATTTTATAACTCTGTGTGTGCCTGGATGCCTGGACTAACAAAGAACTAACAGAAATAAGGGAACAAGTTTTGAAACATCTGCCCTGAGACACTGAGATAAAGTCTCACAAAACCCTGAGAACCAACCAAAACTGGCTTAGCAGTTTGTCACGGAGCCAAACTGCTCAACTCAACATATTCTATAGCTGGGGTAAAAAAGGACAGTACCAGGAATACTGCCAGCCTCCATCCCGAAGACCCCTAAAGAAGACCACCAGAGCGTACTGCACCTGCGCAAGGGGGCAGGGACTGTGGGAGGAGTAGATGTAAAACATTTATCGGAAACACTTTGAATATGTATAACCTTTCTTGGAATTTCTATGAATATGCAATGAGTAACAACATTTAACTGCAAGAATAGAAGTCGGGGTGTGCACGTATATGGCGGAGAAATCCCCCATGCCCCAGCATCCTAATGAAACATACCTGCTTTATAACCTTTTGAGTTATAAGTTTTTTTCTCCACGTGTCGTAACTTCACCATAGAAAGCCATTGAGTTTGTCAGGCACTATTTGCTCTTGGTGAAGCCATGCTGATTAATACCAAGCACCTCTTCTTCATTTTCTGTATGCCTTACCAAGGCCTTCAGGAGCATCTGCACCATGATCTTGCCAGGCACAGAAGTAAGACTGACTGATGGAGAAGCCAAAGTCTCAGACTTCCCAGGAAGGTCTTCCAAGGAGAGACTTCTACTCATGGTAGTCATGATGGTACTTCAAGCAGATCAAGGCCAGAAGTAGCAGTGGGGCAAAAGGAGATTATGGGAGACGAAAGGCTGGTAGAAGCCGCATTGTTATTTAACATCTAGCATAGCTGTAACAGCAGGTCCCTAGGTTCTTGAGACACTTTGGTGTTAGGATTCTGCTATGAAAGATAAAACACACTGGCTGGTGGGAAAAGGCAAGATGGGGAAAAAAGTATATGAATTCAACAGTGGTGTAAATCGTGTCACTTAAACATGTCAGTTTTACATGTGCCAATTTTATACAGACATCTTAGCTATGTACACAAGTCTAGGACTAGTGTAGCATGCCACTGCTTCTTACTAAGTCAAATATACATCTCTGTGTACAAAGGGGAAAGGATGTCTGAATTACATTGCATGGGAACCACTGTCAGCATTACGCGCAGCTCAGCCAAGTTTGTGGCAAACCTTGCAGCTTAGCAGAGTGACAAAATACATGACCTAGTGGGTTTTGCAGTGTATATGGTCTCGTATTTTATTTGGTGCTGAATACTTGCCATAAAGTGTTTATGGAGACAAAGAGAATAGAGCAAGAGTGGTATTCATGTTGTCTGCCAAGAATAATACCGCAATATTTGTTTATGTAGTCTGCCAAAAATATCAAGTATCACAATATACAGACATTAGGCCAAATTTGTGTGTTGCTGACATTGTCTCCCCAGCTGACTACAGCTGAAACCATCATTTGGTCCTCTGTTTTAAATATTTCAAATAATACAGGGTATCTTTTTTTTTGTTCTTGTCAAATAGACATTGCATACATATATATTATACATTACACATGCGCACTTTACTCTTGCAGGATACAACATGAACAGCCATTCCAAAGAGAACGACACAAAGCCAGAGACTTCTCTAATTAAAGTTAACAAGGAAAGATAACCAGTACTGAAAGTGGATGCATTCAGGAACACATGCAAATCAAAGTGACATAATAGCAGCAGAGAGTTACTTTCACCATTCTCCATCTTCTCTGGGATCAGCCAGCCCTGTCAGCTGAATTATAAATGAACCCTGTGACACTGACATATTTTAAGTTTGTTTACCTTGATTATTTTTTTTTCCCCCAAGAGAGAAGCAGGATGAGTTTTCAAAACAAAACCCCAAATATGAAAAACAGTATCTCGGGAAAATTTGTACAACATAATTCAAGCTAAATATTTTGCTTCTTTCCTCTTCTGTTAGCAAAAGTCCAAAAGAAATCAAGCTCCCAGATACCACTTCTGAACAACTTTGGACCTAGACAGAGATTTTGTGACTAGACATTGCCTGCAGTGAGTCCCTAGATGAAATACTACCAGACTTTTGGGAAAGATGTTTTTGCATCCTGGCCCAGATTGTGGAACTGAAAATTACAAGAAGCAGGAGGAATGAATTGTGTTAAAAACTGTAAGTAAGACCAATGCATTTCAAATCAGATTCTGGTAGAATATAAAACAGTGAAGGTGAAGTATCATTTGCAATAGAAAAGTGGAAGGAAAGGAGAGAAATCCTGAATAACAAGCAATAGAATAATCACATCTGCACATAGCTGCATACTGTTAGAGGGCAAAAAGATTCAAAGGATCAGAATTGAGCAGTAGTGATATATAGTCCACTTCTGCTAAAGTCAGTGAAGGTACAGCTGCTGACTTTACCAAGATAAGGATTATACAGATCAGAGTTTGAAGGCCAAATGCCAGATATCTTTAAACTGATAACCTTGGAAAAAGATCCCATGTCCATTTAATTTACCTAGACTTCAAGGACTTGGGATTAATTTTGCCAGCCTGCTCCACCTGGGGTGTCAGTCATTAGTGGACAAAATGGCCATAGGAAAATATGTTGTGAAGAAAGAATCTCATGATGGAACAGTTTTGATAATTAAACAGAGCATTTCTTAATGATGATGGTGTAATATTTTCTCAGACTGCAACTACTGTCACAATCAGTGAAGTAAAATGGCATTTGATCTGGCCACTAACAAAGGCTGCTGAATTTCATCATATCTAAAACAGCTTCAAGACTGAACTCCAGATGAAGAACTGGAAGGGAACCCCTTGTGCCCACTGAAGATTTATTCCTGAAACTAATCACTTTCCCTTTTCAGCTGTATACTTTAAGCATAGCATATACCAGCCTCTCAAGGCTTTACCGTCAGGCTGTCCTTTTCATCAAGAACAACTCGTGCTTCTCTTGAACAAAATACTTTAGCTTGAAGTCCTAAAAGCCATTCCTCACCCAGTTCCTTGTCACATATTTTTCAGTACTCAAAAGCTATAAATAAAGACAGATGTAGAGAAATAAAGACATTCATTCCTTTGAAACTTCTTGGGTCAGAAGAACCTACTGTCAGGAAGGAGGGGAAGAATTTTGACTATTTTGCTGTTTAAAAGTTTCGAGTTGTTCCTTCTAAATATAGCCAGATGATGTGTAAGGAAGTCAGCTATTTCAGTACTATCAAGGAATTGGCCAAGGAGTTGTTGATATGCTAATTATTTTTGACTGAAGTCCTGTAAGTGAAATCCAGGCAACTGCCTCTGGAATTTCCCAGAAGTCTGACCTCAACCATGGCAAATTTTATATACATAGAGGAAGACACAAGGAAGGTGACTGTTCCTTGTGTAATATTGCCAGTTTCAGGGATCCACAGTGGCTACTGGAGACAGGCTTTCACAAAGCCATTTAAAAAAAAAATCCAGATACTCGTTGTCAGGATAAGATTAGTTTTGAAAACATGCCGCAGGGTGTTGTTCCAAAGACCCGACACTTGTCCTGTAGGACATCTCCAATCTCTGACTGTGCTTCAGCTAGTTCTGAGAGTGCAGATTTCTACACTCCGTCGAATTTCTGTAAAGAAAAAGAACTCTTTCAGGCATATATGTTTGGAGACAGGTTGACCATATTTGAACTAGCAAATTTGCTATGTGAAATATAAATTGTAATTTATAAGCAACCTATGTTATATGCAAGCTACATGCAATATAGATTTTTCGGTAAGTGTAAATTCTAATACAAACCTCTTCTTTGGAAATAACAGTTAAAGATACATGCAAATCAACTATTAGGTCTACTTTACTGTTGATGGTTTTCACTTTGCCTATTTTGTACTGATGTAACAAGCAACTTACGCAAGAAGTGAAATGCAAAGCTGTCGTGGTAGGCCTAAACAGGCCTCTTGGGCTTGTACATGTCCTGGCTTGTGCAGACATGTTTTTCTGCTGTTTTGGGGAGACAGCAACCGCGGGAAAAGGGACAAAGGACCTGGCGCCACTAAGTCTGGGGTCCGGGGCCTGTCCATCACCTGTGGTTGCTAGGGGGCACATGATTGCCTTGTGCAGGGCCCGTGATCTGCCCAAAAAAGGATAAAGCAAGCCTATGGCTTCACCCAATATGGCAAAATCTTGGGTAACTGCCATTTGATTGGCTATCTCGTGTCCAAAGGTCCAATTGATCTTTGGGCTGTGTTATTAAAAGGAGCAGGGAACACGGGGTGCGTGCCTTCCACCATTACAGATGCCTGCTTGCATCCTGCCTGCTGCCTCCACGCATTCGCCAGCGTGATACAGTGAGACATCCTGCCTGTAAGAGCCTGCTTCCAGAGCCAGCCAGGATCAGGTCAGAGATTGTCTCCTCTTCCCCAGCGCTCAGGAGCCTGGAGAAACTTTAAAGCCTCCGGCAACTTTCAGCCCGGCAACACGGGAAACCCCGCCACGTGCTTAGGGTATTATTTTCCTGTGATATATTTTTGTGAATAAATACCAAGCCTCTTGTAATCATTGATTGCCTTCTGCCATAAGCAGAAAGCTGCTTCTCGGGTCCATCTAGTGAACAAGCGGCGTACTGGCCGCAGGTGGTACATTGACCACAAACCTTCTCTTTTCCAGTTTGGTTCGAGTTCTGTTAATATATATATTTAACAGTTATTTCCAGATCCTGTTATAACCTGTATATAGTTTCCTAACGTTGCAAAGAGCCTGTTACTATTGTTATTATTAAATGGTGGTAGGGGGTGGTGCGAGTTCCGATTATTTAATATTAATAAATTATATATTAATATTTTTATAATATCGTCTCGCAGTACCTAATACCCCTCCCCGACAAAAGCATTTCAGGACCTTCATGCTGTTTGGTTATCATATTTTCCTTATTTTGGAAAATAAAAAAGTAAAAAATAAAACAAGTAAAAAAAAAAAATTAAAAAGACAGCTTTCATCAGCAATTCAGCTTTCATCAGCCAATTCAGACTAGTACATCTCCTTTGTAACAAATACTCTTTCTTTGTTTTGGAAAAAAATACAAAATCAGTTCTTACTTTCACCAAAAGAAATAATAAATCCTACAAGATACTGATTGATCCCATGACAGATGGGTTAAGAAGCACCTTTGAATTGCATAAATACAAGCCTGGACATACCCTTTTTGTTTTTTTTTCCTCGAACTGGGGAAATGGCTGTCTAAGCAAAAAGTGTACTTACACCATTAGTTGGTTAAGTTGAACTAGTTATCTGTCTCTGCACTTACTAGTTTTCTGTTAACAGTTTACTCCGTAAATTTCTGGACACGTGATATTCCTGCCATCTCTGTCATTAGTGTCTAGACTGCCTGTGTTTCAAATTCATCCAAAATGCTACAATAGCTTTCACCAGCAGATGTCTCTCAGGCTGTGCAGAAGTGCATCCTGAAAGCATGAGTGGCAAGACAGCCAGGAAACTGAACAGCTACAGCTACCATTCCAGCATGTGACATAAAGAAATTTTAATAAAATGTGCTTCAGCAGCACAGCTGCTGCATATAGAGAGCACTAGGGCAAAGCCTAACTCAAGGTATCTTAGGCACTACACAAATTTTTAATACATCTCATAGCTTAGCACAAGACTTCCCTTGCTCCAAGAACAGCCACCACCATTTGTTTGCAGCATGCACCACAACTGTTTGTAGCCAGAAAAGTTGAAATGCTAAACTGAGATCTCTGGTTCCACTTTCAGTGCTGCGAAGGATACCTCAATAGCAATAGGCCAGACAAGGCTGGAAATTCTTAGACTAATACATGTCTTTTTCAGAGCCCTGAGATCATTCCAGGAAGATCCCAGGTAGCAGAAAACATAATAACAAGGCAGAATGGATGAGAATCTAGAAACAATCCAAATAGTGGATACTCTACTAATCTATTTCAAATAGGAAAGCTAAAAGACATTATCAAGGCTGTGTGTGCAGAGCACAGTGATGCAGCGCTCACAAGAAGAAACACACTGCTCAGAGAAGGAACCAAGTTGCAGAATCTTTCTCCCCTTGAGGCATAAGGATACTGGGACTACCTGGACCACAGAGACAAGAATGGAGATTATCTCCCTAAACAAAGACAGCAACTGAGTGGTGTACTCCACCACCTTGAGCTCAATCTCTCCCCTACACCAGTCTTACTGTTTAGAGGGTGTGCATACCACCTGTCATGCTTCTCAGTGAAATCCAGACCATGACAATCATAACTTCACCTTCTGAGGAGTGGGAATGATTGACAGTGGAGGCAAGCACTAGAAGACAGTGATTTTCCACTGCAGGTGGATTATTACTCCATAGATAACACTTCCTACATTCTGGTCGATTCCTACATTTCTGTCCAAATTAAGAATTAAAGTGCATCTGTGCTAGCATAATACCTTCCATCTCAGGTAATTGACTTGATCTCTTTCATTAAGGTCTTTCATACAACCAAAACCTACATACTACAGTTCTACACACTGATCTTCAGGTGCACATCTGCCATTCTGCCTCCCTTCTTGGGTTGTGTCGTGTACTTACAGGCTCATGGATTTACTTTCACGTTCCTTCTGTACCTTTCTCCCATACTTTTCAGGATTACAGTATTGAATGCATCCCAACAATGTTCTATGTTGTTAGAGCTTCTGAGATTGAATGTCTCAGGTAACATAATTTAATTCTTAAAAAAAAACCCAATTATCATTTTGTTACTTTGTGATGTGAATGTCAAAGCAAATAAAGGAAACTAACCAGGGGAAAGCAGAAAGAACAGTTTCATTTGGCAGGCAATTCAATATCCACTAGTTAGGGTGTGCACAAAGAGTTGCCACTTGTTAACAAGCTACAACTCATCAGTTGAAACACATTTAGCTAGGCAAGCTGCAAATACAAACCAGAACAGGTTAGTTTAATCTATTTTTGCTTAAAGATTGTTTTAGATGGTGACAGTGAGTGGAGAGAGAGAGTAAAATGAGAGCAATTGTATGTGTTGAAGGAAGTAGCATGGCTTTATTATCAGCAGAGAAAATAACTAAGAATGCCCATTCCATAGAAAAATGACAACTTTCTAAAGGAATCAGGCTTTGAAACTGGGATGGGAACCGGAATTGTGGATATCTTTTCTTCTTGCATCTCCAAATCCCTCTGAGTAGCAAGATGTTCACAATAAAGTAGAGCCAAGAATTGCTACAACAAGGCCTACTTTCCAGCTGGATCTTCAGCACATCCATATGAGCTTGTAAATACATGTTGGAAAAGCCCTAAATAGAGTACTTAGGGGACAGAATGCAACCACTCAAAGAAGATTTCATGGCTGAGGAAATAAATACTTTACAATATGCCCAAACATGCATGTATTGAAGACAGTGTAATGGCTCCAGAGAACATTCTTCCACTTTCCTAAATTATTTCTAAAAGCAGAGGCACATGCAAACCCAGAACCCAGCACCTCTGCTTCACCTGACTGTGAGCCAAGGGCCCACAGTCCCCCAGACAATAAGCTCAATGCAGGAGCTCCAGGCCAAGATTATCAAAGCTGCTTTGGAAATTTGCACACTGAAGGGGAAGTTATCAAAGCTGCTTTGGAAATTTGCACACTGAAGGGGAAGAAAACAATAAATGCATTCACCATCTTTCCAAGAATCCTCTGGTCAGGCTAAATCTTTAAATGAGCATAGATACATGCAGAGCCTTCAATGCATTGCCAATGCCTAATCAGAGAGCTAGAAACAGGACCTGCAGTTTTTGATCTTGCTAGTTATTACATATCTTAATGTTTTGGGGCCACATGGCAACAAGTCTTTGCTACGGGAATGCCATCATACTGGTGACAGTCATACCAAAGGAGATTTTCGATTTTCACTCAAGCTTTCTTATGATTTATCTGTCATTCCTTTGGCAAAGAGCTTCAGGAATAACACCCAGACTTCTATTGTCAGGCTTTCTAGACAAGTAAACAGCAGCATTCAGGTTACACCACAGGTTACGCTGGCAGTGACTGACCCACTCATTTCACAGTGAACAGTCCTGCGTTTATTTGCTGCATGAAAAAGCATATTTCTGTGTGAAAAGGAACACATTAAGCAGCAAAACTTCTGCATACCGCTATAAAATATGACAAGGTATGTAAACGTTTGTATCAGTCTTCATAGTTCATATTTGGTAAACATGACAAGATAAATATAAATAGAGGCAAGGCACTCTGTTAGATCCAAGAGAGCCATGGAGGGTGGTCCACAGCTTTTCAGTGTTTACATCCATGTTGACCTTCGTGTTCAGCTGGTGTTAAACACAGCTCCCAGCCCTGATGCCACAGGAAGACAGCTCCCAGATTTTATAGCTGTTCATATCACACAAATCTTAGTCCTGACAACCATCAAGTGATATCCTTGAGTGGTACACCACAAACTGAAAAATGAGACAACTCACTTTCTTCTGCTGCAGATATTCCTTCTGATTGCTGAGGCAGAATCTTAGCACTGCATCCAGGTTGAGTTTCAAAGTTCTTCCCATTTTGCTTTGTCTTTAGAGAGTGTTTATGTTTCCATAACACCAACCACAAGGCAGGCCAAGAAATGCTTTTTCCACTAGTTTGAGATGTTCTGTTCATATAAAATAAGAAACAGAATGGCATGAGTTCATGCAAGTTAAAAACATCAGTACCCTCTCATTGTTAATAACATCATAGTGATGGGCATAAGTAAATACTTTTAGCATCAGCCTAACATTGGAAGGGAAAAGGGACAGAACTGCTGTAAATAAGACTAAATGAGTCTCTTCTTTTAAGACTGAAGCTTTTTAAGGCCCCCTAACATGAGAACAATGCTTATTGTAATGTGACTTACATCAGAAAATAACAAAACTTCTTTTATGAACAGAGTATTGAAATAAAACTCTTGCCTGCAGCTTAAACAGTCAATCAAGTCATCAATAACATTACCATATATACACATCCTGAAAAGGTAAGAATTTTTTCCCCCACTACCCAGGGTTTAAAAATACTAAGCAATATGATGATTCTTTCAAGAACACATTTGGCTTGGGAAACAAAACAATACAAAACAAACAGTTAAAAAAGGATGCATTTTACAGACAGAGCAGATATTTGCTGAAAACTTTCATTAACTTCAAAGTCTGCTTTCTGATAGTCTCAAAGAAAATTTTCTGCCAATACGTAAGCAAATCAATAGAATGTAAGTGAGGAAATTATTTTTTCCCCAAAAACTATTAATTTTGTTTAAGGTTTTAACCATTTCTCCATTATTAATTAAACATCAGTTATCTATAAGTACTTCAAAGAGGGAAAGTAATTTTAACTAAACAAAACCAATGTTGTTGTTGTTTTTTAAATAGCTTTATTGGCTTTCTTTGGTACTTGGAGTTAAAAAGTATTTCCACCAATATAGCTTTCTTGCAAAAATACATTTGCTTTTAGTCAAACTCATTTTCAGGTGGAAAAAGCCCTCACCAAAACAGCCATGCTCAATACTAACAGTAGTAATTTATGTGTCTAGAACACCTGTTGCCTGGGCTTCTGGAACCTTTCTACAAATAACAGAATAAATGGCAGAGAGGAAAAAAGAATTACTTCTTTATAATAGAGGAAATGCTAACAGAGCAGGGCCTACTTTTCGGAAGCAAATATAAACATTGCTACTACAACATAGGATCAGCCCAATAGTTTGTCTAAACCAGTGGCTTTTTGTTTGCCTGCTGGGGGAGACACTTTAGTCATGGAAGGTGGATTTTCTAGGGTAAAACCAATCCTTTGCAGTCCCATTTCCCAGAAACCTCAGGTGCATATTTTTTTGTAGGAGGACACTATCTGCACCTTTCCCATGCTACAGGATCTGCCAAGAGCACATGTCCAGAGAAAATCTGTGAACAGGTCAAGCTTGTATGGTATCATGTATCCATAATACTCTTCCACCATTTGACAAAATACTATGAGGCCTGCAATAGGAACTGGTTCCTACTATAGGAACTGGTATCTAATTGCTTTCTAGCATTTCCACCTGAGGCAATGAGTTCCACAACTTAATTATATATTATGCAACTTCAGTAGTGCTTTCTTTGGTTCACTCAGGTCCATTATCCACTTGAAGCTGTTGTATGATGTGGAAATTATTCCACCTGTATCAGGTTCAACTCTCTTCTCTAAAATTCTTGCTTTACTGAGTCAGTCACTGTGTCATACTTTTTGAAAGTTTTCTTGCTGTTTTCTTTCCCTGTAACAAAGATGTAATACCTGTACCAGTCTGATGCCTCTGGAAGAGCAATGAGAAGGTCTATACTGCCCACAGTAGAAATGATTAAATTCTGTATTACCTAACATGCCATACCAAGAAGCAAGGGCACATTTGGGAGTGTCCTGTTCAGTGTCCTCATTTTATTTTTTTTTTTTTCTGTCATTAGTGAGCTGCTTAACTAAAATCACAGAATGGTGGGGGTTAGAAGGAACTTCTGGAGATCATAGACTCCAAACCCCCTGCCAAAACAGGATCGCATAGGGTAGGTCGCACAGGAATATGTCTAGACATGTCTTGAAAGTCTCTAGAGAAGAAGACTCGACAACCTCTCTGAGCAGCCTGTTCCAGTGCTCTGTCACACAGTAAAGGTTTTCCTCATGTTAAGCTGGAACTGTGGTGGGGCACACCCAAGTCCCTGCCCCACCGAAGGTTTGAATAGGGTGTGAAACTGTTCTGCTCCCCACCCCACCTCTGGTTCCGGGGGTTTGGAATGTGAAAGGAGTAGGTGTCAAGTACCTACTCCACCCCCGCAGGCTTGAACGGGGGAGAGCAACTCGCCCCAGCATATATATATGGCAATGGGACACATTATCTGG
>WBNM01032299.1:1641-29636 GCA_013399055.1 Ramphastos sulfuratus | reverse complement strand
CTAGTGGGAGGTGTCCCTGCCTATGGCAGGGGGTTGGAACTGGCTGATCTTTGAGGTCCCTTCCAACCTTACCATTCTCTGATTCTAAAACTAAAGAGGTACCCAAAGACTTGGCTGCGTTTATGTTGAACTGTTCAGTGGAAGCAGTTAATTAATTCATTCCCAGTGGTTTTGTTAAGCCTTTGTAGTTGTTCTGTGAATGATTTTCAGTGGGTTTGTTGGGAGGGCTGTTGCTCTTATCTGCAAACCCAAGGAACAAGTAAGAATGTATAAGAATGTAGTAAGAAACACTGCTGGAGACAGCATGCAAGCAAGACCTGACCTGCAGTGCTGTGGTCAGCTCTGGGGCCATCAGCACAGGAAGGACATGAACCTGATGGAGGAGGTCAAAAGAAGGGTCACAAAAATGGTCTAGGGGGCTGGAGCACCTCTGCTGTGAGGACAGGTTGAAGGAGCTGGGGTTGGTCAGCCTGAAGAGCAAAAGGCTCCAGGTAAAGCTATACAAGGACAGGCTGAAGGAGCTGAGGTTGGTCAGCCTGGAGAAGAGAAGGCTCCAGGCAAACCTATACAAGGACAGGCTGAAGGAGCTGGGATTGGTCAGCCTGGAGGAGAGAAGGCTCCAGGCAAAGCTATACAAGGACAGGCTGAGGGAGCTGGGGTTGGTCAGCCTGGAGAAGAGAAGGCTCCAGGCAGACCTAACAGCAGCCTGCCAGGACCTGAACAGGACTACAAGAAGGCTGCAGAGGTTCTGTTTACAAAGGCCTGCAGGGAGAGGACAAGGGCAATGTTTTGGAATTATAGAGGAAGAGATTTAGATTGGATGTTAGGAACAAGTTCTGCACCATGAGGGTGCTGGAACACTGCAACAGGTTGCCCAATGAGGCCCTGTCCGTGGAGATATTCAAGGTCAGGCTGGCCAAAGCTCTGAGCAATCTGCTCTAGTTGGGGATGTCCCTGCTGACTGCAGGGGGCTTGGACTGGATGCCCTTTGGAGGTCCCTTCCAACCCAACCCATTCTATGATTCTAATGCATACTGAGGATGCATTTCCATAGGTGTAAACAATGTATGGCAGGAATGTGACAAAGCAGCAGCTCTGTATGCATGCAATTGGCTGGGAAGCCTCGATGAAATCTCTTAGGAGTGTATTCCAAGATTTTATTCTCTAGGATTAAATCTTGATGTTTTACAGTGTTGCTCAGTGCAGCAAACTCAGGTGACTGGCAGTTAAGTCAATCATCCAGACATCTTCCAGTGCCAATGATGAGAGACACACAGTGGTGTGATGAAGACTAGGGAACTAGAATAGAGCAGTACCTTTTAGCTGGCCAAAACCAGCTAAAACAGATTTTGTCTTGTCAGTTAGGCAGTCATTAAGATACTACTCATTTGTGTCTAATGCATTCCATGCCAGCTACGAAGTGTGCTGGGGATAGCAGTTCCCAGGCTTCCATTGTTCCTCACTTCAAATACAGTCTGCAAAGTGGCTGTGATGGTAGCTGGGATAAGATGCTTATTTCACTGACATATGAGACATGCAATTGTGGCTCTGAATGAGGCTTTCTCACAGCTCTGATATCTCCTTCACTCTCTAACTCATGTCACCTATCGCTCTTCACAGATTTTCTGACACCAACTCCCAGTTTCTCAGAAGTTGAGAGGTGATATTTCAGTTTAAAGTGACTGGAGGGTAACCCTGATGGATGCTGAGTAGAAGGTACACAAATACTGAATCTGATTTTAATTGGAAATGAGCTAATTATTCTGGATTAGGACCTGTTCAGTTTGAAAGTGCTGTTAATGGCTGTAAAAATAGTTCTATGGAGAAGAAATGTTATGAATTTTTTTTTCCTCTCTCAGAGTTTTACTTCGTGGTTTGAGAGCCAAATCTACTCACTCTGCCAATGAAAGCCTTAGAAATCCACAAACTCATAGTGCAATAAGCAAGGTCCAGCAGGTAGGGAGATGGTAGGAAACTGGGACTGCATTTCTACTACTGCTTTGTTTTCGGTTTTACACCTGACATGTCATCCTATAGCAGATTTTACAGAGCATGAGGTGAAGGGATATAATTAGCTTGGTTTCCTGCCATCTTTCCCATAGGTCAAGCCAATTAAAAGACAACTGAGGGAGACACTACTCCAAACTGCAGCATATGGCACCATGGTATAAAACACACAGTAGATGGGAAACAAATTGGCTGGGATTTTAGCTTTGAAATGTAATTGAATATAAACCATGTTTGACTCTGAATCACCTTGAAATTTCCTTCTTCCTCTTGGTGGCTTCTTTTGATCAAGAATCAGAGCACTCTTCTGCTCTTGAGTCATCTAACAACCTCTTGTTTGCCTTCGAACGAGTTGCCTGCTGCAGCTATTTCACTGCTCAACCTTTCCCTTTGGTCGTAGGCAGAGCCAGCTAAAGGCCAGAATTTCTGATTTGTTGGTGTATTGGGAAATCCCAAAATTGGTTTTACTACAGAGAACAATCACAGAATCACAGAATCAGGCAGGGCTGGAAGGGACCACAAGGAGCAGCCAGTTCCAACTCCCCCTGCCATGCCCAGGGACACCTCCCACTAGATCAGGCTGGCCACAGCCTCATCCAGCCTGGCCTTAAACACCTCCAGGGATGAGGCTTCCACCACCTCCCCGGGCAACCCCTGCCAGGCTCTCACCACTCTCATGCTGTACAATTTCTTCCTAACATCCAGCCTGACTCTCCCCATTTCCAGCTTGGTTCCATTCCCCCCAGTCCTATCACTGCCTGACAGCCTAAGGAGTCCCTCTCCAGCTTTCTTGTAGCCCACTTAAGAGACTGGAAGGCCACAATAAGGCCACCTCAGAGCCTTCTCCTCTCCAGACTGCCTCAGCCTCTCCTCATAAGAGATTTCCTACAATCTTCCTTCTACCTTTCTACAATCTTTCTTCTCACCCTACTTACAAGGCAAATTAAATATGTAGCTGTCAGATTTCCTTGCTGTGTGGAAAATCATGTTAGCAATAAATGAAACTGTTTACTTGAATTGTTTTTTTGGCTCTAAGTCAGATTTCACAGAGCCATTCCCTGTACAGACTCAGGTTGAACAGGGTCTGAACTCTAATACATAGACAGGCTGAGAGAGTTGGGGTTGTTCAGTCTGGAGAAGAGAAGGCTCCAAGGAGACCTTATTGTAACCTTTCAGTATCTACAGGGGGCTACAAGAAAGCTGGGGAGGGACTTTATGGAATGTTAGGTAGTGATAGGATTGGGGGGGAATGGATCCAAGGTAGAGGAGGGCAGATTTAGATTAGATGTTAGGAAGAAGTCCTTCACCACAAGGGTGGTGAGACCCTGGAACAGGTTGCTCAGGGAGGTTCTGCATGGCCCTTCCTGGAGATGTTGAAGGCCAGGGTGGATGTGCAACTTGGTCTAGTGGAAGGTGTCCCTGGCCATGGCAGGAGGTTGGAACTGGGTGATCTTTAAGGTCCCTTCCAATTGAAACCATTGGATGGGTCTCTGGTTATACAGCTGCTCACTCAGACTTGCCACTGCTCCAGTAAGCACCAGCACAAGTCCTCTCTCCATAGGCAGTGGAACTATGTGGACAGTGGAAACCCAGTTGCATGCAGTCAGAGTAAAGTAGCTGCTTTGCACACATAGTCACCTCACGCTTCTGGAGAACAGATCAAAATCCAGAATAAAATTGTTTTTCCTGGATTCAAGTAATGCATAAATTGCTGCCTGTGGGTGCTGCTTGCTAGGATCCTGGAACGTGCATCGGGATTCTCTCTGATGAGCAGGAAAGAGCAGAGCTTGTCTGCTTAATTTTTAATCTCATCTAGAGGTTAGTCCTTGTAAAAAAATAATTATTATCAAATCAGATTCTCTGAAAGAATGAACTTGTCAAGCTCACATACTTTATCTGCTCTGGCAATTGCTGTCAGTATGATAATGCCATGCCAGCAGTGCTTAGGCTAAGAGTTTGTCAGTTGGCCCATGATAAACTCTAGCATTTGAGGGATTTTTTTTCAGCCCAGTTCATCAAATTGTACAAGTCTGACATTCAATCTGCAGTCCTCGGGGTTTCAAATGTTCTTTTGCTCTTGATTTATGCTAACAATAGAATACTTGAATGAATTAAAGCTTTAGTATCGTCCAAGTGGCCAAGTGACTCTGATTAAATAGGCTCCAGGAGCTGCCTTTGAAGTAGGCAGTTTGGATGAGTTTTGGATGTAAAAGAAGGAAGGGGAGTAGATTGTTGCCCAGATTTCTTTGTCTCAAAGGCAAGGTGGATCTTCAATATGTTCTTGGTCTTTGGAGCCCAGGCTCAGGAAATTATCTTGCTTGGCTTTAGAGGTCTTGCATGTGGATGGCTACATGTGGGCTCATCACCTTAGGCTCAGCCATGGTCCTTTCCAGGCTTTGGTTCCCCTATGCCTTTACAGGGGAGGTAAATCACATTTTCTAGTAGCTGTGTGCTTGCATCACACAGCAAAAATGTAAGTGTCCACATGCCTGTGAACAGCAAGCTGAATCCTGCCCCCCACTCTGGACAGCTGAGCAGGGAGAGAGCAGAACAAGCATTAATGTTGGAGAGGGAAGCAGAGAGCTTGGCTGCAGGAGGAGCAAGCAGTAGTGCATAGAAATGGAGCTGGGAGTTTCCTTTATTGGCACAACCACATGATGGATGACATTGGAGATCTGGTCATAGTTAAGTGCTTAGTAATGGAAATGTCTTTTTTTTTTTTTTGAGTATATTTTTTCTCTTCTACCTTGAGTATATTTTTCTCTTCTATCTTAAATGTACTGATCATTTCCACTCCCTCTCAGTCTTTCACTTTAAGTTGTAGTAATCATAAGATTTTTATGCAGGAAACTGCCTAAGTGATTTTCTTATCTCTTTAGACATATTTTTCTATGCTAAAAATTCCATGGCTTTAACTTGCAGCAATCTTGCTTCCCCCTACATAAAGCACTCTGGGAATATTGTTCTTAAAGATATTCTATCAGATTTATCATCCTAATGCTTTCCATATCCTGGTGTCTAATGAAGCCTCTTAAAATCCTTATGGATGTTCTTAAGTGAAAAACAAAACAAAACACATATAAGAAATGACCATGGGCAAGGTTTGCTTGTGATTTATTTTTTCCCTCCTTACTCTCTATCTCATGCTGGAATTAATGTTATCTCCTGCCTTGTCTTATCTTGCCTTATAACAGCCAGCAGACAATTTGTTGCTACATGATGCAACTAAATGAGAAGGCAGAGGCTCTGTGAAGCAAATATTTTCCTAGCTAAACATCTATTCTCCCCCCAAACCAGGAGAGAGAAGCTATGGTGTCTCAGCATCACCTTTCTAAACTCTCTGCTCCGGGTCCTCTCCAAATGAATTTGAAATGGCACAAACCTGCAGCTGTCTGGAAAGGGAGGTTCTCTTTTCCTTTAAAATAAACAGCTGCACTTCCACGTTTTTGCTCCTGGTCCCTAGAAGCCACCACAACTGCTTGCACAGCACACACGAGAGGGCAATAGCGAGCTATAAATGTCTGTCTCCCAGCTTACCCTTGGCAGGCACTTCAGGGTCCTCTCCTCCCCTCACTCTCACACTATAAAATCTTTTGCACAATAAGACCACATGAAATGATCTGATTTTTTGGTAGTTTTTTTTCCTCCTGCTGTTCTCAGGATTTCTAACACACAGATCAAACTGGTGATGGGACCTGATGGAGTGGGTCCAGAGAAGGGACACAAAGAATGAGCAGGGGGATGGAGCAACTATGATGTGAGGACAGGCTGAGGGAGCTGGGATTGTTCAGCCTGGAGAAGGGAAGGCTCCAGGGACACCTAATAGCAGCCTGCCAGTACCTCAAAGGGCTACAAGAAGGCTGCAGAGGGACTGTTTGCAGAGGACTGGAGTGACACGGTGAGGGACAGTGGTTTGAAATGAGAGCAGAGCAGTTTTGGACTGGATGTTAGGAATGAGTTCTGCACCATGAGGGTAGTAGAACACTGCAACAGATTGCCCAGGAAGGAATATGCCTGGAACTATTTAAGGTCAGGCTGGACAAAACTGAACAACCTTCTTGCCAGAGAGAGTGATTGGCATTGGAATGGGCTGCCCAGGGAGGTGGTGGAGTGTTGAAGGAAAGCCTGGATGGGGCTCTTAGTGCCATGGTCTGGTTGCTTGGCTAGGGCTGGGTGCTAGGTTGGGCTGGGGGAGCTTGGAGGTTGCTTGATTCTATGATTCTATGAACCTGATCTAGCTGGGGATGTCCCTGCTGACTGCAGGGGGGTCAGCCTACCTTTAGAGGTCCCTTCCAACCCAAACCATTCTATGATTCTGTGGTTTTCACTATTCCAAAAGGTTGCTCTCTGACTAGTCTGAACTCAACATTGGGGTTTTCCTGCAGTGCTAGCACACTTTCCTTTTATCTGTGCTCACCCTCCTGAGTAATGGCTGTTGTCAGCACTGGGAGTATCAAACAGGCTTGAGAGAGAATCTGGGTTTACATATTTCACTGTGGAATTCTTTTTAAAGCCAATTTAAATCCTCCTCTTCAGAGACCAAGGGCTGGGATGTGCCAATGTCATACCTGTTTTCTGGATGTGTGGTGCTACCTTGGTTATGGATGTACCAATGCAATGCAAGTGGTAGAAAAGCTGAAAAAGAGCTCAAGAAACTATTTCAGGAAACTAGAAAGAGGGGCAGCATTTTTATGTTTCTTGCTTAAAATGGTGTCACAGTTTCCTAAATAAAGGATTTTTGCATTAGAAATTGTAGGGGGGGGAAAAAAAATCATCAGCACTTGCTGTGGTTTTGGTTGTTCTGTGGCCTGATGGAATTTCCAAAACTCTGAGATTCACCTGTCTCAGCTTTCTAAAAGTTTAGGACTGCTATTAGGGGGCTGCAAGTGGCAATAACTCCTTTGTGCCTTTGCCCTCTGCTTCTTGTCACATGGACTCTTTTCTGCTTAAGCTGGCTGCTGGAATTATGCTTTTCTGCCAGACTTGGGATGGAGGAAGAGTTTGTTTGGTTTGGTTTTTTTTTTTCCATCAGCTGCTGGTTCTTTTTTGCATGAGTCTAAAGGTTTAAGGAGTTATCATGACCTTATATATGTGTATTACTTTGTTAAGTGCCAGTGAGAAGTGATCTGCCTGAGAGAGGAAGATGTAGATCCTGTATAAGAAGTGCTTGAGATGTACTTTTGCCCTAAGCTTTCCTTTGGTTTTGGTAAATGATTTTTGGTGGCATGGTGGATTTTTATTGGTGGGGTTTGTTGTTTGTGGGGTTTTGTTTGGTTGGTTTGGTTGGTTTTTTATGGGGTTTTTTTGTTTTGTTTTGGGGTGGTTTTTGTTTTTGGTTTGTTTTTTTTTTTTTTGGTTTGTCGGGTTGGTTTAGATTTTGTTTGCTTGTGGGGTTTTTTGTTGTTGTTTGTTTGTGTGTTTGTGGGTTTTTTCCCCCCATTATCAATGTTACTGCACACTAAAGGAGGCTTTCAAGCAATCTCCAAATAACACTTGGGCAACATTTGGTGAGACACTGGAGCAGGTTGCCCAGGGAGGTTGTGGATGTCCCCTTCCAACCTCAAGGCCAGCTTAGATGAAACCACTTATCTAGTGGAAGGTGTCCTTGCCCATGGCAGGGGGTTTGGAACTGAATGACCTTCAAGGTCCCTTCCAACCTAAACCATTTTAGGGATCCCTGAATCATTCCCAAATACCAGACCAGGATGTCTGGATCTGATGGCAGCTGCCTTCACTATTGTCTGATTGGAGGTTCCTACAAATGTCTGCTTGATTGTCCTTTAATTGGATCCATCCATAGGACCACAGATGCTAGAGATGAGCCCTCAGGCTGTGAGCCTGGGACAAAATGAGGGCCCACATTGGTATTGCCTCTTCTGTCTTACTACTTACTTACTTCTTCTGTGGTGCAGGCCAGTTCTGACCCTGTTGCCTGACTGACTTTTACATTAGTTTAAACTGCCTGCCTTTACATCAGGCTGCCCTGCTGAAGTCCTGATTGATTTCTGATAGCCTTTAAAGTTAATAATGTAGCCTGCTGCTATTTTTCAGTGTGTTTGGTGGTTTTTTGGTATCAGCTTTCTAACACATAACCAGATGGTGAAATAGTTTGAGTGTTTCTGACTGGGAAAAGCTGTGGGGAGGGAGAGAAATGTCCAATGTTGCTTTTTCATTGCTTTTAATTAGAAATGCCACCACAAAGCATTCCCACATAGCTGCCTAGCATAAGTCAGCAGTCCTGGGGAGACAGGACTAAGCCCTGGGATCTCAGAGGACCCAACGGTTACAGCTGGGTCTGGAAAAATCTGCTTTTGGTGGTGGTGCTTTTCACTAATTTATGAAATCTTTGAAAATGGCCCACGGTCCACAGAAATTTCAGACTAAAGGTGTACTCGAGACTGAAAGAGTATCCTGCCTGTCCCTGAGGGCAAGCCCACCCAGCCCTGCAGCAGAAGCCTGTGTGCTGCATGGTTAGCGGCAGCTCGCGTGCTGGTACCTGTGTCTTGTGTCCCCATCCAGCCACTTCCCACCCCGGAGAAAGCATCACAGCACACAGCATGCCTGGGAGCTCAGAGAGGGTGGGAGGCTGATGGATGTATTCAGCACAGGGCAAGCCTTCAGAGAGTCCTGGTGAGAAGAGAGGAGAGACTCAAGGGGCTGTGCTCAGGCTTGGCCTGAGCTCTGCTGGCAGACAGCTCTCTACTTCCGTGCCTTGGTGCGGATCCAAAGCGATCTGTGGCCTTTGGGCTGCTAAACCAACTCTGCACACAGGCCGGTGCTGAGCACGGAGCAGATGTCCATGAAGCAGCTGGCAAAGCTGCCTCAAGCTGCTTCTGGCCAGACGGGTGCCAGGCTGCCCCGCGGCGATGTTTGCAGCAGGATGTTCTGTGCTTCAGCGGTGCTCACCCAGCTGCAGCCTCCTGCTCCTACCAGCTCCCTTCTGGCTTCTGCTCCATCCTGGCCTCCCTGCTAGGGCCAGCTTCTCCTGCTCTCCATGGGTATCTCTCAGTTGCCAGCTGGAGATGGGTGCTGAGTGAGGTGGGGGTCAGGCACAGCCTCCTCAGCAGCTCTCCCTGCAGACGGCTGCAATTGCTGTTTGTCTCTGCCCTGATGAGAAAATAAAACAGCTTTCCTCAGCCTGGGCTTCATCCCACAGTTCCCACATGCATCTTCTTTTAGCAACTGGTTATCCTTCTGCTGATGGCATGGTCTCCAGCAAAATCTGCCTCCTCTCATTACCACCAAGGAAAACCCAGAAAACCTCAGCGGCTTATGCCCAGCTCGGTGCAGAGATTTGCTGCTCTGTGTTTGCAAAACGGTGAAATAATAATTATCCCTTGCTGCTCTCTTTGTGGTTCTTGGATCATACTGCCCTCATTTAAGGCAAAATGGCATCTGTTGAACCCAACTCACACACTGAGGCAGTGTCAGCCTCAGAGCTCAGGAGTTCTGCCTTTTGACCTCGTGCTCAGGCTGGCAGACCACTTAACCTCCTTGGGAATCAGAAAACTACCACTTCAGAAATGCCTCTAATGAGATGCATCAGGCTTTTCAAGAGGGCAAACAGGAAAAGTCTCAGAAACAAGGCTGTGAGAAAAATCAAACATCCAGCCAGTTACCCATCTGCACAGGGCTGGGTTCACTCTGGAGCTGCTCAGTGATGATGCTGCCAATTAGTCTAGTTTCAGGCAAACTGTTCATTAAGTTCTTGGCTGCATTTTCTCAGTGCTTCTGTGCCTGCTTTGCCATGTTCTTCTGCAAAGTTGTGCCATGGTTTGATGCAAAGTACCACAGTCTGAGCCTGGGCCAGCTGACAGGTGCCATGTTCATGACAGCAAAACGATTTTAATGGAGATCAGACACCACTGGAGTGGGAGAATGCTCCAAATGCCAGGCTCTGCTCTCCTTCAAAGAGAGCAGTGAAATGCATGCTAGCAGTTTGCAGGCAATAATGCAACCAGTTGAACTGTGTTGCTGACTGAATTGTCCTGGGAGCAAACAAAAAAACCCCAAAGCTTCCTTTTTGTGTAACCCTATCTGTGAGTTTTGAAGCCCATTGCAGTCAGTAAATGTAGCTTTGAGTCTTCTATGAAGCAAATAGATCAGCTCAGTTTTGAAAGCAAGGGCTAAAGGGGGAGTTAGATGGAAATGGCAGAGTACCTTACACAGGTCATAGAATCATGCAGTGGTTTGGGTTGGAAGGGACCTCCAAGGAGCATCCAGTCCAACCCCCCTGCAGTCAGCAGGGACATCCTGCACTACATCAGTTTGCTCAGAGCCTTGTCCAGCCTGACTTTGAATAGCTCCAAGGATGGGGCCTCAGCTACCATCCCTGGGGAACCTGCTGCAGTGTTTCACTACCCTCATGGGGCAGAACTTGTTCCTCACATCCAATCTAAATTTGCTCTTCTCTCATTTCAAACCATTGCCCCTTGTCCTAGCCCTGCAGGCAAAGGCCTGCAAACAGTCTCTCTCCACCCTTCTTTTATCCCCCTTCAGGTACTGGCAGGCAGCTAATAGGTCTGCCTGGAGCCTTCTCCTCTCCAGACTGAGCACCCCCAGCTCCCTCAGCCTGTCCTCATAGAGCTGCTCCAGCTCCCTGATCATGTTCATGGCCCTTATCTGGACTCTCTCCATCAGGTCCATGTCCTTCACTTGAAGAAGCTGCTTCATTTCCCTGCTAGCACATTCTGATAGAGAAGAGGAATCTAAACTAAAGTATGATAGCAAAAGAACTAAAATGCTAAACAGAGGCTGCTTGGAAAGGACTCAGGCACAAGCAGGGCAGTATTTCCAGGCCCACAGATTTACCATCAGCAGCATGATCATCCTTGTGATGACCACAAATTAGCCTTTGAGAATCACAGGAGCAAAAGCATGTCTCTGGAACCTAGGCAAAGGTCAGGCAGCTCTGGGTGGGTGTCCTACTGTGCTCCTGAAGGCATGGGATCATTTACCCAGCGACTGTGCTGCTTGAGAGGATTATCCACAGCTGGTGGGGGTGTGTTAAGGATAGGTGCATCCATTGCTTGAGGAAGAAGACTTGGGTGCAGCAACCTGTGCACAGATTAAACTTCAGAAGCATTCAGTTTAATGCTTTTACTTCTTGGAGCCTGTGCCCTTAATCTTTGCAGCAGTGGGGGCAGCTGCATTTTTGAAGGGAGAAACATTTATAAGCACAGGAGGGGAAAAAAAAAAGCCATGCAAGTGTCCTTCCCCTCCTCCCTGTCTTCCATGAAGGCAGTTTTGTATCCTGGGATGGTTTGAAAGCCAGGCTTTAAGAGCACAGATGTGCAGTATCTCTGTGGGAATGTGTGTGTGATCTTCCTATGTACCAGTGAGCATGAAAGGGATGTTTTGCTCCTTCATCCATGCATCACTTGTCACCACTTACATACAAATTGCAAGCATTTTCGAAGGCAAATGCCTGCCCAGAAGGATTTCCCATCCTTCAGAGATCAGGGTGCCTGTTGTAAATTGACCTGAGTTCCCTCTTTCAATTGACAGGATTTTTCTCTTCTGTTTCTGGCTGGTATGCATCACCAAACAGCATGTCAGCAACTCAGGGAACAAATGGGCTTAGAAAAATCTAAATAATTAAATCTCCTGATTTGAGTGTCTCTCTGCTTGTGACTCCACAAATTACATGGTCTCAAACTGGCTAAAATGCTTTAGGTTACCACACAGGATTCACTGTGGCCTTAAGCATGATTTCTCCCATTAAATTTCATCACTGGAAAAGAAAAAAAAAAAATAAAAAAGGCCTTTTTTTTGTTTGTTTTGTTTGGGTTTTTTTGGTTGTTGTTGTTGTTGTTATTGTTGCCCTATCTCCTGCACAATAACATGTTAAGCATCCCAGGGTGTTGCTAAATGCCAAGAGATTTAGATTCCTCTGAGTGGATTTCATACACTGCTTCTCTGGTTTCTCTGAGGCTCATTACTGTTCTTGGGTTGATTTCTTCTCCAAGTCCTGCCACACTTCAGCATAGTTGAAGGGGTAGGAAGTCACCTTTCAGCTGATGGCACTTATAGGATAGAATCATAGAACTCTTTCAGTTAGAAAAACCCTCCAAGATCATCCAGTCCAATCATCAACCCAACACCACCAAGCCCACTAAACCCCATCCCCAAGTGCCCTGTCCTTGAACACCTCCAGGTAAGGAGACTCCCCCCCCGCCCTGGGCAGCCTGCTCCAATCCCTCACCACTCATCCAGGAATTTTTTCTGACATCCAATCTAAACCTCCCCTGGCACAATTTCAGGCCATTCCCTCTTGTTCTATGTCTCTTTCCCAGTACTGCCTTCTGATGCAGGGCTAAGTGGTGTCACCACAAAGGGTCAGAAGCAGTGGGGTGAAGTAGATATGGCCATTTCAGAGGGGAAAGAGTCCCCATTCAAAGGAAATTGCCCCTGGTATGTCTGTGCCTTCCAAGATGCATTAACTCAAGCATTATAATTATACCAAAGTCATCCACTCTTGATAAGCCAAGCTTAGGGGCACAGCAATATCATCACCTCCCTCTTACCAGTACTTCTTTGTTCTTCCTCTAAAATTCTGGAGTCCCCTCCTGGGTTTTTGTGCTAATGGAGCAGCACAGATGGTGATGTTTGGAGGCAATCTTCAAATGGCATCTATCTCTTCAGAAAAGCATCTTTGTGCTTCCCATGGAACTTCCTGGTCTGGTTCATTGGTTCCAGCAGTTAGAACTGTGGTGTCTGGGTATAAGAACACTAAACCAAACTCCTCTTCAGGGCCTCACAGAGGGAAGGAGACCTTTCTGACTCCTGTGTTGCCACACTTTGAGTGAGGACAGGCAGTGGTGACAACAAAGAACCTTAACTCCTCTTCCTCAAACCTGTATCAACCGAATCGGAGAATATCCTGAGCTGGAAGGGGAACACAAACATCATATCCAACCCCTGACTTCCACACAGGGAAACTTAAAAAGTAAACTTTATTTCCAAGTGATTTTTGACAGATTTGGGTGCATGACCCCTCCCCTGGCAAGCTTGCCCTATTGCTTGACAACCCTCTCAGTAAAGAGCTGTTTCCTATTGACCATTCTGAGCTTCCCCTGGCATGGCTTTAAGCCACTCCCCTGCATCCTATCACCAGACATCAAATACAAGAGATCAGCACGGCCATGGTCTTTACTTTTACTCTGAGGGGACTTTTTGAAGGTCCACAGCAAGGGGCCTGGGAAGATCTTTGTACAGAGCACTCAAAATGTTAAGTTTGACACCAATCCGGACACAGATTTATCATTGCTGGACTGTTTGGAACAAAGCAGAAATGTAGTAAAGTCTGTGTGGAAAGATGGAAAGGCAGCAACTTCGAGTGGGAAAGAGTCCTCTGAGTCCAGACTTTGGTGCAGTTGTCCTCTCATGCTCACTTAAAGGTGCTCTGCCAAGGGAAAAGCCTGAATGTGAACCAGACGAGGCAGAGTGTTTGAACTGTTCTCATCCTGGCTGCTACCAACCTCTCTTCTATTCACTATGCACATCTGCCCATGCACACCTTCAGATCCCCCAGCTGAGTGCTGTGTGAGACAGCACTGTTATTTGCATTAAAGGAAGGTCATGAGGGGAAAAAAAATCACAAGTTAGTGGTTTTGGTCTTGTTTTCTTTTTGTTTCTTTCTGTATTTTGGAGGGCAGTGGGATTTCACTTAACAGTGCTTCTACATTTAATAGTCTCTCTGTGGATCCATATACCTGAGATGTGCTCACTAGAAAAACACACCTTAAACCTTCAGTGCTAAGCTGGAACATGGCTCTGTTGTACTGAAATGGTACAGGAGGAGGACTAGGAGGGTGTGCTGGTTTAGCTGGGACAGGATCCCAGCCCAGCCATGGGCTGCAGGCCATCAGCAGCTCTCAGTCAGCCAGGACAGCTGAGAGTTGGCTCCAGGTGGATCCCAGACCATCAGCAGCACAGAAAGGGGAAAGTTTTCTAGGAAGAGCCCCTTGCTAGAGGCTCCTGCTTGTGCTTCCCTCATCCTGCTCCTCTTCCTTCTCCTGCTTTTGAGGATCTGCCTTCCTGGATGCTGTGACTGCTGCACTTCTGCTGGGTGGACTATAGCTTTATGTGTCTTGTATTGTCATGGGGATTCATTGGGCTAGTTCATTAATTCTGGTTTCATTTCAGCCTGTGCCTTTTCTCTTCCTGATTCCCCTTCTCTGCTGGGCAGGGCTCAGCAGGTGACAAGGGAATTGCTAGAACTGAGCCCCAACTGTGGGCTAACCATAGGCCAAAGGTCAAGCAACTTCTGAGGAAGGAGTAACACTCCAGGAAGGTTTTCCTGACCTATCTTGATGAGACTGTGTGGTGAGAAGAGAACAGCACTACCAGGCCCTCTTTCTGCATGTTTCATTTGGAATGACACAGAATATTTAGGTTCTTTAGAGCTCAGAGCTTAGTTTGCACAGGAGGCTTTCTCCACGAAAAGAATATAAGGAGTGTGTGTCTAGAGGGTCACAAACAATTTGTCTGTGGAAGTCCAATTTTTGTGTTTAGGTCTCCACTTCTGCAGCTGTGTAATAGTTTGACAGAAGTGTTGGAACTTTGAGAATGTTTAAACCTGTTCCACGCTGCTTTGGCAGCAGTGATTGATCTCAAGTAGTTTTTATCTCATCAGCAAATATTGCCAGGTACAACAGGAAGATCTTTACCTCCCCTTTTATGTTGAGCTACTTTGCTCTCAATGCATTCCCCCTTTCAGAAACATTTATGCATTTTAAACAGGTGACTGAAAAAAAAAATACTTTAATAAACAGCTTCTGACTCAGTAACTAATGGCTTCAACCTCAGCTCCTTGGTGGCTTAAAAACAAGTGTTTATTTAGAAAATGCCTTCAGCAAGGATACATTTTGGGATTTATTATATGTCACAGATTAAATTATGTCTTGTTTATTCTCTTCACTTAAAATGCATAATTAATATTGCACAGTATGTTTAGGTTAGTAGTTACACTGCATTCCCTACTTAATTTTAGAAGTCTTTAAAATGATCTTAGCCTCAGTACTCTCAGAACACAACCCATAAATCAGGTTAAATGTCTGGGTCAGGGAGCTTTAAAGCTGCTTTTAAATCCAGAACACTGGAAAAATCCCATTTTTATCTGGGGCTGCAGTATCTTGTCACCCACTGATAGCCAATGATGTGAATTCCACAGCCTTAAACAATCACAGATTTGGGATCTTTAAAGGCATCTCTGTGTTAATTGCTGCATTAATTGCTGGAGTCCCCCAGCCTGGCTGTGTTTAAGGGTGGTTTGGATGTGGTGCTCAGGGCTATGGTTTAAGGTGAATCTTGCAGAGTAGGGTTCTAGGTTGGACTTGGTGACCCTGAGGGGCTTTGCCAACCTGCATGTTGCTGTGATTCTGTGAATGTAATACTTGCAAGGTTTTCTTTCATTTTTCTAGGAGGAGTTGTATTCTTGAGCTCCACTCCACCTTTTTCCAAACAGATTCTGCAGGAGGGCTTGCACATGTCTGAATTTATGTATCTAACAGGGTAAGGTTGGCATTTGGAGAGGTCATCACAAGTACAGAGCTGGAGTGGAGTAGCAGCAGTTGGAACACAGGATAATTTAGGTGGGAAGAGACCTCAGGATACAGAACCATAACCTAGTTCAGCCTCCTTCTCAGAGCAGGGTCATCTGGAAGTTCAGTTCAAGTTGCTCAGGCTTTTATCTAGTCCAGCCTGAATATATTCCAGAACAAATTAATTTGTAATTTGCATGGGGAAAGCTGCAGACTCAACACTCACTAATGAGCTGAGGCCCAATGAAAGGGTCTCCATCTTTCACTGTCTTTTTTTCTCTCTCCATTACTGGTTGCTTCCCTGCTAATAGGAGCAAGGCTTACCTCCTCCACAGTGTTTCCTACAGAATGTCCTGCCAGCAAGATCTTCAATGACTGTAAGAACATATTTCATTGCTCTTACAATTCCTGATTGCTATTTGTCATTAGACTTTCACCTTTTCCTAAATGACTCCAGATTATGCTTCACTGGGAGTAAATAATTGCTAATTCCAAAGTAACATCTTTTAATTTGACTTAAAAAGATGCCCTAAGTGCAAGGCCTTTCATCATCTTGAGGGTTGAATTATTTTGCTGTGATTTCCTGCTTCTTTGACTTAACCAGGATGCCTAGTGGCAAATGCTGTCTGCTGAAGCAGTGAGTTCAACAGCTGAAGCCTTGGCTGCCTGACAGTGTTGTATCCTCCACAGGGGCTTCTAGCTTTACAGACCTGCAGGGCAAGTTCCAGCACTTGACAAAAACACAGTTCAGTAGGATGTCTGGAGGCAACGAGTTAATGACCAAAGAGCTTAATGGTCTGCAATAACTGAGTGTACATTTGAGCTGTGTGGAGCTCATCTGAAAGAAGCTATGAGAAGGTGCTGTGTGAAGGTAGCTGTTGCAGAGATCACACCAATCAGACACAGCACTTTGGATGTGAAGAGGAAAACAAGGCTGCAGAACCAGAGTATTCCTCAGAATGCAGCCAGGAATAGGCAATATTTAGAGACTGAAAAAGGCATTTAAGCTTCATCTGATCTAAAGTGACTGCTTTAGGTCAGATGCAGCTTAAATGCCTTCTCGGATTGTTGCTGGGGCTGAGTTTGTTGCAGATGAGCAATGTTAATCATAGAATCATAGAATGGTAAGGTTGGAAGGGACCTCAAGGATCATCTAGTTCCAACCCCTTGCCATAGGCATTTCTGTGGATTCCAGGCACTGGAAGTGGCTGCTGGGTCTCAGAGCTCCAACACCTATTGATGGTCTCCTCCTATCAAGGAGACCTTAGAGTAGCCTTCCAGGATCTGAAGGGGCCTACAGGAAGGCTGGGGACGGACTGTTGACAAGGGCTTGCAATGGCAGGACAAGGGGCAATGGGTTTGAACTGGCAGAGGAGAGATTGAAAGTGGATGTTAGGAGGAAGTTGTTTGCAGTGAGGGTGGTGAGACACTGGCACAGGTTGCCCAGGGAGGTTGTGGCTGCTCCCTCCCTGGAGGTGTTCAAGGCCAGGTTGGAGGAGGCCTTGAGTGACCTGTGCTAGTGGGAGGTGTCCCTGCCTATGGCAGGGGGTTGGAACTAAATGATCCTTGAGGTCCCTTCCAACCTTACCATTCTATGATTCTATGCTACCTGAGATTGACCTTTTCATTTATTCTATTGACTGTAATGAGTAAAGGGGAATGTTAAGGTTGCTATTACATCTCTCTTGGTAAAACAGTCATTAAACAGTTAACCCAGGTTGTGGTAGCTAATCTCAACAACAGTGAGACACAATGCATTTGAAGTGATAGCAATCATGGTTGCCACCATCAGAAAGCTTCTCTGTGCCAGCTGTACTAGAATCATAGAATGGGAAGGTTGGAAGGGACCTCAAAGCTCAGCCAACTCCAACCCCCTGCCATAGGCAGGGACACCTCCCACTAGCACAGGTCCTTTGGTATCACTGTATAAATGAAGGTGTCCAGCCAAATGTTCTGTGGGAGTATTCCCACCCTGTTTACTTTTCCCTAGGGTTTCTTTATTAGTTGTCATTTTAAACAGGACTAAGGGGGTCAGTAGTCTGTGGCCATTTATATAATCTTTTGAATGTGATTGAAAGACTGGGAGGAGGGGGAAACCTTCTTCATTGGGCTGCTCCAGCATCTCTGTCTCTAATTGCCACTATCTTTCACAAACAATTTCTGTGGCAGCTTAAACTGCCCAGCTTTGCATATTTGTAAATAAAATTTGTTGAGCATGAGTGATCCCAATTAACTTTCATCCATTTTTTTTTTTCTCTCTCCCAGGTGGAACAAGTTGCAGATTCAAATTCCTTCCCTAGGAACACAGCATTGTCCAAGGTGCAGGAGAAAGTGAGGGCATTCCCTGGGAGTCAGTTGCTCAGAAGAGCTTCTGGAAAGAGATCTCAATGCAGCAACCTGCTGGAGCTCTGTGGAGGTGTCTCTGAGCAGAGGGAGAAAGGACATCTGGTTGGGGTGAGTATTTTATTTTCCTGCACATTATGAAGAATGGATCAAGTGAATACAGAACTGCTGTTTGGGAATTAAATCTGTTGGGAGCTAGGGCTACTTCTGAAACAAAAAAGAGACCAATCTCAGCTAAGTAAAAGGCCACATTAAATAAGGGAACAGTAGGATTGGGCTTGCTTATGTCTCTTTAAAGGGCTTTTAATCCTCACTTTCATTCTAGGTGGTGGTGGTGGTGGGGAACCTTAACCAAAGCCTGCACTATTTCTAGTCTAATTTATTTTTTTCATGAATTCAAATGATGTGTGAAATAGAATACAGACTGCCTTGAAACTGTGAAGCTGCACCCAAAGTTATCAACTCTGAGCATGCAAACAGAAAAAGCAACCAACTCCCAAAGAATTTCCAGGGAGCTGTCTGAAATAGCTGCCTGCCTGCCTGGATATTGTTTCATGTTCTGGAGTGGGCTTTAAATAGGTTGAGATTTGTGGACTTCTATGAATTGTGGGGAGAAGTAAAGCTTAGTGGCCACATAAAATGATCAGGGGCTGGAACAACTCTGCTACAAGGACAGGCTGAGGGAGCTGGTGTTGTTCAGCCTGGAGAAGAGGTTCCATGGAGACCTAAGAACAACCTTCCAGTACCTGAAGGGGGCTACAAGAATGCTGCAGAGGGACTGTGTCTAAGCACCTTTGAACACTAACTGAGAGAGAAATAGCTTTAGCTTATTGGTGAGCAGAGATCAGGTAAGGCTCCCACCAGCATTATTGAGTCTTGTGGTTAAATTCCCACAAGTCATATGGCAAAACTTGCTCTGCAAAGCCAAATTATTTTGGGTTGTCTAACAATGAGCTGCTCACCAAGGAATTCTGCAAGCATAGTAATTGGAACACTAATTTACTTCTCTCCTCGAACCGATAAATCGTTTCCTATTTGCACACACTGTGATTTACTGCATGCTCTTTCTTTCACTGCCTCTTCTTCTCTGAATTATTAAGCATTTATCTTCCAACATTCAAATCCCCAATTATCAGCATTAAACTGATTTAAAGAACTTTTTATGCTTCTATTTATTTCCCTTTAAAGCTCCCTGTTCAAACCCCAAACAAACATTTTTACTTTGGTGCCAGAAAGAGGTGAACGGCAAAAAGCTCTGAGGGTTGTTTCTACAAAGTCTCAGTGTTCCAAGAAAGATTCCTGCTGATATTCCTTTGAATTTTTGGCTTACACTTTGCTAACCATTTGCCAACCAGAAATAGATGTATGTGTGGAAGAATGGAGGATGTTAATCATCTTTGTTTCATGCTTATGAGGGTGGTGGAACACTGCAAGAGGTTGCCCAAGGCAGGAGTTGAGGCCCCATCCCTGGAGATGTTCAAGGTTAGGCTAGACAGGGCTCTGAGCAGCCTGATCTAGTGGAGGATGTCCCTGCTGACTGCAGGGGGATTGGACTGGATGACCTTTGGAGATCCCTTCCAAACTAAACCATTCTATGAGTCTTATGAGCTCAATTTTCTGTGAGCACCTGGTGGTCTCCTCGTTTGTTTAACACTCCCCAGAAGCAGAAGTCCTGTCTTGGAAGACTGCTCCAATATGAAAAGAGTTTTTACCCATTCTATGATTCTAAAACCACCAGGAAACTGAACATAATAAAATGACAAACAAAAAAGAAGTCTGGCTTAGCACCAGACTTGGTAGAATTAGATAATGCTTAGGCTTGGTCTTAAAGGTCTTTTCTGACCACAGGTTGCCCAGGGAGGTTGCTGATGCCCCCACCCTGGAGGTGTTGAACACCAAATTGAGTGAGGTCTTGAGCAACCTGCTGTAGTGCCCTTGGCAGGAGGGTTGGAACTGGATGATCCTTAAGGTCTCTTCCAACCCAACCCATTCTATGAGTCCAGGAACCAAAATGATTCCATGAAATAACAGCTGCCAGTTCAAAGATGCCAGGAACTCGCTGCCTTACCTCAGATCTAATTATTAACCAAAGTGCTAACTGAAAGGCTCTTCTGTTGCAGTTGTGCCTGCTGGCCCAGTTTCATCTCAAAGGGTGAATCAATGGCTGGAGCAGCCTTTAATTGAAAATACTTTCCTTAGCAAAAATGAAAGAATCTAGCAACCAGCAGTGCAACCTTGTTTGGAAATGAAAAGATTTTACTTAAGCAGAGCTGGATTAATTAGGTATTCTATTAATTTTTGTTTTTAATCAGGTCAGCATGCTGCTTCAGCCACTAATGAGTGACACCTCCATTTAAAAATACGTCATGGAAGAAATTCTCCTAAGCTATGATTAGGAGATGAGTGCTGTGCCTGATGAACTGAGCCAGCATTCTGATACTCCTAGTTAACAAATTTAATAGATCTTTCTAGTCTTTCCTAGTCATAAACTTTTCCAGCATACTAATGGAGTTCAGTGCAGATGGACCTCTTCTTACAGCATGTCAGAACTGGCCTCCCAGTGACAAACAATTGCCCGAAGCTGGCACTGATGAAAATGGAATTGAGAAAGTTGATAGAAACCAACTGGTCATAATATGGAGGAATGGTTTGGGGTGGAAGGGACCTTAAAGATCATAGAATCATAGAATGGTAAGGTTGGAAGGGACCTCAAGGATCATTTAGTTCCAACCCCCTGCCATAGGCAGGGACACCTCCCACTAGTACANTGCAGGACCTTCCACTTGGCCTTGTTGAATGTCCTGAGGTTGGCCTGGGCACAGCTCTGCAGCCTGCCCAGGTCCCTCTGGATGGATCCCTGCCCTCTAGCAAGTGACTGTGCCACACAGCTTGGTGCCAGCTGCACACTTGCTGAGGCTGTGCTCTATAATCCAGTTCCAACCCACTTGCCATAGGCAGGGACACCTCTCACTGGCCCAGGCTGCTCAAGGCCTCCTCATTCAACAGCTCCATGGAGGACACATCCACAACCTCTCTGGAAGGCCTGTTCTGGTGTCTCCTCAGCCTCACTGTGAAGAATTTGTTCCTTATCTCCACTCTTAATCTCCCCTCTTCCAGTTTGAATCCATTGCTCTATCACTGCAAGCCCTTGTTGAAAGTCCCTCTACAGCATCCCTGTAGGTGCCTTCAGGTACTGGAAGGCTGCTGTAAGGTCTCAGAGCTGCTGCTTCTGCAGGCTGAAGTCCATCACAAAGAACTTCTACAACCCTTTGTGTGGGGTACTCTGTCTTTGTGTTGGTTGCAGTCCAGTGAAGTAAAAGCTTATCTCTTATGCTACTGATGTGCTTTATTTCAGGTGCTCTGCCTGCAGAAGGCTGCCTGCTGAAAACAAGCACAGCACCTGCTGGAGCAATGGAATAAACACGCTGTAAGCATCTGAACATGTGAGTCAAGCTGGTTTTATTTTATTTTATTTTGTTTTTTTACTTACTTTTGACTTCCATCAGCAACCTGCAGCCTTTAAAATGGAGTTTTAATTTGCAAAGTCAGTTCTTTTAATGGATTGCTCATCCTGGCAAGCTCAAAACATTATATCCAATACTAAATCATAATGACTTCAAACTGGATGTGAGGTATCTTTTTATAATGCATAAAAACCCTCTCAAAAGCTTTTTATTGCCTGTGGCTGAATGCTCCTCTGTCCTAAGTTTTCTGACAGGGTACAGTAAAACACCAATGGTTGAACTTGCTGGCTGGTGGGCCTGAGTCCTGAATTGAAAGCTGAAGTTATTTATGTATTTCCAGTTGCAAACCCACTCCAGTGCACTGCAAGCCTTTTAGAGAGGGTGTTAGGGGTGTGAAGTGACCTCAAAAGATCATCCAGTCCCCTAGGTTTAACAGCTGTGTTTTACCTCTGAAGAGGCAGAGTTTTTGTCAAGTTATCTTAATTTAGACTTAGAAAATTGCAGGTCTGTGCTGCTTTGTGACTAACTGCTGCCCAGATTTAGCACCATCAAAACCATCCAACCTAAGAAAGCCAACAATTTGTGGACTGGCTGACAGCACTGGCAGCAGCACTGCAGAGCAAGCAATAGTTTGGTTTCAGACAAAAGAGTTGTGCTTATTGCTCTCAGCTATCTGAGTTCTTTGTGTGGCTTTGGGTCCTTCTCTATCACAGAATCACAGAATGGTAGGGCTTGGAAGGCACCTGTGGAGATCATCAAGTCCAACCTCCCTGCCAGAGCAGGATCACTTAAAGCAGATCATGCAGTAACACATCCAGGTGGGCCTTGAAAGTCTCCAGAGAGCCTCCACCACCTCTCTGGGCAGCCTGTTGCAGTGAAACTGCCCTTGTTTCACTTTGTCAGCTCTCTCTTGTCCTGTTGTCATGCACAGCCTGGCTGCCTGCTCTCTGTAAGGTGCTTGGAGGGACTGCAGAGCTGGTGTGGTGTCCTATTAACCCTGCCAAGCCTTCCCTTCTGCAGGCTAGACAAGCCTCAGCATCTCCTTTTAGAGCACATGCTCCAAGCCCTGACCTTGAAGGCTCTGTTGACCCTCTTGCTCTGGCAAGGTGGTTGGACTCAGACACCCAGAGGCTCCATCCAACCTCTAACATCCTGTGATCCTGTAGAGAAGCAGAAAATGCTGCCTGCTTCTTTTTAAACTGCTGTAGTCCCAATTTATAAAGCTTAATGCCCATATGTCAAGCTAGATCCTTATCCATGTTATAGACTTTTAAATGAATTACACTTCAAATAAAAAGTGAGGAATGTGCATAGGAGGTGATAAATGAGAAATCAAAGTATGCAAATGATGTTTGGTATGAAATAACAGATTATGGTGACACATTGTCTTTAACAGCCCTATAATTTATAGTAATGGTATGGATTAATGAAAAGTAATAATGGCTGGATTTATTTTTCTTTCCTTTGCAGTGAAACTGCTTTTCTAATCTCTCTTGCTCCTGTGAAGGTACTGCAGGGCAGGGCAGCCTTCATGAGGGCTGAGGTAATAAAAATCAGCAGTATTTCACAAGCACATTATTTTAGAATAAAGTGAGGGGCTTCCACTAGGCAATGTGGAGGGTGAGGAGAGGGTCAGCAGTAATTCCTAGAAATCCCAGGGGCTGCAGCCACAGGACTGCTTCTCAGGAAGCTGGAATTGTTTTCCTGCGTTCACTTCTAGGCAGCATCACTGCCTCATGTTTTAGGTGAAGATGGGGGGAGTTGGTGGCACAAATTTCATGCAACTGCAGCACCTACTTGGGTGCAGGGCTGCATGTAGGACTGCAGCATTGCTCAACTCCTCCCTGGGAATGGCAGCAAGAGGGTCTTGTCTTGGAAAGTGATGCTAATGAAGAGTTGTCTGCTCTATGAATAGAGTAATAGGGTTGTGCCTGACCTGTTAGGCTGGGAATGGTTCTCCTTGTCATCAAAACAAAAGTTATTGGGGAATAAGACAGTGGAGCATCTTCCTGTGAGGACAGGCTGAGGGAGCTGGGGCTCTTCAGCTTGGAGAAGAGGAGCCTGAGGGCTGCCCTCATTCATGCTTACGAAGATGTGCAGGGCAGTGTTGGGAGGGCAGAGCCAGACTCTGCTCAAGGGTGTCCAGTGGCAGGGCAAGGGGCAGTGGGTGCAAGCTGGAGCAGAGCAGGTTCCATGGGAACATGAGGAAAAACTTTCTGCCTGGAGCAGGCTGCCCAAAGAGGCTGTGCAGTCTCTTCCTCTGGAGATGTTTAGATCTACCTGAATATGTTCCTGCGTGACCTGCCTGGGGTGCTCCTGCTCTGGCAGGGGGTTTGGACAGGATGATCTTTGGAGGTCCCTTCCAACCCCTAACGTTCTGTTATTCTGTGAACCCCTCTTCACATTTGAAGTGAGAAAACAAATTAGTTTTCACCAGTCACAGAATGTCTGAACAGAAGTTAAAGTTTCAGGGAGCATCCTGAGAGCTGAAGCCTCTGCAGTATTAGAAAGTTCTATTTACCTTTGGACAGATGAGATATTTTCATAAGAGACAGCCCATTTATAACCATTAAATTCCTCATCCAGACTGCTGACACAACAGGGACAATGTGATTTTTACATACTTTTACTTCCTCCAGTCTAATGAAGAGGAATTGCAAGATGGCTACATCCCTGAAGTCATTCTTCAGCGGGGGTACGGCCGGAATAGCCAGCAACCTAATGAGGAGGAATGAAAGGGCATCACCACTTAATTCAGCTCATTATTGGCTCTTGAAATGGAGATAGATGAAAGAGAGGTAAAAAAGGAGAGGGAGAGAGGGACAGGCACACATTTCATTTCTGAGTGGTTATCATGTGGCAGCAGGAAGCGAGCCTGAGCCGCGCTGTGAGCGTGGCCTGGGGAGCACATTCCCAGCTGGCACAGGCAGGGCACAGCGGCGGCTGCAGGCAGGCACTGCTGGGAATGCCACTGCTGGAATTGTGCCCTGCCTGAGCTGCAGAGAGGAGTGTGGCCAGCAGCTCGAGGGAGCTTCTCCTCCCCCTCTTCTCACTCCCCCTTGAGTGTTGTGCTCAGTTTTGGGCACTGCAATGTAAGAGAGATGTGGAGGTGCTGGAGTGGCTCCAGAGGAGGGCAAGGAACTGGGGAATGGCCTGGAGAATAAATCTGATGAGGAGAGACTGAGGGAGCTGGGGATGGGTAGTGTGAGTAAGAGGAGGCTGAGGGCTGCATTGCTGTCTGCAGATACCTGAAGGGACATTGTGGAGAGGCTGCTGCTGGGCTCTGCTCATAGGGAACTGGAGACAGAATGAGGGGGAATGGCCTCAAGCTGAGCCTGGGGAGGTTTAGATTGGAGGTTAAGAAAAGGTTTTTCCTGGAGAGTGGTCAGGGAGTGGAATGAGCTGCCCAGGGAGGTGGTGGAGTCACCAACCCTGGCTGTGTTTCAGGGTGGTTTGGATGTGGTGCTTGGGGCTATGGTTTAAGGTGAATCTTGCAGAGTAGGGTTCTAGGTTGGACTTGGTGATCCCAAGGGGCTTTGCCAGCCTGGATGATTCTGTGATTCACCCTGCTGAGGCTGCACTTAAGTATTGTGGTTCCAGGCTCCTGAGCTCAAGAGGGACAGGGAAATACTGAAGAGAATCCAACAGAGGGCTGTGGGAATAACTGGAGCATCTCTCTTAAAAGGATAGGCTGAGAGACCTGGAGCTGTTTAGCCTGGAGAAGAGCAGTCTGAGAGCTCTTCTCAATGCACATAACTATCTAAAGGATGAGGTCGAGAGGGTGAGGCTGAGCTCTTCTCAGCACTAGGACAAGCAGCAACAGCTACAAACTAAACCACAGGAGGTTTCACTTGAACTTAAGGAGAAACTTACTTCAAGGTGTGTTTGGTTTGGTTTGTTTTTTCCCAAGGGAAAAAACCCTAATTTATCTGAATTTCTTTTTGCACCAAACCCAGAACTTTAAACCCCAGGAAGCCATAATGGAATTAGGGATGTGAAAGAAATGAAGTACTCTGGCTTCCCAGTCAGCAAGCAGGGAAAAAAGAGGGTTTTTTATTCATGCTTTCCTTTTTTCCTCATCCCTTCTTTCCTCCTGTTGCTCCAACCTCTTCCCTTTCTACTTGTGAGGATGAATGATTCCAAAATACACCTGCAGGATGTTTAACCTCAAATTTTTATTCACCACTTGGAAGAGTGAGTTGCCACATAGCAGTGTATAAAGAGTCTTTATTGAGAACATATCTTCCTCATTCCTTTGCCCATGGTCACTCTCTGGTGAGTTTAGTTCCTTGCCTCTGATCAACCACCACCAGTACAATTGCTTATTGAAAGAGCCACAATTTCTGGACACTCCAACTAAATATTTGGTAGTTTGAAGCCCTGCTTGTGTGGCATTTTGAGTTTTGAATTTGCCAAATGGCCACTTAAGGATGCTTGGATTTCACACTGAATTATTTGACTGCATCTTTGCAGCATCCCACTTATTTCTGGATTTTGAACTGGTCATTAGTCACCATGTGAATCAGCAGCAATTGAAACAACCTACAAGATAAATTGAGGCTTTCTGGGGGGGGGGTAAAAAAAAAACCAAACAGTTGACATGCTGCAAGTTGCTGCTGGAATGCTGGAAGGTGTCCAGAGAAGATCCATGAGGATGATGAGAGGGCTGGAGCTCCTCTCCTGTGAGGACAGGCTGAGAGAGTTGGGACTGTTCAGTTTGCAGAGGAGAAGGCTCTGAGGAGACCTTATTGTGGCCTTCCAGTACCTGAAGGGGGCTCAAGAAAGCTGGGGAGGGACTTTTTAGCATGTTGGGTAGTGATGGACTGGGTGAAAAGGATCCAAGCTAGAGGAGGGGAGATTTGGATTAGACATTAGGAAGAAGTTCTTCTCCATGAGGGTGATGAGAGCCTGGAACAGGTTGCCCAGGGAGGTGGTGGAAGCTCCATTCCTGGAGGGTTTTAAGGCCAGGCTGGATGTGGTTCTGGGCAGCCTGATCTAGTGTGAGGTGTCCCTGCCCATGGCAGGGGGGTTGGAACTGGCTGATCCTTGATGTCTCTTCCAACCCTGACAATTCTATGATTCTAAGCTGAAACTCAATAAAAGGAAAACAATAACATTTAAATCATGCCTAGATAGTTTTTTTTTCTCCTTTCTTCACCCATTTTTCTTCTTTCCTTGCAGTCAATGTGAGAGAACAAACTCTTGCTGTTAGCTTTGATTTCCATTGTTATTCCTGCCTCTTACTTTGCACAGTCTCTGTTTATTTCTATAGTTCTTGAACAAATGAAGTGTAGGAATTTCTTTGATGATCAGTTTAGATTCTGTTTTATTTTGTGCTTGGTCCCCTGCCTGTATCTCCTTTCTTTATGTTTATTTGCTCTTCTCCATATGATCTTTCTTCTCTAAGATATTTTTATTCTGGAATTTCTGGGTCATCAGCCTCGAAGGAAATTGAGACCTCCTATTCCTGGAGCCTTTTGTTTCTCATTTGAAATCAAGAATTTCAGTTAGAGAATGTAATTAGGTCATTAGTCATAACAGGTTGCTTGCTGAGTGCCATCCTGGGAGTGCATGTGAAGGATCAGAAACCCAAACATCATTTGAATGTTCTTTAGAGTCAGTAAACTCTAAGAATGCTCAGATCCTGGACTGGGTTTAATGAAATGTGTTGACTGTAAAAGGTTATTTCAGTCTTTTCCACTGTCTTGGTTCTTCTCTTAGTAATTGCTTTTGTTAGTTTGTCAGTGGTGCAGCTGAAACCTGACTCATTGGAAAGAATGATTTATGGAATCATATCCTGCCACTGTGACTTCCAAGAAGTCAATAAATATTCATGACAGGTGAAAAATTAATATATCATTCCTTAAGGGTAGCCCTTAGTGTGCTGTAGACATAAGATAAAGTTCTGCACTTATGAGAATAAATATGTTCCCTGTATGCCAACAGAGACCTGCCCATTTACTTCAAGTCTGAATTTATTTTTGACCACTGTGGATGGTTGCTGCCCCAAATATTCCTGGAGATTTATGGATTCTGCCACCAGCACTTTTTAAAATTAAAAGAGTGAAAGGACTTGAGATATTCCTTTATTGAACAGCACATTTTTCATACTCTTCCATCCAGAACTATGACAAGAAGCTTATTATCCTTGAGAAGCTGCCATTTAGTGAGAGGCACTGTCAGGATTTTACTGTTTGTATGTTTTAAATACCTGAAATCTATTTCAATTTGTAGCATAACACTATACAAAGTTGCAGGTTTCTGAAAGGAAAACTGTCTGGGTGATAAAGATGTTTCAGATGTAAAGAAAGGGTCAATTTTAAAACAGCTATAATAGTTTTGTGGCATAGCTATTGTGAACTTAAGAGGCCTTGTGTGGAGTTCTGTTGAAGCTGTTCACTAAGAGCCATTATCATTCTTTTGCTAATTCAACATCCCAAATACATTCAGCATCCCAAGTCCATCAGCTCCAGCACCCTGCACTTGCAGTCCAAAAGGCACTTCCTGGGCTGCATCCAAAGCATCATACACAGCACATAGAGAACCACATCCAAAGCCTCATACACAGCACACAGAGAGCCACATCCAAAGCATCATACACAGCACACAGAGAGCCACATCCAAAGCATCATACACA
>WBNM01032298.1:0-10335 GCA_013399055.1 Ramphastos sulfuratus | reverse complement strand
GAGGAGAGGAGAGGAGAGGAGAGGAGAGGAGAGGAGAGGAGAGAGGAGAATTTGCTATTCTATGTAAGAAACAAGACCTGATAAAGTAAAATCTAAGCTAAGAATAACACAGAGCAGAGATACACTGGATCCTGTGCATAGTCTAATTTCATGTATTCAGGGCATACATAGGAATGAAACAACACAGCTGGGAGCCACTGCCTGAAAATAGCCTGTTGTCAGAAACCTGGTGTAAGTGATGGCATGTCACAACCAAGGAGTATGTGTTATTCATTTTAATGACAACGACTTGTGTAGTAAGAGCATCTGGTGCCTGAGAATATGGCTTTGCTTATGTCTCAGTACGTGTGCTTGTTGCTTACTCAGTTGATTTAGTACAACATTAATGTGGGCTAAATTTCAATGGGCTGGAAAAGGATTATTAGAGCATTTTAGAAGCAAAAAAAAAAAGATCTCGTACAGATTTCATTCTCAGTGTTAGAAAATACCATTATGCTCCACTGTATTTTAGATACTTGCATTTGATCCTCAGTTGCAAATAGAATTAAGCTCACAATATCCTTTCAGATTGTAAAAAAATTCCTTTTTTATTATCCCCCCCCATTAAAATTCTATTTCTAAAAGCTATAGTATACTCATTTATCACACAATGTTATACTCAGCCTCTCTGCCTCATAAACAAGGACAGATCCTTTATTATTCAGCTTAATTTTCACCAAAGAAGTTATTGTCTGCTTGTCAAGGAAAAGACCGAAGAATCCTCATGGTAATTATCTAACTAATGAAAACTTGGTCATACTGCTGCTTTTGACAACTTTTAAGCAAACTTAGATAAAGCAGTCTATCAAAACAACTGCATATATATTTCACTGTTGACTGCTAGGTTACCTCTTTAAAGGTTTATGTTTACCAATATGAAAGAGCACAGAGGTGAGTGAACCCAAACAACTCAGTTAGAGATATGAGCCCCTTGCCCTAGCTATCTCAGGGCTGTCCTTGGAGAATCTCATCCTCATGGGACAGGAGCCACACCCATCATATTCAGTCAGCAGGGTAGACTCTTCAGATCATCCCTAAGACTGAGAGTTTTGAGTATTTAGGTGGGAAACTAGAGGAGGGGAAAACAGGGATCAAATGGGAGTTGGAGGGATTCGGTGTTGGAAAGTAGAAGGATAAGAAGTGTAGGGAAACATTCTGTATTGACTGGACATGTGAGCAGTCCAAGCTGTGCTAACTGCTCATCAAGCTGTGCTAACTCTCTTGTCAGACCCCATCTGGAGTACTGTGTACAGTTCTGGAGCCCCCAGCACAGGAAGGACATGGAACTGTTGNAAAGCAAAACAAGGGGTGTTTTGAACAGATAGTGATGAGCTAACCACTTGGTTCCCTCACAGCTTCTGCCTTAATGACTTTGACCAATTAGAGAATGCCACAATAGTTTGCATCTTGGCGATTTGGGCCAGCTGCTTGGGGCAACAGCTTTGTCCCTGGATGATTTGGGGCAATTGCTTTGTAATGGGCTGGCCTGAACAGTCTGTTGGAAGGGGTATATAAATGCATGTTCTTATTCAATAAATGGGCATTGCTTGGATCATATTGATCTGTCTGTGGGTTTGTCCAGAAGCTCCCACCATTGGCAACGCCCCAATTACTACAAAGATATAAAAGAATCAGTCTATTAGAAGTTCCAAAGAGTTTATTTTTAAGCATTTCTTGCTTACCTGAACAATTTTTATTTTTTTGGAGACTTTTGGGGACTTTGATGTACATACAAATCATATTAACTGAGGACTGACATCATCTATGTTCCATTTTGCATCCTACCTGAAAACAATAAGCAAAAAATAAAAAGAATACTCTAATTCATGGGGAGAACATGCCATTCTTTTCTAGTGTTTTGAAAAGAAATAATTACCTCAAAGTATTATTGATAGAAGATTGTAGTACGAAATTGAACATGGTTGGACTTGATAATTTAGAGATCTTTTCCAACCAAAACAATTCTGTGAAATTATTCTACATCTTTTTCTGTCAAAAGATCAATGACAAAGCAGAATGACAGTGCTTGGAAATGCAGGAATCTTTTCAGTGGGTAATGAAACTTGGATGGAGGTGGGAAAAGAGGAATAATACTTGGAAATATTGAAATTACGCTGAGGTATCCGGTATCAGTTCAGCACTGTATTGCCCTCTGCCATGGGTAAATGATTGCAATGGAAAAGGGTTTTCATTTTTTCATTTGTTTCCTGTTTTTTCAAGATTTTGAGCTATATTGACATCATTTACTTTTTCATCATTTACTTTTTCATCATTTATTTTTCCATCGTGATCAATGATTTCAAAATTGAAGCTGGTGTAGTAAATTTTAGTTAAATCAATTATGAAGGTTTCAGGAGACATTCTGAGATCTACAGGGTAAAATATTTGATTATATTAAACAGTAGGGTGAAGTGAAGTGAAACAGATATCTCTTAAAATTTATTTGATCTTCACCAAAGGAGGAAAATCTAAAGCAATACAACTAAATCTTCTTGTGCTTCTGAATTAGCCTTTCCTGCTATGCTGTTCTATAGCTTTTTTCAGAGGACTTTAAGTACAGAGCTTTTCATGAGCTTTTCATTCTAACCAGAAACATTTGATCATTTACTCAAATGATTTTCTTCTCTATCTTCATAAAAACCAAAATCAGTTTGCAGAACCTCTTTTTTTTTTGAGATTTCTTCTCTTCATTCTCGTATAGAGACAGCTGTGATTAGAAGGTTCATTCTTTTCCTTACTTCTATTAATTACTGCATGAAATATCCAATATAAAAATCCATCTTTAGGAAATTGCTATTGTTATGGGGAGGAGGGACTGTACAACTACCAAACTTGCAGTTAAGAAGATTTCATTCTTACAAAAAAAAAAAAAAAACAACACAAAAAAAGGTACACTTTTCCTTTTTGTGCTCTGTTTTCTAAATGTGAAATTTATTTACAAGATTCTAGAAAACTGTCCACATAATTCATGCTTTGAATTGCATAACATCTTCCACTCCTGAGATGTTAGGATGATGGTTAGATGTTATTCTCTTGGTGAAAGAAGTGGCTGTGGCTCAATGTATTTCATGTTATTCATTGAACAATTTAGCTTGATGATTACTTTTGTTGGTGTGATTAACCTTATAATTGATTGATTGTATTCTCTAAGTGGTCAAAAAATTAATTATCTACGTCAAATAAGGGTTTGGGGGGTTTCGTGTTTTTTTGTTTGTTTGTTTGTTTTGTTGTTTGGGGTTATTTTTTGGTTTTGGGTTTTTTTTTGTTTTATTTTTGTGGTGTTTTTTGTTGTTTTATTTGTTTTTTTGTCTTTTTTCATTGTTTATATCTGGATTTTTTTTTTGTTTTGATCTGGTTTGTTTTTTTCAGGTACTGCATGACATGAATGATATGAAATATTTATTTAATATGGCAGATGGTGATAAAATAGTTAATTATTATGTATTAATATAAAAATATTGCCTTAACTTATGTAGAGGGTCATTGTGTTCGGTTGTGCAAGATAGTTACAGGATATGTACAATGCACAGGCAGTATTAAACAATTTTAAACAATTATGCAAAACCAGAAACATGCAAATGATTGTGATGGTTTGGGAGTTCCCTGCCCCCACCCCACTCTATGAAAATCACCCAGACTAGACTCAGCTGGCTGGAAGTTAAGGACTGAAGCTCTATTTACAGCTTAGAAAATATACAAGCAGATATATACACAATAATGCATGAATATTTACAGGAATATACAAGTTAAAGGGAATACAGAAACACAACACCCCTCCCAGAAATCAGAGTCCCCAGGAGGGGCTCCCAACCACCCTTTCACCTTCTCCCCACCCCTATACCTTACCCCAGGGTTTGCCTTATGTGCAAAGTGAGTTTGGAGGATCAGCAAGGGGAGGTTAGGAGCAGAGTGGTTAGTTATGTTACTCAGCAGACAGGTCAGAAGACACACAGGTCCCAGAGAGTGAGACACTCTCTGTTCTCTATATCTGTGTCCTTGTGTTTCTATGTCTCATCAAGCTTATGAGTGAAGTAGACATCACCATTGTTTTCTTTTCACAGCCTATAATCTAATTTTTTTTCATTAAAATATTCCAGTTAGCCTCAAACCAGCACAATGATAAACTTGGAAAGAGATTAGTGGCACAATATGCCACTTGCCACTTGGTCTGGGTTGATGAAAAGCTCAACATGAGCCTGCAGTGTGTGCATGCAGCCCAGACAGCCAACCAAGTCCCGGGCTGCATCAAGAGCAGTGTGGGCAGCAGGGCAAGGGAGGGGATTCTACCCCTTTACTCTGCTCTCATCAGACCCCATCTGGAGTTCTGTGTGCAGTTCTGGAGCCCCCAGCACAGGAAGGACATGGAAGTGTTGGAGCAGGTCCAGAGGAGGGCCACAAAGATGCTCAGAGGGCTGGAGCAGCTCTGTTATGAGGACAGACTGAGAGAGTTGAGGCTTTTCAGCGCGGAGAAGAAAAGGCTTCAAGGAGACCTTCTAGTAGCCTTCCAGCATCTGAAGGGGGCCTACAGGAAGGCTGGAGAGGGACTATTGACAAGGTCTTGCAATGACAGAACAAGGGGCAATGGGTTTAAACTGGCAGAGGGGAGATTTAGACTGGATGTTAAGAGGAAGTTCTTTGCAGTGAGGGTGGTGAGGCACTGGCACAGGTTGCCCATGGAGTTTGTGGCTGCTCCCTCTCTGGAGGTGTTCAAGGCTAGGTTGGAGGAGGCCTTGAGTGACCTGTACTGGTGGGAGATGTTCCTGCCTATGGCAGGGGGTTGGAACTAGATGATCCTTGAGGTCCCTTCCAACCTTACCATTCTATGATTCTATGATAACAAAGTCTGGATACCCATACAAGAACATGAAATTGATGTGCTTAAAATGGATGGAGGGGGGATAAATTATTGTTTCCTAGAGCAACTCTATTATTAAAGGACAGAAGATAAATGTGTCTTGCAAATCTACTCAGAAACAAACTACTTGAAAGGATTGAAAGTTGAAAAACTGAAATGGTAAGTCTTGAAGTTTTGGTGGTTTTTTGTTTTTTTGCTTCCTAGATTAACACTTGAAAATGCAAGATGATTTAGAGAATGGAATTTGTAAAATTGCAAATGTCAGAATATGTTATGAAAGACATTTATTTTGCAGATCACTGGCCAACACATAAATTGTTGACTGCAGGCCATGTTCAGATGAAATTCTCTAAGTTGAACAGAGAGTAGAGCTGCAACATAAAAAAAATATAAATAACATCACAAAACATAAGAATAATGCATAGTATTTTCTGTTCCATTTTAGAAGGGCAAAAAATGAGTGATGAGATTTTTCAGGAACAAAAGTAAGCATGCAGAAGACACATTTAAAAAAAATGAAAGGAGCATAAATCATTACAGCCTATTAAATATACACAAATATGCACCAATAAGGAAATTCTCATATGCTTTCAGTAGTTGATATCATGATGTTTTAAGACTAGATAAAACAATTTGTGGATAAGGACCTAACATAAAGTTCAAAGACTTTTCCAGAAGAAAAATACTTTCTTTTATTTATGCATATAGTTAATCACTAAGGGTTTGAATCCTGAATATACTCAAGTGTAACTGAAGAAACAAATAATAAATTATAAAAAACAACATCTGAACATCCAGTCACTGCTTCAGGAATGTGATACATGCTCCAGCAACATATTTGAACGCAGGAAAAGATTCAGGTTTTCAGTGAGGCCTTATTTCCTTTCTCAGAGATAAGTGTCCTGGTTTCAGCTGGGATGATGATAATTTTTCCTCTTAGCAGTTAGAACAGTGCTGTGTTTTGGATGCAGTGGTGGATTTGGTATGAGAAGAATGCTGATAACTTACTGATAGTTTTAGTTATTTCTGTCAAAGACTTTTCAACTTTTCATATCTTGCTACTGTGCAGATGCACAAGCCAGAAGGGCCAGAGCAATGAACCCAAATTGGGCAGTGGAATATTCCATATCATATAATGTCATGCTCATTATGTAAATGAGGGTTGGACAGGAAGCAGGTATTCTTTCTTCCAGGATTTTCCCTGAGCTAGCTATCTGAGAACAAATCAGACCTCTGTTGGTAAGCAGTAAGCAACTACAATGCTACTTTTAAAATCTACTGTTATTATATACTATTACCATAATATTATTTTTATTACTATTATTTTTGTCACAACCTGTGAGTCTCATTACCTTTACCTCTGCAGTTCTTTTCTCTTATCCTAGCACAGTGGAGGGTGAGCAAGTGACTGCACTGTGTTTGGCTGCCAGATGGATTCAAACCATTACAATAAATAATCCAAATGGAATAAATGGGTTTTTTTTTATTGGAACTTCATTTTCAATTCATTCAAATACATTTTCACACTCAACAAGTCTAAAACTGTTTTATTGTTGGTGGTTGGAATTCTCTTTCATTTTGTATTCAGATATTTTGATGACATATTTCACAATGTAATATGTTTTCTGTGCTCACTGAAATTTCATGTCTAATGTTTTAAGTTCAGAACTGAAAGGAAGATGTCCAAGACACAGTCTGTGTGTTCATTATAAACTATACTCATGTCTCTACTGGTTTTGGATAAATTTCTCTCTCAGTGATCTGATATCTCTGTTATTTATTCTACTGGGGTGGTTTTACTCATTATTATAAAAAAAAAACAAACTGATTTTATAATAACAGTAGTTTAAAAAGCTTCACATTATCATCATTGCCTGATGACTGGAAAAAAGCCAATGGCATTCCAGTCCTCAAAAAAGGCAAGAAGGAAGACCCTGGCAACTATGGACCAGACAGCCTCACCTCCATCCCTGGAAAGGTGATGGAGCAGCTCATTCTGGAGGCCACCTCTAACCACATGGAAGAAGAGAGTTATCAGGAGTAGCCAACATGGATTGACCAAGGGGAGATCTTGCTTGACTAATCTCACAGCCTCCTATGATACCATGATCAAATGGGTAGATGAAAGAAGAGCTGTGGATGACACATACCTTGACTTCAGCAAGGCTTTTGATATTGTCTCATATAAATACCTCATAGAAAAGCTCATGAGATGTGGCATAATTGGCTGGTCTGTGAGATGGTTTGAAAACTGGCTGAACAACAGAGTTCAGAGGGTAGAGATTGATGGCACAGAGTCAAGTTGGAGACCTGATGCCAGTGGTGTTCTCCAAGGATCAGTGCTGGGCCCAGTTTTGTTCAGTATCTTTATCAATGATCTGGATAAGGGCATTGAGTGTACTCTCAGCAAGTTTGCTGATGATACAAAACTGAGAGGGGTGGCCAACAGCCTGTCAGGCTGTACAGGGAGATCTGGACAGAGTGGAGTGCTGGATGAAGAGTAACCATATGAAGTTCAATAAGGATAAGTGCAGGGTCCTGCACCAGGGGAGGAATAACAACAGGCATCAGTACAGATTGGGGACTGACCTGCTGGAAAACAGCTCCATGGAGAAAGACCTTGAAGCCCTGGTGGACAGCAAGTTCTCCATGGGACAGCAACATGTCCTTGTCGCCAAGAGAAACCAATGGCATCCTGGGCTGCATCAAGAAAAGTGTCTCCAGCAGGTCTCAGGAGGTTCTTCTCCCCCTCTGCTCTGCCCTAGGGAGACCACACCTGGAATACTGTGTCCAATTTTGGGCTTCCCAGTCCAAGAGAGACAGGGACCTGCTGGAAAGAGTCCAGCAGAGAGCCATGACGGTGACTGGGAGACTTGAGTAGCTCCCTTATGAAGAGAGACTGAGAGTCCTGGGGCTGTTTAGTCTGGAGAAGACTGAGAGGAGATCTTATCAATGTGTACAAATATCTGAGGGGTGGGTGTCAAGTGGATAAGGCCCATCTCTTTCCGCTGGTCAGCAGCAATAAGACAAGAAGCAAAGGCTACAATCTGGGACATCCTCAATGTGAGGAGAAACCTCTTTACAGTGGGGGTGATGGAGCACTGGAACAGGCTGCCCAGAGAGGTTGTGGAGTCTCCTTTTTGGAAACTTTCAAAATCTGCCTGGATGCATTCCTGTGCCTACTATCCTAGATGATCCTGCTTGGCAGGGAGGTTGGCCTTGATCTCTGGAGGCCCTTTCCAACTTCTAAGGTTCTGTGATTCTGTGATTACATAAAGATAATAGTATTTATTTTCTTTCTTTAATATTTGGCATTACCACCATATTCCTTCTCTGTGACTCCCACCTGGAAATCACTGTAGTCTACTGAAATAAGAAATACTGTAGGAAAGGAGAAACCAGCATGTCAGTGCTCTACTTTTTCTGCTTCTTACTTCCTCTGGAGTTATTTGTTCTCTTTCTATTTCTGTTCTAAGGTATTACTGCCAGTAAGCTGCCCAGCTTAGCCCTTTAAATGTCATTCCATAGAATGATTTCTAATATTCATTTAAATAACTGGTTTTATACTTGATTTCCTGCCCTCTCAATATAAGTCAAGTGCAATTATTTTCCAAATTTTTATTGATAATAGTGGAATTGAACCAGACTCTAATGGCCTGAATCTCAGTTCTAGTGAAGGTAGATCTAAATGGCAGTTACCACAAATTCTTGCACTGTCATAAATTTAAGTCTTTCACAAGTGATTAATTATACATTGAAGACTGTAATTTGTTGTACTTAGCTTTTGAAATCACAGAATCAGAGAATCCACTGCGTTGGAAGGGACCTTTAAAGGTTATCTAGTCCACCCCCACTGTGGTAAGAAAGGATATCCTCAATCAGATCAGGTTGCTCAGAGCCTCATCAAGCCTGACTTTAAATGTCTCTAGAAATGGGGCATCCACCACCCCCCTGCNGTGGTGGAGTCACCGTCCCTGGAGGTGTTCAAGGCACGTTTGGACGTGGCACTTGGTGCCATGGTCTAGTCTTGAGGTCTGTGGTAATGGGTTGGACTTGATGATCTTTGAGGTCTCTTCCAACCTTGGTGAAAAGATTAAAGATTAGTGAAAGATTAAAGATTACAGACCTCCCTAAAATTAATCTAAATCTACCCTTCTCTGTTTTAAAACAACTAAACCATTGCCCCTTGTCCTGTTGCTACATGCCTTTGTAAAGAGTTTCTCCACATTTCACTTGTTGGTCTCCTTCAGCTACGGGAAGGCTGCTATAAAGTCTCCCAGAAGTTTTCTCTTCTCCAGGCTGAAGACCAACAATTCTCAGTCTGTAGGAGAAGTGCTCCAGCCCTCTTATTCTATATTTCTGATTACCAAAAGTAGAGTAAAATTAGAAGTAAGATAAAATTAGCTAACAGATTGTTGTTTCTCTTTCTGTAAGTAGAAATTCCTGCAATATTATATAGCAAGGTGTCCCTGCCTATGGCAGGGGGTTGGAACTAGATGATCCTTGAGGTCTCCTTCCAACCTTATGATTCTATGATTCTGTGATTCTTCCGGCTTGGAGTAGCAGAAGAAAGGGTCAGACCAAGAAATATGTGAAAATTAAGTTAAAATTCCTGATATTCAGTAAGCTGGTTTCCACCACTCACAAGTATGAATTGTTTTGATTCATAGAACATGTTTCCATTAAAGGGAGAAAAACAATCTACTAATAAGGTAGAAAAGGATGGTAACATATCAAATCCACTTTCTAAATAAAATACCAGCTGTATATTCTTTCTTCCAGTGAAATAGATGTTTAGACCACTTATTTTCCTTCCCTTTCCTTGAAATACATTAATTTTACAGCTTCAGATGAAGTACCTCTGGAAGATAAACCATCGATTTAAGAAGATGCTGAAGTTTTTAGGTGACAGACTTCCTTGAGACTCTTATACTCCTCCCTTAAATACATGCTCCATGTTTTACTATTTCTTGTTCTGTTTCTCTCTCTGCTGCTCTGAACTATGTGTCCAACTTTCCTAGCTCCTTCTCTACTGACAATATGTTCTTACTACTTATCAGAAGAGTTTTGAGTATGATTTTCTGTTCCTAATAGCTTTCTAACCTGTACACTACAGTGAAGCAATTGTCCTCATTTAAGGTGAGCTTACTGTACCTGGAATAAGTACAAACATCTGCACATTGTTTATCCACCAGCTTTTATCCAAATGCTCCTGCTTTTTTGACTCCTTCTCCCTATTGTGGTTTTGGAGGTAAATAATAGTTGGTTGTGCTGGTTTGAGGCTACATGGAGCATTTTAATGAAAGAAATTAGATCATTTGCTGTGAAAAGAAAATAATAGTGATGCCTATATAATTTATTGGTTCTGCTGAAAGACATAGTCAAAATACAAACAAAGTCACTCACTTCTTCAATCTGTGTTGTTACGGAAGGGGTAATTA
>WBNM01032297.1:18930-46224 GCA_013399055.1 Ramphastos sulfuratus | reverse complement strand
CAGAAGACACACCAGCTAGAGAGACAGAGACTCTCTCATCTATATTTGTGTTCTTGTTCTTAAACAGCTCAGCAAGCCTGTGAGTGCAGCAGACATCACCAGTGTTTGCTTTTCACAGCCTATAATCTAGTTATTTTAATAAATTCCAATTAGCCTCAAACCAGCACATACAGCTACATTCCCTCATGGAGTTAAAGCTTCTTCCTAGCCTTCAATCCATTTATTTTCTTCTTCTTGTCAGTTAAACGAGTTAACAGAAATGATGATGAATCTCCTTCTGGTTCTCTTTGAAGCTTTAATTCTGCTGCCCAGAGTTTGTGTTGTTTTGTTTTCAGTAACATTCAAAGAGGGTGCACCAATACAGACTGTGTGTAAGTTAGACTCATACAGTAACTGTGCAATGAATGCGTATCACGGCATGGCTCTGTGCATAATTGCAACTGCTTGACAGAACACTGTGTCTAACATTGTCATTACCTGCATATTGCTACTTTTTATCTACAGCCTACAGATGGTTGCTTTCTGCATACCTAACTACTTTCTAACATGACAGGAACTTTTAAAACAATAATTGTACAGGTATTAATGCTGAAATAAAAACTCATGGCCCTGTGTAAAGAATGATTTCGCAAGAATACTTATACCAAAGAAGGAAAATATTTCTTAAAAGTTGGATCATTACACCTGTTACTAGATCTTTGCAGTAACTCTTTACATTTGTCAGTGATGCTACAAATCTCAACCTAAGGCAGCAATTAAGTTAGAGGTGGGAAGAATAGAAACCAAATATGAAGCAGGGATAATGTAATGATAGCGTTTTATTTAGCTAATCAATCTGAGTAGAACAACTTGTAGAGCTCTGATGTATTACAGTGTTTTCATTTGTTGCTTTTCTCTCTTTATAGCCCTGTTCAGGCTGTTGCAGTCACACTGTTAGGTCTTTATTTAACTTTTCTCAATGTTTTAATCCTATCATGGCAGTTCATACTACTTCATTGTCATCAGGATGACTGATTTACTGGATCCATGACTGTTTCTGAAGATAATGACAAAAATCTTTTCTCTGAAGTTGCAGTAGAGTATCTCTTTTCCCAGGGCTTACTGCAGGCATGATTAATAAACTCTGTCCTCTGAGAAGAGGAAACATAACAAGAAGCGAAGAGATTTTGCCTTCCCAGCTAAGTTTAGGGACACATTTGGGTGCTGCTCCAGCCTTGGAGTTTATGAAGGTCTTGTCAGAAATACAGAAGACAAAGCTCCATTACTTAGCTATGACCTGACAAAAGTATTCTAAGAGATGCTTTGTTTTGCTTTTTAAAGTAGCAATGGAAAATTAAGATTCTGTTCAGTTGAAAACAAAGCAATAATTCCAGCTTGCTCCTGAAACTATTTCCCTTCTCTATATCTACAACATCTTGCATTCAGTTTGGGCTCTCTGGGTTTCTTCCAGGTGCCAATTTATCTGAAACATTAGTACAGCTGAGACACGGCAGGGAATAAAATGAGAGGCAGAGCTGTGTTAACAGTTGAGTTCTGTTCTTGCTCTTCAGACTGTCTTGCAGAATCTTGTGCATGTCACAACCTTTCAGCATCTCAGCTGATATGCTTTCAATAACAGGCAACTATAAAACTTTCAGGGCTGGTGGATTTGGCACTGAAATATGCAGCTGAGAGCCAGTGTAAGGGTGAAAATTATTCTCAATATAAACAAATCATTCAGCAATAACAATCCTCTAATTTTTTTTATGTGTTTGTGTCATCAAATGTTGGACCAAGAAATATTCTAAGTATCACTGCAAGGCTAATTGCTTAGCTTTTTGTTGACTACTGTCTATCAGGATATGATCATATACACTAGTATTTAATGTATGTTCCTATGCACTGGAAACAGATGCCCAAATCAGCCAGAGTCTGCAGTGATTTAAAAAAAAATCCATCACTACAGTGACAGATTTCTAGCTATATTTTAGACAATAGACAAAGCATGCATTTCCTTGCTGTCGTGGATTGAGTTGAACCTGCTGCTGTTATTCATAGCATGCTGCAGTCATGCCAGCTTCAAAAATGAAAGTGCTAACTGGAGCAAAGTATTATTTGCAATCTGAGCTTCAAGCCAACATGAGAGGCTTCCTGTTCCAGCTTCTTGGGTGTGGTCTCTTTTCCACAGGGATGGTGATGAGGAATGTGGGAGTTAGGTAGCTGCTGCTATTGGGTTTCTGTTTTATGCCTTTTTTAATGCTTTTTTTCCCCCCCACCTCGTGTTTTACTGTGCTTATTCTGCAAATAGGCTAAGCTAAGGTAACCATGTATTGTATTAGATCAATTAGATTGTTAGCTAAGGTAATTGCTCATTGTGCTTCTGAGAGCTCATGTTATATTAAACTATCTTTTTATCTCAGCCATGAGTTCTGTGTGTTACTCTTCCCCTCACTTCTCTGGTGGGGGACCAGGCAGGTTAGCCCTTGTGCTAAAACCATTACACTCAGGTATATGCTAATGACTGCATCTAGGGAATTAAATGCATAACTCCTGGTTTGTGGTTTTTTTTTTTTTATTTTAAAAAACAAATGCAAACAAAAAAAAACCCAAACAAACCAAAAACAAACAACCAAAAAACCGAAAAACCTGCAAGTTAAATGAGTTCAGAGAATACCTCCCTCCCTGGAGGTGTTCAGGACCAGGTTGGAGGAGGCCTTGAGTGCCCTGTACTAGTGGGAGGGGTCCCTGCCTATGGCAGGGATTGGAACTAGATGAGCTTTGAGGTCCCTTCCAACCTTACCATTCTTTGATTCTATGATCCTATAATAATATTAATAAAAAATCCCCAAACCCAAAAACCAATCAGACAAAGAAACAAAAAAGGAAAAAACAAAGCAAGCAACCAAAACACCCAAACAACCACAAAGTGCCTGCAGTTTGGATGTTTATTTGTCAAAATGCAGATAAGGCAAAACTACCTCCCTGCTCTCTGTTTAGAGAAGAGCAGGTGAAATGCTGCACAAGAGCTTGCCATGAGCATCACCAACTTCTGTCTAAGAGCTATCATTTCAGGTGGCTGATAGTCATAAACTCATCAGAATCTGAATTCCCATTAGCTGACTATGAACTTAGTAATGTATTGTGAAAGCTAAGAAAAAGTTAACTGGATATTTCAAGCAGATACAGCTATTTCATTGGATTCTGGCAAGGAATCATCACTTCCTCATTACTATGTGCTGCTGGATGCATATCTGGTTGATAATTTGAATCTGGAAAGAGAATGCTTCAGGTCATTCTAGCAACAGTCTTACAATATGAAAAATAGGTCAGCCATAAATTTTCAGTTATGATTTTGGTTTGGCAGTAGGCACTCTGTCAATATGAATATTGATTCAGAATTTTATTGTCAGAATTACATTGTCAAGTAAACCAATGCTCTATTTCAACATGCCCATCACTGAATTTTCACCTCAGACAGCAGACTCTTATGATAAAGCATTCCTAGCAAAAGCCAGTCAGTGTCACATCTGAGCCAAGATAATTCACTTACACTGGACCCCACAACAATCAGTGATTTTGTTGCTCTCAGGGTAAAATGTAGAAAACACACTTTGACACAGTTTTCCTGACTTGCTTTTCCTGCATAACATTAAATAAATGTAAACAAAACTCGCTTTCTTTCTGCTCAAGGGCAGGAAGAAAAGAAAACTACAACTGTTAGTAGATTGTAAACATCCCAGTGACATAGGCAAGATATCAGTGGCAGTCTAAATTCTCAAAAGGAGTAAATGGGGAGAGGTTAAATCAGAGCCTACAGGCTCCTGTACATCGACTCTCTACTACACTAGGGAAAGCTTCTTCAGTCAATCCTACTGTCCATCTTGTTATAACTGCACTGATGCTATAGTTTTATTGTTTTATTTGTCTTGGAGTCTTTGGATAAGAGCTTTCTAGAAGCTGCTGTTCTAGGAAACTCAGAGGGTACTTCAGGCTTCCAGTCTTCTGCCTTTTTTTTTTTTTTTCTTAGGGGTAGGCTTGAGCAACACTGTTTATCACAGAGCAGTTGAGCAGCCAGCTGAGCACAGAATGTTAGGGGCTGGGAGGGACCTTGAAAGATCATCCAGTCCAACCCCCCTGCCAGAGCAGGATCACCTACACCAGACCACACAGGAATGCATCCAGGTGGGTTTTGAATATTTCCAGAGAGGCAGACTCAACAACCCCCCTGGGCAGCCTGTTCCAGTCTTCTGTTACTCTCATAGTGAATTTTTTTTTANCCTTCCAGTGTGGCAGCCCCTCCACCCAGTTTGGTGTCATCAGCAAACTTGCTGACAGTGCATTCTGTTCCCTCATCCAAGTCATTGATGAATATATTGAATAGTACTGGTCCCAGTACTGACCCCTGAGGGACTCCACTAGATACAGGCCTCCAAACAGACTCTATCCCATTGACCTTTCTTTCCTTCAACCAGTTTGCAATCCACCTCACTACCTGATCATCAAGACCACACTTCCTCACTTTAACTGCAAGGGTGCTATGGGAGATGGTGCCAAATGCTTTCCTAAAATCAAGATAAATTACATCCACTTCTCTACCACCATCTATCCCCCTGATTATGTCCTCATAAAAGGCTATCAGGTGGATCAAACATGACCTCCCCTTGGTAAAACCATGTTGACTACTCCTATCAACCCCCTTGTCCTTGATATGCCTAAGGACAGAGCTGAGGATAAGTTGTTCTGTCACCTTTCTGGGGATGGAGGTAAGGCTGACTGGTCTACAGTTACCTGTGTCTTACTCTTTTTGAAGACTTGGAGTGACATTCACCTTCCTTCAGTCTTCAGGTACCTCTTCTGTCCCCATCGATTACCAAAGATGGTAGAGAATGCCCTAGCAATGACTTCTGCCATCTCCCTCAGCACCTCTTGGATGTCTGGATTGCTTAATTGATTCCTCACCCAGTCCTCACCAACTAAGGCAAATAAAAGTAATTAAATATTAAATATTTAATATTAAAAAAAAAAAATTCCCCAAACTTATTTACAGTCAACACACAGACAGACTGGGTTATCCGTTTGGAAAAGCTAGCTTTGCAGAATGTATATACAGGCAACCAGAACAATTTCATCAACTTTAGAAAGTTTAGAAACAATAATCAGTTTGAGAAGAGATTCTTGTGGTGCAATCTGCTGCTTGCTTCTATGGGCAACCTCAGAGGAACTTTCAGCTGTTTAAACTTAAACGGCAGGCACAAACTTGGTAAGCTTTAGAGAAAAGAGTCAATTTATTCACACTCAGCATCCTGAGATTTCAGTATTTGTAATCCAAACCAAGGTGTGGCTGCACAAAACAAACAAAGGTAGTTCCAACTGCCTGGTGGTGGAGGTGGTGCTGCTGCAGAGGCTTGCAGTGTAAATTGGGCACATCGTCTGCAGCATCCACGAGCAGGCCAAGGGGAATCTCAGTGTGAGAGTGACTCTTTCCCTGGCTCTCAGGATGCTGCCAGCTCGGCCAGCCGAGGGGCAATGGATTTGAACTGGCAGAGGGGAGATTGAAGCTGGATGTCAGGAGGAAGTTGTTTGCAGTGAGGGTGGTGAGACACTGGCACAGATTGCCCAGGGAGGTTGTGGCTGCTCCCTCCCTGGAGGTGTTCAAGGCCAGGTTGGAGGAGGCCTTGAGTGACCTGTGCTAGTGGGAGGTGTCCCTGCCTATGGCAGGGGGTTGGAACTGACTGAGCGTTGAGGTCCCTTCCAACCTTACCATTCCATGATTCTATGATGTAATTCCTTTCTTTCCATAAAAGGGGGTGAGAGGGGAAGGCATCCTATTATTATTGTATTGGTTTCTGTTAGATATATTTTGAGTTCCCTGGGAACCTTAAACTCAAACCAATACACAAGACATAATCAGAAAAATCTCAGAGAAACCACAGAGTTACATATCAAATCCAAAGGAATTTTCTGTCTGGCAGACTAAACATTTATGTAAACCAAACCATTCACATGGTTTTCATGCAGTTGTAGCACTATACATAATTGATTTGAAGAAACTCCTAATTTCAGACAGAACAGTGGAATGGATCTGCTGCCCCCTCAGCCTAATTGCCCAGACAGGTAAATGTTGTACAGCTTGTTATCCAAGCTGCCTGCTTTGCCAACAGGGATAGTGTACCAGGGATTTAATGGCTTTCGCCTTTGGCATCCTTCACCCACAAGGGATGGAAAGTCTTATTTCATTTCAGTTATATGACAGAGCAGTTACTTAGTGGTCTTTCACCTGGAAAAGGATCAAGACCATAAGTGTTAATTAATCAAAGTTTTTAATGTCTCAGCCACTTTTGCCTCATGCTCCAGCTCTGCGAGATTCAAAAGCTCTATTGAAAGAGTCTGCAAGCCTCAAAGTCTGTAGTTGTTTTGTGGTTTATGAAATGTACTTCCAATTCATTATTAATTAGAAGTTGACTGTTGAACTCCCTGGGAAGGTAGGAGGCAAGGGAAGCATTGGTGTCTTCTGTGCCACGCCTTTGATCTGATTTTTGTGTACTGTACTAGGTCTTTGCAATTTCCTATAAAAACTCCTCACAACACAGAGTATCTGTGCAGTGAGTTGGATGTTATGTGTTCTGAGCTGATCCTTGGTTGACCAAGAATTTCTCCTCATACCACAGAAAACATGTTCCAGCAGACTGCCAGGATAGTCCTATCTCATGATGATTATGGCACATATTCTCCTTGTCATTAAGGATTGTGATCCTTTAGCATGGCATTGACATGGCTGGTAACATCCATAAGCACTGTACTGAGTTTGCAAGGCTTTAAAACTGAGATTTGTCAGTCTTCATGTGTGAACTTTTTTTGACCTGTTGGCATCTTCATTTTGCTTGGTCTAAATGTCACAGCAGTTTCTCTTGTTCACCTTGTACCGATGGCTGGTTTGTCCTACTTCTATTTATCCTTGTGTGATACAGCTGCAGTTTTTTATAGACAACCTGAACAGTTACTCTGTGTAAAACAGGATATTTGTGACTCATACAAAAACTCAGTTTGGGAAAACACAGCACTGTGACAGTGAAGAAACAGAAAGCTGTAAATGTGTGTTACCAAGCCTGTTCTAGAATCCTAGAATGGTAAGGTTGGAAGGGACCTCAAGGATCATCTAGTTCCAACCCCCTGCCATAGACAGGGACACCTCCCACTAGTACAGGGCACTCAAGGCCTCCTCCAACCTGGCCTCGAACACCTCCAAGGAGGTAGTGGAGCACAGAAGTGCTGAATGTGATCTTTGATCACATTCTGTGCTTCTGTGCTCCACAACCTCCCTGGGCAGCCTGTGCCAGTGTCTCACCACCCTCACTGTAAAGAACTTCCTCCTACCATCCAGTTTCAATCTCCCCTCTGCCAGTTCAAACCCATTGCCCCTTGTCCTGTCATTCCAAGCCCTTGTCAATAGTCCCTCCCCAGCCTTCCTGTAGCNCGTAAGCACTGTACTGAGTTTGCAAGGCTTTAAAACTGAGATTTGTCAGTCTTCATGTGTGAACTTTTTTTGACCTGTTGGCATCTTCATTTTGCTTGGTCTAAATGTCACAGCAGTTTCTCTTGTTCACCTTGTACCGATGGCTGGTTTGTCCTACTTCTATTTATCCTTGTGTGATACAGCTGCAGTTTTTTATAGACAACCTGAACAGTTACTCTGTGCAAAACAAGATATTTGTGACTCATACAAAAACTCAGTTTGGGAAAACACAGCACTGTGACAGTGAAGAAACAGAAAGCTGTAAATGTGTGTTACCAAGCCTGTTCTAGAATCCTAGAATGGTAAGGTTGGAAGGGACCTCAAGGATCATCTAGTTCCAACCCCCTGCCATAGACAGGGACACCTCCCACTAGTACAGGGCACTCAAGGCCTCCTCCAACCTGGCCTCGAACACCTCCAGGGAGGTAGTGGAGCACAGAAGTGCTGAATGTGATCTTTGATCACATTCTGTGCTTCTGTGCTCCACAACCTCCCTGGGCAGCCTGTGCCAGTGTCTCACCACCCTCACTGTAAAGAACTTCCTCCTACCATCCAGTTTCAATCTCCCCTCTGCCAGTTCAAACCCATTGCCCCTTGTCCTGTCATTCCAAGCCCTTGTCAATAGTCCCTCCCCAGCCTTCCTGTAGCCCCCTTCAGATACTGGAAGCATACTAGTTGCACCAAAACTTCTGCCCTGGGAAATGTTGCTTGACAAGGATGGAATCTCTGATCAAAAAGAGACATGGGTGGAAACGAAAGGAGAGAGAAACTAGTAGCTAATTTACTATTCTCTTGTGGATCTTGATCTCTTTAGAGAGTTAATCTTCAAAAGAAGAGATTGAGTCTATAGTGATCAAAATCCCTCAGCTAACACATGGAATATTCATATTCAAAATTTTCTACTGTGGGACTAGAAAATGTTTGAAATGCCTAGATATTACAAGATAATTGAACTATTGAGAAGAAAACAAAAAATCAGTCTCATAACACAGATTACAGCACAAATAGACAACTAAATAACACTTTTTTATTTTAAACTGGCATTACAGTGATATTTAGGCTAATCTTATGAAAAGTTCATCTCATTTTCTTTGATGAAAAATAGTCTCCATCTATTCATAAAGAAGTTCCAGTTCCATCAATGAAACCAATTTTAAAAGCAAAGCAAAAACAGTGAGAACTGTGTTTCCTCTTAATGAGCACTCATTCCCCTCAGAAACTTCACAGTCAAAGAGAACTCCATCATGTGGATTAGATTTGGAATGCTAAGAAATAATATCTAAAACGAAAATATTACCTTTGTGACACCATTTTCTGAGAACTTTGGAAATGACCTACGAATGTTCTTCCACCCTTCTTGCACATTTATTGAAAATGAGCTCCNATAATATAATTCTTTTCATTAAAATATTCCAATTAGCCTTAAACCAGCACAGGAATGAAAGAAATGCAAGTGTAACTTAAAGAGAAAGAAATGCTGATACTGCCCAGTGTCTGCACAGATGATTGCACGTTAGAACATTTACACTAACATCACACATCTGCACCCCTGGAACCACTGGTGGCAGCAAGCTGTCAAGACAGGTCTGTTACTGAGAGCTCTTTCCAGAACAGAGCTGCCTGGCATTCACTGTATTTTTCTTTTAAGGCAGAAATAAAGTTAAAACTACTTTACCACCCAAACAATTTACTATTAACACTATCTTGTTACACAAGATACCCTTATTAAGGAAACATGCTTCAAAGCATAAAATTTCTTTTATTAGCTTGTGGCAAATAAAGCAAACAGTAACAACAACAAAAAACATAACCCAAAAAAGCTGCAAGCCATGAAACTCTAAACAGTCTAAGCAAAATAGAAATCCAGTGCTGCCAATGTGTACCAGTAGTCTATGTCAAATGCCACATTCCATGTCTCTTTTGGATATTACCATCTGTGTTTGCCACTTCCATAGTTACTACAGATTTAGGAATGGAAACTTTGACAGAAAGCTCTGCATTTATGAACAAAACATGGTGGAAGCAATGGTAATGCAGACTTTCAGAATTAATGCAGACTTCTAGAATGGCACTGAAGAGAATTGAGTACTAATTGAAGCTGCATGTCTGTTCCTGGCTTGCTCAGAGTGACCAGTAAGACCTGTGTATTACACCTTTTGTACTACTCCTGTGCACCATCTCCAGTGGCCTGAAAGCTGTGCTGGCACAGGTGCAGCAAAACCAGCTACACAACAGCCGCCTGTAACCCCGAGACTACAGATAAGCAGTCTTTCAGTAAGAACAAAAGTCTGCCTAGGACATACACTTCAGGCACTTCAGTTCTTCCCTGGGATATAAAATTGCATTTTAGTTTTTGCCTAGTTACAAATATTGCAGACCATAATGTTTCAGAAGATGTATCTGAATGAAAGGCAGCTTCAAACAAATCTTTACCATGTCTCTTAATGGTGGGATCAGAGGACTGACTTTTTCCCTTTTACAAGGCGTATGAAGGTCTAGAACTGGAACAGGCTCTCCAGAGAGGCTGCGGAGTCTCCTCTGGAGATTTCCAAGACACATCTGGATGTGTTCCTGTGTGACCTGCACCAGGTTATGGTCCTGCTCTGGCAGGGAGATTGGACTCAATGATCTCCAGAGGTCCAATCCAACCTCTAGCATCCTGTGACCCTGTGAAAAGAGCTGTAGGAGATACTTCTCATCTGGATATTTACTGAAGAACCCAGACAGGGCTGAGCTGCACGTACAGAGTGCCACATTCTGCTTCTGTTCACTTTCTGTGTTTTTGAAAACTAAGACTATTGAATTAAACATAGGTATGAGCAGCAGCAATACAACTCTACTTACTGTGCCCTTTTACAGATTTCTCCAGCAAAATAAAAGTCCAACTAATTAAAGAGTTCATTTTATTAGAGCTATGAAGCTTAACTGTAGATGTTTTATTTCAAAGGTCATTTATAGTGCAGATTTTATTGCAGAGGAACAAAAAATGTAGATAGAAAGTGCCTTTTATGACTATAAGGGTGTCAGATAAGTCTACTTGAAAATGTGTTTGAGTGGCACGTAAAGCAAATAGGTACATAAAAACATCTCACAACACCAGCAAATGTAATAAATAATTTTTCTGTTCCTTGATTTTCAGTGCCAGAAATATGCTGCTTAAGAGTTTTGCAGAAAATGCTTTATTCTGTGTTGCTGCAATTCCAGAGAAGAAACATGAGGATGGGGTGGGGGGAAAAAAAAAATAAATTACACTTGTTTACTTTAGAGTCCAAAGAAATTGCTCCATTATTTCAATTTGTCACTTTATTATTTTAGGAGTGTTTTTTACTGAAGTCACAGCTACATGAAATTAAACTGATGGCACATCTTTCTGTGCTTGGTGCTTTCAGTGGTTTTGCATTTCCTCTTGCTGTCAAAGTGATATCAAAACACAGCCTATTGGCATTTATGCTAATATCCTCTTTACCATATTTTATAGTAAATTTGATGTTATTAAAATGTACAGCGTTCCCATTTTTACTGAGGATAACCAATGTTTGCTATATTCCAGGATTTATTAGATTATATTTGGCTCTTCCAAAATTCTGCAAAAAATGAGATAATCATAACTGATATCTGTATAAGGAGACAAAAAAACAGGGATCCTTCCCTTTTGTGATAACTATAAATAGAGCAATAACTAAAACTATAAATATAACTGTAACTAGAACTAGAGCTATAAATAGAACTGTAACTATAACTAAAACTATAAATATAAATATAACTAACTGTAATTAAAACTATAACTATAAATATAGCTGCAAATATAACTATAGATATAACTGTAACTGTAACTATACAACTATAATTATAAATATAAATATAAAATTAATTATATGATCTCTTTGGTTGCATGCAGCTGTAATACTATACCATAGATCATCTGCATGAATAGTAATGTTAAGAGATAGTAGAAACAAAAATCTGAGATTAATGGCAAAAAGGGAAAATTAATGTGAATAGGAATGGCAAAAGAGCCTGTACTTTTAAATATTCAGAGATGCTTTCATAGTTGAATATTATATTAATAAAGAAAAAAAAATACATGTCCTTTCTGTATTTAACTTATCAATATTTCCCTTAGAAAGTCCAGACAAGTTTTGGAAGGTCACGGATGTTTAAGATGTTACCTAGATAAAAATTTAATTTTTCATCAACTCTTGTGCTGGTTTAAGCACAACTCTTGTGGGTTTTCCCTCACATTCTAATACCCTGTGATCATACACCACAATCCCTATTATGAGCTAACTTGGCAGTTGGTGAAAATTCTCAAATGGGCTTTTAAAATTAATGCAATTCTTTCTACTATTTCAATATAAGTAAGGTTCATACATAGCTTTTGTGTTGAGTTGGCAGTCTTCCAGCTACTTTTCTGCACAGTCAATATTATTCTATCATTTTCTGTTGTGACTTTTCTGCTCTGTAGTTGACTGGACAAAGCTGATTGTGGAACATTCGCCTCTGCTGTTTGCCATTGCCTTCCAAGAAGCACATACCTTAATACCATGGTATGTCCTGGGAAGAGCTGCTTAACACCAGCAACAGAAAAGCCTGTGACAGCAGATAGAGAAAAAAAGGAACATTCTCCAGAGTGTACTCAATGTAGCAAAGGCAAGAATCTCAGACAGAACACAGTTCTGATTTTTTTTTTCCTCTTATTTTACTCTTACAGCACTCCAGATAGTTGTGCCACAGGGAGGAGTTGGCTATAACATCATTTTTGCAGACGCCATTAGTGAACTTTGTTTTCTTCAGAATGGCACTTTGAGAGGGTGCTGGCATAGCCGAGTCATAGAAACATTCAGGATTGGAAGGGACCACAAGGATCATCCAGTTCCAACCCCCCTGCCATGGGCAGGGACACCCTACCCTAGATCAGGCTGCCCAGAGCCCCATCTAGCCTGGCCTTAAACACCTCCAGGGATGGGGCCTCAACCACCTCCCTGGGCAGCCCAGGTGTTCAAGGCCAGGTTTGATGAGGCCTTGAGTGACCTGTACTAATGGGAGGTGTCCCTGCCTATGGCAGGGGATTGGAACTGGATGATCTTTGAGGTCCCTTCCAACCTTACCATTCTATGATTCTATGACTCTATCCTAGGTCTGCCTCTTTTGTCCCACTTAGTGTGCCTTTAAGAATAAAGCTTAGCGTTCAGTTATGTGCTAAAGACCTGACCTGAAAAGCAGATTATCCTCATGAGCAGAGATGCAGTACATGTGACAGCAAAAAGAAACTCAGTGATATGCCTTTTAAATAGTCTGCAGCCCGCAAACTTTCCTTACTTTTCTGAAGCACCAAAACCTTATTACAACCCCAACATATCTACATAGCAGTATCTCCCACATCTACTTACTTAGTAGGCAACTAAGCCCCACCCAAACATTTGCTCACTCTCCCCAACAGTGGGATGGGGAAGGGGATTGGAAGGGTAAAACTGAGAAAACTCGTGGACTGAGACAAAGTGAGTTTAATTGGCAAAACAAAAGCTGCTGACACAAGCAAAGCCAAGCCAGGAATGAATTCACTACTTGCCATTGGCAAATACCATCTCCAGGAAAGCAAGGCTCCATCGTGCATAGCGGTGACTGGGGGAGACTAAATTCCATCACTTCGAATGTCTCCCACTTTCTTCTTCTCCAGCTTTGTATTGCTGAGAATGAAGTCATCTGGTATGGGATATCCCTTTGGTCAGTTGGGGTTAGCTGTCCCAGCTGTGTCCCCTCCTGTCGGGGATCGCCAGATGCTGCGGAATCAGGCGACGCTGGGGATCGCTAGGTGTGGGGGGTAGATGACACAAGGAGGGACACCCACGGATATCAGTGTGACACATCCGAGATCACCTCTTCATTGCAGCAAGTCAGCGTGGGCTTACACAGGATAGACTGCCTGGGCACACTGTGCTGGTTACAGGCAGCTCTTCACGAGCTCTTCACACACTGATAAGGCTCCTTTTTCATGGTCACCCTGTTTTGCTATGCTACATCCTTGTTTTACATAACTACCTTCTACATAGCTGCTTTCTTATCTCGAGTGACTCATAGCAGGAGGATAGCAGGAGGAACAGCTGCCCTAGCAGCTCTCCCTCGTTAGTAGGATGCAACACCCTCCCAACTTCTGTGCACTTCCAGCCTACTCACTGGGCTGTGAGAAGCAGAAAAGGCCTTCAGTCTTTGTAAGCACTGCTCAGAAATAGTGAAAACATCCCTTTGTTATCAACAGTTTCCAGCACAAGTCAAAAACATCACTCCATGCTAGCTACTACCAAAAAAAAAAAATTAACTCCACCCCAGCACACCAATCTATCCCCTACAAACTACCCTGTTAGTCTCTGTTGCATAAAACAAAACAATGCTCTGAATATAAAACAATATTTGCTTGCATGATCATTTTAGAAAAGCTATGTTTACTGTGAACAAACCCTAGCAAGTTTATAAGCATAGTTATAATCAGTTCATTCATTATTATTACAAACATGGGTTTGATACCTCCTAATGGAGTGGAAAGCTAATCTAGAATTATTTAAATATCTGTAAATTTTGGACAGCAACATTTTCTTCAGCTTGGCCATTCATTACAACAGCAATTCTCTAGATTTTATGAATTAAATATTAATCATGAAGTATATTGCCTGCAGGTTAGTTGTGAGACCAGACATTGGGAACTGATATTGCAGAGAGGGAAGGAGAAACAAACAGCTAAATAAATCAGATCAGATTGAGAGTTACCTACATATTTTGCCTGTCTGTTAGCAAAGATTTCCCATTGTGGTTGTAGTTTATCTGACTACTTGACAATTAGGACAGGCTTACTTAAAAAACAGCTTGAAATTTTAGATCTACTGTTTTGTGGGGTTGGGTTTTTTTTTTGTTTTGGAGGATGTTTGTTTTTTATCCCTCTAGTAAAAAGAAAATGTGAAATCCACTTGTATAATTTATTTTTAAATGAAATATTTTTCAGCAGTTGGTGAGCAAGTGTGTGCTAATTTGCATGACCTATTATCTCCAGCATCTATTTATTTGTGGTCTTTACTTTCAGAAGAATTGGCATTAATTATAAGTATGGAAGTAATGTGAAATGTCAGCTCAGAATTTTACAGCTTGAAACAGCTCATCCTTCAATAATTAAGTCAATAACATTAATTTAATTTAAACAGTGATGCTTCTTTTTAGACCTTATGGAGTAATTACAATTAGTATTTCATAATTAGCATTTTATTGATGTCCATGCACTGGATTGCCAGGCACCATCAATATACACTGATGATTGGAAGTGATTTGATAAACATTCAGAACTCTTTCATTAATGGCATGACTCCCAATTATGTATTGAGTTAATGAATTCATTTAAGTGTTATGGAGATGAATTTAAAGGACAACTCAACCTTAATTACTATACCATTTACCCCCCCTCTTCCTGAACATTCTAATTATAACTTCAGTAGTTATTATCTTTTAGTATGCAAATATCAGGTTCCTCTGTAAATGCAGAACTAGAACATTTGTGATTTTTTTTTGTGTGCTAACAATGCTAAAATTAGAAGAGGTAATTTTCTTGCAAAATAAAGACTTCTAGAGATTTAAGGATAATCTTTTCCCAGTCATTCCCCATTCACATCAAAGACTAATAGGCTGGAGAGAGCAGAGAGTGTAACTAAGTGAAACTCTTTTGAGCGTTGTTATAAGTTTTCCCCCTATTGATTCAATACATAGTAAGAAAGAATGAAAGAATTAGCATCATTATCCAAAAGCAGGGTGTTTGCAGCCCTGTTTCAGCATAACTTCATAATTCTAGTGTGAAGGAACCCAGGGCTGACTGCTCTGAAATCCATGGCTTCCTAAACCCACAGTGGCTTCACACACACACACATGGAAACTCTTTGGCCCCAGAAACACCTAGAGCTACCAGCTTTTGCAAAAGACAATGTGTCAAGGAGGATGGCAGTCCTGAACTCAATGAAACCTCTGAAAATGCATTCTTTTGTAAGCACGTGCAAACCCAAGTTTTAAGGAAAAGCAAAAGTGCTACCTGTAAGGGACAAAACCCAATCATCGGTTACCAGACGGCTAAGTTATGGCTGTAAATTTCTCAACTCTGCCATATGGAAAGGGACTGCTATTCCTATCAAAGTTGCCTATGCTGCTAGAACATTCTTTCCTCAATGCAAGACCCACTGCAGCACAGAAAACAGACTTAAAGAGGATATGAGAGATTTGCTGTCGCATATGCTGTAGCTTACAAAACAGATATGGTTTCCACAATTCTCCTAACATGTTATAAAAAGGGAAGGAATGGAAGTGTGTGAAACCCAAGGACATCATGGTATTACAGTCTGCCAAAAGCAGTCTGTTGTACTTCTCAGTCTCGACATTTCTTACATCTTTAAAGGTCCTCATGGTGTACAGTAAGCATTATCTGCATAGAAACAGAGTAAAAGGAATGCTAAATGACATGGCTTGAGTGGAGCTTAAAATTGATGAATTGTTAACCTGTCCAATTCCCTAATTCATCTATCCCCTCTCTTTTATTTACCTCTTTTATACCTAGTTTCTCACAAAGCTCTCATATATTTTAAGAACTTACTTTTATTTGTTTATGGCTTTTTCTTTTACTATTTTTTTCAGTGTATATTAGTGGTAGTGGAGGACCAGCCCAGTTTTGAGAAGAGAAAGTCACTTAGCTGTTCCACTCCAGACAAAGCACTGCTATATACCTTATGGCTAAAGGTAGTGGAAAACCAAAATACTGCCCTTAAATAAAGCTCTAAAATCTATTTCCATCCTTGCACAGCTAAAGCAGTACTGTCTGTGGTGAGAGACTCTCTGATTTGTGCTGAAAAGGCAGTGTCTGGAAGACAGATGGCTGCACAAGTGGTACCAAGATCAGGCTGAGAGAGCACCAATTTAGCATCCCACTTGATGGATCTGATCCTAAATTATGTGTGCATCCTCACTGAAGAAACAGGACATCTGATCTGAAAATATATTTGATAGACTATTCAGGCTTCTCCCTGCACTTGGGTAAATCCTTGTAAATTCTTCACCCGTTGCTCTCGAGCAATTTTTTTTTAGTGCAGTGAAAAAACAGTAAATAAATTTATCCTTTATGATTGGCTATGACAAACATAATATGGGAGTTCCTTCTTGTTCCAATACATCTGCATGTGAAAGGATTGTGTATTTTAAGATCACTCCCTGCCAGTCAGAATAAGTCTTGGGTGTGTGCTACTTGACAGAATTCCAGGGACATCATGGAAAACAATGTTGTGTTTTATAACTTGAATAAGTCTATTGAAGAGTTGGGAAAAAAGATCTAAACGTAGATGTTTTCTGAATTTAAACAGTGATTACCTCTGTGTCTAGTGTCTGTGCACAGACTAAGCCACAAGACTCAGTCATACAGTAAGAGGCTCAAAGTGCTTCTATACTTCTTGGAGCATCTATGCTTTACACTCCTACAGGAAAGTTGTCTTTCAGTGTTTGGTGTATTGCAGACAAAAAAAAAAAGGAGGTTGCACTTTGCTAACTCAAAGTCCAATAGATGTGACAAATTTACTATCTAGGTATATCTTAAAGATTCTGAAACCAAGCAATTACCAAAATCAACCCAGTAGTTAGAAAATCAATGTCCCTTTAGAGACCTGACTTAATTATTTTCAAGCTCTGAGGAGAGAAAGAATTTTTNAGTATAATGTATATATATATACACACACACACTTTTTTTTTTTTTTTTAAGATTAAAAATATGCCTACTGCATTGGCATTTGGCATAAGCATTCACTATAAATCAAATGCTTAGACTCAGCATAAATGTCAAATAAATGTAGTGTACAGATGCTGTTTTTTAGGTCAGGATTAATTTTAGAAGACACTTCTCCCAGTTTTCATGAAATACACATTCAGAACACTACATCAGTAAACTACTGTACAACTAGTATCTGAAAATACTTGCTGCTTTAATCTAAACCACTAAAGGGATAAAACTCCTAAAGTAGGTTAAAGTCAGTCAGGAAATAGGAATTTCTGAAACATCAGGATCCTAAGAATTGCAAGAAAATAGTGTAAAAAAGTTTAGTGCAAGGTCTTATGAAGGGGAATGGAGTTGCTGCTTTTAAAGCTTTCAAGGAGGGTACTTTCTGCACTTACAAGTCACAGAAAATGCATCTGAGTGGACTGGCCAAGTTTGCACACACAACATGCAAGTTCACCATCACGTTTCTTCAGTTCCCTTGAACTCCTAACAAATCAGCAACAGTGTGGTCCTACTATGGCACAGATGTTCTCACCTTGATATAGGCAACATTTCTCCATATTAGAAACACAGTCCTGGAGCAGTACCCTGGAAATGGTATTCTCCATTGCCAACACAAGTTATTCTTAATTGCTGTTGGACATAAATATATATGCAGGTTCCCATTTGTATTACATTCTGAATGCAGAATGAAGAATTTTCTTATGAATCTCTTGTATTCCATTCTAACCTGTAAGTGATCTAATTCAAAGCTGATATTTCCATTAAGTTCATTAGTTTCACATTTATAGATCTAAGGCTTTATGAAAGAAAAAAAACTCCACAAAAACCACCAATAGAATTTGACTCCTCACTTTGGGACAAGCTCTGATCTAGGTTTAAATTCTATGAAATGTTTTGAAAAACATAACAATTCCTGGTTTGATTTTTTTTTTTTTTTTTTTGGTCTTGAAAACCAGTCTGTGTTTTGGCTTTAAAGTAGTGTATAAAATCCAAATGTAATAACAAGCTCCGTGAGCAAAATGTCATTCTGTCTAGCAACTGAAGCTGCAGCACCTAACGGTGCTAACTAAATCACTGCCAGTACCACACTGTCAATAAATGACAGTACTGGTATGAGTAATGTGTATACTTAAGGCTACATGTAATGGGAATAAAGTGTGCTTCTCTTGTCAGAAGTGTATCATTTCAGAATCTTCATAGTAGAAGCTTGCTTGATAGCTCAGCAGGGCAGCAAGCAAGGAAGCTAACAGATAAGGACCAGTGCAACAACAGCTATAGCTGCTACGTGTTTCTGCAGCATCATGCCATAACTACAACCTTATTAGAGAAGCAAAGGAGGAAAGGGGGGAAAAAAAAGAAACAACAAAACATCAGAACTACATCTGAAAAAAGGGGCTTTAAAGGGAACTGCCTGTAACTAGTGTGGTAGTACATGTATTGGAGAGACTATAATGCTTGGCTCAAATAAGCCAAAGCGGCTAAGTAAAATGTGCAGATGCCAGAAGGCTGATGAATGTTGACAAGTAAGAAAGTCTCACTGAGCTATCTCATCCTCAGCATTAAATACAAATTAAAAAACAAAGCACAAAAAAAACCCAGATAACCAAGCAAACCTCCAAAATCCACAAAACAGTTTTCCTAAAGTTCTTTTAAAAAGCATATAGACCCCCATAACTGTATGTATGCTGGCAGTTTAGTGTTGCTGCTGCTGTTCAAATATCAGGCCTGATAATGCTATCTAAAACTTTGGAAGTCATTGCATTTTCTTACACGAGCCTCACCTTTCTCCCCCAGCTGCTGGGGACATTTGCAGCTACACAGGTAGCAACATAATACTGCCACTAGACTGTTTGTCCCGAATCCCAGAAGGAGATTTAGAAGAGACACATCTGGAAGGTGTGACAGGTATCTTAAGAAATGTGAGTGTGAAAGTGTCTAGGGAAAAGTGTCATTTATTAGAACAACTGTCTAGTTATGCCTCTTTCATGGCGACTGATGGAGCCTTTCTGTTGATCTACCTCAACTCCACTGAGCAAAGATTTCACACTATGGTGGATTGATGTTGGCTCGTTGCCAGTCTGCCATGCAGCTGCTCCCTCGCTCAGCCTCTTCAACAGGGCAGGAGGGGGAGAAAATAATATGGAAGAGTTCATGGACTGAGATAAAAATGAGTAACACTTATCAGCTGCCACCACAGGCAAACCTGCTCAACTGGGGGAAATTAATTTGATTGTCAATTAAGAATAGAGTTGGATAGCAAGAGATAAAGGCAAAACTCCCTAAAACATCTTCTCCACTGCTTCCCAGGGAAAAGCATCCATCCTCAATTTTTCTACCCACTCTTTCCTCTGTTCTCATTCCTAAGCAGTGTAGGAGCTATGAGGAATGGAGATTGGGACTCATGGAGTTGGGAGCTATAAGGATATGAAACGCTCTGTCTCTTGTCAAGCTGCATACTACATTTTTCCCACTTAGTTTTGGTGTCAGTTTTTCACAAGATACTGAAAGAGTATAGCAGTAGCTTAAGACCTGCACAAGTCAGGTGTGTTCTTTAAATATATGCCTTTTCCTCTGTCAGGAACTCTTGAATAAATGCAACTGGTAGCAAAATAGAACTACTTACAACAGTTCCCTCTAGAATTATAAGGCTTTAAAGCATAATTTCTTGATACTCAGTTGGTTTGCCTTTGATGAGTTTTGTCTTACTGGCAGTTATGTGAGACTGACATCGGAATACAGAAGATCTAAGACTGAAGAAATGACACAAAGGTCAGAAGTAAATCACTAAGTCACACACAGATTTAGTAAGTAATGACACATGTGGATGTGTGATTCCCCACAAAGGTTATTAAGGAGGNGAACTGCCAAACCATCACAGATGTTAGATGTGAAGTAGTAGGTAAGTTGAATGGAGACTGAAAAGAAACAAATGCATGATGTACTGAATTCTAAGGACAAAAACAAAGAGAGAAGTTACTGTTTTGCAACAGCAAATGAATGCATTATGGGAAACACAGGCCATGCTTGTCCAGTTTTGTGAGGCAGTTTGAAATGGTAGTGAGAATTCAGTACCTTGAACCTTGCAGTCTAGTTTGTTTTTGTCATATTAATAAGCTGCAATACAAACATACTGCTGAATGAGCCTCAACTGGTATGTTAAGAACTGATCTCTTTAGAATAATTTTCTGAGTAAAGTTTGTGTGCTTACATAATAGCATTCCATCATATCATTTTGCTAATAGTACAAATTAGTTCTACTACACTTGTCTTTAATGTTCTATCTGTAAAGACCGATGTACACTGGAGGAAAAAGACAAACCCATGCTATTAATTGGCTGTTAAGAAGGCTATGATATCATTTTCAAATGAAAGATTTTTTCTGACTGTTTTAAACCTAAAGGGACCCACAATCCCTGTGTTTTATGAATAAAGTAGAAGGCAACGTGACACTTGTGCAGGATAGCTTTCTGCTCTGCAATCTCATGTAAGTAATGAATTCAAAGAGCTTTTTCTATCTTATTTCAATCAGAAACCTGATGTAGACAAAACCTTATATTTAAACAATATTATGGCTGAGATGTATGCTGACAAACCCTTACAAATTCAAAAGCAGAAGCTTCTTTCAGATCACATGTTTGAACCTGAAATCTTTCTCAGTTTGCTTCATTTGTATGCTCTGAGTGGCTTTCCTCTTTTGTCCAATTTAAATATATGATGTACTTTATGGTGTCTCAAAAGGTGAAACAGACATTCAGTGGCAGCCAGCCCAGCCTCCCTAGCTGACAAACCAAGAAACAATTTGCAGGAATTGAATTAACTTTAAGGACTATTTAAAGGTTTACAATTTAACTGGTTCACACAAGTTTTGCAGCATGCTGTTTAAACAATCTTCAGGGCTTGTGGATATTTTGTGTTTTGGTGAACTTACCAGTTACATAAAAGCATACACTACTATGGAAAACAGCAGCTCCTATCCTTTGTCTTATTTCATTTTCTGGATCATAAATCAGGAGAGCAACTGTTCAAAAGGGAATATTAAAGTCATAGAATCATAGAATGGTAAGGTTGGAAGGGACCTCAAGGANAATACATAGTCCCTCCTGCCTGAGCTCCAGTTTAGATTTATGAAAAGATACTTTTATTAAAACTCTATCGCCCAGCTGCAAATCATGTACCTGGAACTGCAGAGAGATGGATTACTACCACTGAGCATGATCCCTTTTCATTTTGAACCTGTCTTGTAAATTTAGAACACAGTGTGTTAAATGCTCATCTCTGTGAAGGGAGCTGGTTTTGGCTGGGATTGAAGTCCCCACTACAGCTAAATGTCTCCCAGAAAGCACTTTGGCAGGCAATAGTCCTCAGGGTTGTCTTGTGGCATTTTAGATGTCACTTAAGGCTAAACTTCTTGGGTTTCTAACCCTGTATGTGTGTGTGAGGGACTGTTTCCTCATTTTTTATGTTGAGTTCCTTCACATTAAGACTGACACCACCACTCTGCACCATAAAGCTAATGTCAACCAAACCACAAGAGGGAAGGCTTCCTGTTTTCTGAAGGTGATACCAAACTGTGCTGGTTTGGGACTAACTGGAATATTTTAATGAGAGAAATTAGTTATTGGTAGTGAAAAGAAAATATAGTGATGTCTATGTTAGCCATTTGTTCTGCTAAGACATGAAAAAACAAAGGCATGGACAAAGATCAGGCAGTCTCTGCCTGGCTGTCACTGTGTTGACTCTTCTACCTGAACCCACACATTCTCAACTGATCATTCTGCTTCTAACACCTCTTGCTGACCTTTCCAGCTCATTTGGCACATAAGGGGGATTCTGAGAGAAGGGAGGGGGTGGGAAAAAGGTGGAAGTATCTGAAGTATCTTTCCAGTATCTGAAGGGGGCTCCAGGAAGGCTGGGGAGGGACTATTGACAAGGTCTTGTAATGCCAGGACAAGGGGCAATGAGTTTGAAGTGGCAGAGGGGAGATTGAAAGTGGATGTTAGGAGGAAGTTGTTTGCAGTGAGGGTGGTGAGACACTGGCACAGGTTGCCCAGGGAGGTTGTGGAGCACAGAATCACCCAACGTGATCATTGATCATGTTGGATGATTCTATGCTCCACTACCTCCCTGGAGGTGTTGAAGGCCAGGTTGGAGGAGGCCTTGAGTGACCTGTTCTAGTGGGAGGTGTCCCTGCCTATGGCAGGGGGTTGGAACTGGATAATGTCTGAGGTCCCTTCCAACCTTACCATTCTATGATTCTAGGATTCTTCCTTTCCTCCACGAGCTTTATCATGGAAACCTCTAGTTATAGTCATCAGGTACTTCTGGTAAGATAGGTTTTCTCTCTGTTGTCCATGTTCCATCTTCTTCTACTGGTTGTTGTCTATTCCTTTCCTTAATTTGCCACATCTGAGTGACATAGTTCTCTCAGGTGGCTGACACTGGGTCATGATCTGTCATACAGAGCAATTACCATCATCTCTACCAGAGACTGGGGAGCTGTGCCTATTGCTGATGTGTCATCTAAGGCTTTTCCTGTGATTGCAGTATTGTCCCTTGCATGGGCTGGACAGAGAACCACAGAAATCTTGTTAGGAGTTTAAACTCTTGTATTACTTCTCAGTGAATTGCTGGGAGCTTCTGCTGTCAAAGGGCTTTGACTGAATTGGGTCTTACCCCTCAATCACTCCTGAGAAATTCTGCCAACTCTACAAGGATTTTTCATCACCTCTATCCAAATCCCTTCCATTAGTTGGTAGATATGACAGTGCCTAGGACATCAGAGCTCTAGAAAGATCACTTCTGTGGCAGATACCTGCAGTTTCCATATTGAAACATAGTCCATTTTTTGGGGCTGTAGCATAAGAAAAAAATTATAATCTATTACTTGTCTGAACCCTCCACATAGTTAACCAGCTACAAGTGCTGACCTTTCCTTAGGGAATGATTATTTAAGAAGTAGTATTTTCAGTATCCATCTAGTTTTACTGTCCATCACAAGCCTGTATTTGTATCAAAGCCCATTTTTTTTCCCACCTCCTTCCTCTTTTCTGCATTTTAGTTTGAATTTAAGTCACTTGGCTTGCATTTCTGTTAGTTTTTGTTGTTGGCATCTTCACAGTTGGCACTACCAACTCTTCTCAATTTATGGCAAGCTGTGAATGTCCTTAACACTGTATCACACTCCCACCTCCAAAGCAATAATGATGATGATCTGCAAATTATTAATTCAATCCTACTGAAGTAAACAAGAACCTTAACTCTGATTTACATAGCTTTGGATCAAGTCCCTGAAGAACACTCAATGAGTTTTTCCACGTTTATACAGATACCTGAACCCACTATTTACTTTTCCAAATGATCGTAACACAGATCACCATTCTAGAATGATCTGAGTTAGAATGTAAGAGGATCTGGNTCCCTGCCTGGAGGTGTTCAAGGCCAGGTTGGAGGAGGCCTTGAGTGACCTGTGCTAGTGGGAGGTGTCCCTGCCTATCAGGTAGATGATCTCTGAAGTCCCTTCTAACCTTACCATTCTATGATTTCCCCCACCCTCTCAAACAAGCTGATTTATTAAAAGAAATGTGTTTCAGCTTTGTGGGGTTTTTTTATATTTGAACTTTGTGCTAGCATTTATAAAAGTTTAATTTACAAATGAAGTCTTTATTATGTATGAGCAGTCACCACAACACGAAGGCTTTCCATAACTTTTACCTCTCTGAAAATGACTGCTTTGTCAAAAAAAAAGAAAAGAAAGACAAAAAGTATATGTTTTTGGGTCTTGGGGTTTTGTTTGTTCGTTTTTCTTTCTGTATATACCAAATATTAATTATCCTGGCAGACAAGGAAGTAAGTGTTTGATGAGCTAAGACATTTAAATCCTAGAGTAGTAAGTATTTGTCATCACTGTATCTCCACTGGAATATTTGACTTTGCTCAAATACAGATTTTGAAGGTTTGAACTTCTGTGTCCTATTTGTACTTGCAAATCATTTTATTCATCCTTTTCATTTACAGTCCAACTTCTTTACTTGAAAATAAACCCTAAACCTATGTCTTTAGATGGCAGAAAATAAAACCTAGACCTATGTCTCTAGATATCAGAGAAAGGAAGAAAAATACTGAGCTGTTTTCCTTTCTTAGCTCCTTAGACCTATCCATAATGTATCTTGATTTTTTTTTTATATATTTTGATATTCTTAGAAGCTAGATAAATACTCATCTTGACATACAGGTCTTGAATATTGCTTTATCTGGGTGCAGCATCTATTGATGGATGCCCTTAAAGCAAGGTTTTTATTTTCTGGACTCTATTTTTCACTCTAAGTTCCATACATTTCAGTTACTCTCCAAGCTTCTTGTATGTATTTCAAAGCCATCTGCACTTCATTATGATTGTTTGCACAAATCTTTTACCAGGGCTTTATTTCAGTGTCTGTACTGTTATGGGATGGGACCCTGAGTCAGTGGACAGTTGCCCAGAATGAAGAACAACAGCAGCCTGGCCTTTTAAAGGTTGTACAGCCAACACTGCACACATCTCCTCCTCAATGTCTCTTTCCCCATTTCTAGCTACACTCACTCCTCTTCACCATTTCCCCCTCCTGTCTACGAAGTGGTATCTCTGCTATTCCCTTCCTACTTGATTCTCAGCCTGCAGCCCCCATAACAGCAGATACTCAAGTCTCACAGCTCCTAGCCCCCTGCCTCTTCTACTCTCCTCCCTTTTCCCAGAAGTTATTTTGTTGTTCTATAAACTTGAATCTTGTTCTACCCTTGAGAGATATCAACATCATACTGCTGAGAAGTCCTTAGACAGCAGCATCTCTGAGACCAAGGTTAAGATTTAAATAAACACAGTAATATTTAGTCAGAACAACACAGGAGAAAATGTGAGCAAACTCAGAGGGGCTATTTTTCGGCAATGTATCCTTCTTGTATCTGTTACAAAAGCCACTCTCTTCCCTGGTCTAGATATTCAGGTAATTCTCTGACCAAGTCTCTGTTTTTTTTGCTTTCTCAGGATGTAGAAGGAAAGTAAGACCACTCAAAAAAAGAAGCCCCAGTGACAACAAAAATAGATATCTCCCCACCTCCAAGAAAAACAAAAAAAGAAAAAAACCCAACTAACAACAACAAAACAAAAAACAGAAACCAACCAACCACCACCAACAACAAAACAAACAAAAAAAACAGAAAAAGAAAAAACATTCACAGACCTATATTGCAAAACAGCTCTAAATGCTTCAGAGTTGCCCTTATTAATCACTGGGGTACAGTCTTCAAAGGCCTGGGGCAGCCAACATTAGATATGAGATGATTATCTCAGTTGCTTTCAGATTTTATTGTCTTTGATTATGCTACACCCCACAATCTACACTGGAAACAATAGTTTGTAAGAAACAAAGCAAGAAGGAAAAAAACCAAAAAAGGCACAAAGGTGTTTCTCCAGCATCTGCACTTGACATAATAGTGCTGAAATAATCTATGCATGCAGCTCTATGCAATATTCACTAGATAATCCCTGTTGCCATCCACAGGAGTCATGCTTCTGCAGAGCTGAAATCACAATAATGGGAAGATGAAAATGAATCTTTCAGACAAAAAGGGAGTTCATTCTACCCAGAAGGAAAGCAACCTTCTTCTAGAGCACTTAGAAAATTATTTTCTGAGAGAGGGAAAAAGTAGGATTTTCTTTGCCTTAGTAAATTATTCCATCTTAGGTGATAAACAATCTACACAACAGATAAGTGGATCAGTCTGGCCAGTGTCATTAAAGATAATGAAAGAGCTGTTATAAGTATGCTAACAGCAAAAGAAGAGCTAGGGAGAACCTCCACCCACTACTGGATGAAGGAGGGAACCTGGTGACCAAAGCCAAGGCAGAGGCTGAGCTGCTGAATGGCTCCCTTGGCTCAGTATTTGTCAATGACACCAGCTGCTCTGTGAGAGTTCAGCCCTTTGAAACTGGAAAACAGGAATGGAGAGCAGAAAGTAGCCCCCACAATCCAGAAGGAAATTATCAGTGTTCTATCAGAGTGCACTTAGATGTGCACAGGTCTATGGGACCAGAGGGGCTCCACCCAAGGAGCTGGCAGATATGCTCACCAAGCTGCTCACCAGTATTTGTCCTGGGTAACTAAGGAGGTTCCAGCTGACTGGAGGTTGGCAAATGTGATGCCCATCTACATAAAGTGCTGGAAGGATGATCTGAGGAATGACAGGCCTGTCAACCTGATATGGATGCCAGGAAAGGTCATGGAAGAGGCCACCCTGAGTGCCATCACACAGCACTTACACCCAACCAGGCAATCAGGTCCAGCCAGCATGGGTTTACGAAACACAGGTCCTGCCTGACTAATCTGATCTGCTTCTTCATCAAAGTGACCTGCCTAGTGGATGAGGGAAGTGTCATGGACATTGCCTACCTGGACTTTAGTAAACTCTTTGACACTGCCTCCCACAGCATTCTCCTTCAGAAACTCAGGGCACAAGGCTTAGATAGGTGCACCCTGCATTAGATTACAAACTGGCTGGGTGGCCAGGCCTGGAGGGTGTTGGTGAATGGAGTTAAGTCCAGCTAGTGCCCAATTACTACTGGTGACCCCTAGGGTTCAGTACTGGGGTCCAAGCCCCAGCTCGTTCTCTTTAATACCTTTATCAAGGATCTGGATGAGGAAGTTGAATGCCCCCTCAGTAAAATTGCAGCTTACCATATCGATCTGCTAGAGGATAGGGAGGCTTTGCAGTGGGACCTGAACAGACCTTAGGCCTATGGGTTAAGGCTAACTGTATACAGTTTTACAAGGCCAAGTGACAGGTTCTCAACTTGGGTCACAACAACCCCATGGGAAGCTACAGACTTGGGAATGTGTGGTTGGAAAGCTGTGACTTGGAGAGGGAACTGAGGGTATTGTTTGGCAGTCAATTAAACATGAGCCAGCAGTGTGCCCAGGTGGCTAAGAAAGCCAATGGCATCCTGGCTTGTATCAGAAACAAGGTGTCCAGTAGGAACAGG
>WBNM01032297.1:0-18891 GCA_013399055.1 Ramphastos sulfuratus | reverse complement strand
GTCCAGAAAGGGCAGCGAGGCTGGTGAAGGGTCTAGAGCACATGGCCTATGAGGAGCATCTGAGGGAGCTGGGGTTGGTCAGTCTTGAGAAGAGGAGGCTGAGGGGGTACCTCACTGCTCTCTAGAACTACCTAAAGGAAGGTTGGAGTGAGGAGGGGTCCTGCCTCTTCTCAGTGATATCAAATGATAGGAGGAGGTTTCGAGCTGTGCCAGGGGAGGTTCAGGCTGGATGCTAGGAAACATTTCTTCACAGAGAGAGTTGTCAAACATTGGAATGATCTGTCCAAAGCAGTGGTAGAATCACCTTCCCTGGAGGTGCTGAAGCAGCGTGTGGAACCGGTGCTTAGGGACATGGTTTAGGATTGACTCTAAACTGGGTCAAAAATTGGACTGGATGATCTTTGAGGTCCCTTCCAAACATGTTTTCTGTGATTCTGTGGTTCTGTGATAAGATAGCCAGAAAGTTAAATACTGTATCACATTTATTTAATGCATATTCTCAATAGTAACCCTTTAAAATATTGTTGTTCTTCTATGGGGGGGAGAAACAAAAAATCTCCAAGGGGCAAGCTACTGCTGCCAGGTGTGGGTGTTTAGCTCCACTGTCTCCAGGCAAGTGGTGCCTGCTGATGCCAGTGAGGACTATGACCCTCAGTCACTCTTCTCTCTCAGATGAGTGTAGCATAAAGGACATGCTGCACATTTCTATTTCTGTAAGAGCTTTAGCACAATCTTCATGCAGTGTGTGAAACGTGGCAAAATTGTAGCATACTGAAAGGTTGACTGTCCTTTTGCTACCTCCTTCTTCAAAGCAATACTCTCTCATCAGCTTATCCTTCTTCTGGCCCTCTGCTTGAGGTCTTTGTCCTCTTCCCCTCCTCTCTACTGTGCATTAGAATTGACTTCTGTAACTAAGCAGCCTTCTCCAGAAGCTAACCATACAGGCTAATTTTATATTCCTCTGAAAATTCACATCGCAGTGAAGTGTGGTTTGAGGTAAATTTTAGGTCTTTTTATGTAGTTTTACTCCTACAGGTCTCTTAATGTCTCTGCTGCTTCCTTCTGTACTAAATACTCAGGTTGCTGGAGAGTGTGAAACTATTCCAGTTCATTTAAAATTATGGTAGGAATCTGACATATTGGAAAGAGGCAGTGTAGGGCTTGGGGCAGCCAACAAGGATGCTATTGCCAATATAAACCCAAAACTACTAAAAGTACAGCAACAAGACCATGCTCCAGACACAAGTGTTACTGCTAACACTAGTGCAGTGGCTGCAAATACTCGAATAGATATCACTTGTACATGTAAGGATGATTAACATTTACAGAGCTTGGACTACCCTTATCACAAATCCTACATTGCAGTTCACTGCTGGATGAGCTGTGTGGCTAAAGGGTGGCAGGTTTCTCACTTTTTCTTCTCAGCCTATTTTTTTTTTTTTTAAGTATGGTTTTGTTTTCAATTAATATATTTTTCATTTCTCTTCCTTGTTCTGTTCTTTTAATAAAAGTATGTCTTTTAGTAATTTCTCCTCAGACCTCCTCACTTATCTCTGTTAATTATTGGTTTCCCAGCTCAACAAGAGTGCTGCATACTGCTGAAAAGTATCTGTTGATGACAGCTCAGAGCTGTGGGAACACAGAACTGAGGGTGATGCATTGCAGCTTGCTACTTTAGACTGCTCATCTGTACTTGTTAGCTGCTGGATTTTTTACCTCCACTACATAAAAGACGAGATCAGCAACAGTGCAGACAGAGATGTTACTTTCAAGGGATCAGCTGCTAGTTCGCCTACAAACATAACAGCAAGTTTGGGGCATACATGAGGATTCTGTGGAGTTCTTCACCTCTATCCTTGTCTTTGCTTCTGTGGAAAAAGTAACAAGCTGTAATGATGAAGTACATAGAAACATTCCACACCTTGCCTTCAGGAACTTGAAGGAGCTGAGGAAAACAACATCTGAAAGCAGAAACCCCTCAGAATCACACTGAACCTACATAGCACTACTGCCTTGCATGACAAGACCCTGAACTGAGAATCATAGAATCATAGAATGGGAAGGCTGGAAGGGACCTCAAGGATCATCCACTTCCAAACCCCTGCCATAGGCAGGGACACCTCCCACTAGAACAGGTCACTCAAGGCCTCCTCCAACCTGGCCTTGAACACCTCCAGAGAGGGAGCAGCCACAACCTCCCTGGGCAACCTGTGCCAGTGTCTCACCACCCTCACTGCAAACAACTTCCTCCTAACATCCACTTTCAATCTCCCCTCTGCCACTTCAAACCCATTGCCCCTTGTCCTGTCCTTGCAGGACCTTGTCAATAGTCAATATCTAGGTTTCTCCTGTGTTTGGAGCTGATTATCTTCCCTCATTGACTGTAGACAAAAATCTATGGAAAACTCTCAATAACTTTGAGCAGCAAAGGTGAAAACCTGCTCACCAATCTCTTCTAGAATGTGGTGAGTGAACTGCTTTGCAGAAGATGTTATCATGCTTTCACAGTAAATCTGACAATGATCATTTACAAGTGCTTCTGAAAAAAACCAAAACCAGCACACATAAAATCCCCAAGCAACCAAAAAACCCCAAAGAACAAAACAAAGAAAATTAAATGGATGCCATCCAGAGGCACCTGGACAGGCTGAAGAGATGAGCCCAGGCCAACCTCATGACATTCAACAAGGCCAAGTGTAAGGTCCTGCACCTGGGTAGGCACAATGCCAAGCACAGCTCCAGGCTGGGTGGGGAATGGCTGAGAGCAGTCCTGAGGAACAGGCCCTGGGGGGCTGGGGTGATGCAAAGCTCAAGAGGAGGCTGCAGTGTGAGTGCACCCCAGACAGCAACTGTGTGCTGGGCTGCAGCAAGAGCAGTGTGGGCAGCAGGGCAAGGGAGGGGATTGTGCCCCTTTGCTCTGCTCTCCTCAGCCCCCAGCTGCAGTCCTGTGTGCAGTTTGAAAGTGTATGAGTGTATGCCAAATATACCCAAAAGGCTCAGAAGTGTGTAAAGAAACTCCTCTCTCAGATTAGTATTCTTTAAATATTTATCTCAAAAGCCAGTCACAGAATTTGGGAACATTTTGGACTGTGCATTAACTTTCTCTAGAGCTTCTTTTATTTCCTTTTAAAAGCTACAATGTGCCATCTTACTCCCTGTTCTTTAAAAGGAAAAAAAACCCAAACAATTGCAGCCTGATACAGGCTACTGATTTACTTATGTAAGATAATTGGACAAGTGTATCATAGCTACAGAAGTGTTTTATCCACTCTACTTTTCTCATCGTAGTTTCACCCTCAAATAAGCAAGAAATCTAAAACAGATTTGCTTAGACTATCTCCTATAGCTATCTTTTCAACGTGACAAAGTGCTTTTAAAGTCAAAGCTAAGTTTTGTTAGGATATGAACAAGAGAGATGCTTTAGGAAGATGTACATTTTAAGGTGGCTAGGGCAGAAAGAAAAGAAAAATGTACCATAAATACAGGCCCTTTCCTTTGCCTATTCTTGCAGGCAGGGTGCTTTTTGTCACTCGATGTTACCCAACTTCTAGTACCCAGTCTGGTGAGAAATAGTTCAATATCCCATTCAAGCCTTAAGAAGCTTTTAATTTCTTTATACTTGAGGCTTGGCTGCCTGATCTTTGCACTTCCTAGCTTTTTTCCAGGCTCTCCAAGCTGAAAGAACTCTATCTCCTTGACTCTTGCCAGCTAACCTGACAGATATTTGAAGCTTTCTGCTGTGCCTGAGCAGGCTCAACTTGAACAGGAGGGCAGAACACAACCTTCTTCCTTCAAGAGTGCTGCCTATTTGCATCTCTTGAGTCCAAAAGGTATAGCACACCACTTAACAGCAAAGAAAACCCACCCATGCACACTGTCCCTACATTGATAAAAACCCCCAACAGTTGGACACTCAGCATTGCTAACATTGCTCACAATTTACAGGTGTGTCAGTCTACCTATTGACTTCGGTGCAGGTGACCTTGCTGGTACTGAATGTGACTTACAGCACTTTCCCCATTGTTAATTCCTTAGTGCTAAACATGCTAACAGGAAGGGGAAACAATAGAGTGCAGACTGATCCTGTAGCTGCCTTTAAGAAGCACAAAGTTACAGATCTCCAGAAGCTAGAGAGTGTCCAGGAGGTATACTGGAGAGCCTAATCTGTGTATTTCTTCTGATAGTCCTTCATCCCTGTAAAACTGGCTGTATAGTCAGTATCTTCCCTCTGTCCCTTGTCTCTCTCCTCCTGGGAAGGATGCCCAGGTTCTGATCTCCTGCAGAGGAGAGGGACTTGGTTGTCAACCTTGGCAATGCTGCCAGTTAGGCCTGAAGTGGCTGGGGCTGCAAAGCTGAATTTTATGCTGCATCACAAATGCTTTTGGTATGGAGGTAAAGAGGCATGGTAGGAAGGGGGCATTTGAGGGCTGTGGAATTGAGGCCTGGCTGGGGGCAAGCTTTGGAAGGTTCTAGTCTTAAGAGATTTTTGTCAGCCCAGGTCAAAGGACAGGGCCAAGGCTGGATATGAATTTGTGTATTTTACATGTTTTGCTATGCTTACCACTGNTGCTGTGTAACCTCACTAACCACTCTGCTTCTAACCCCCCTGGCCCACCCTCCAAACTTACCTTGCATGTAAGGCAGACCCTGGGGTAAGGCAGAGGGGTGGAAAGAAGGTGGAAGGGTGGTTGGGAGTCCTTCCTGGGGACTGTGATTTCTGGGGGGGGTGATTGTGTTTCTGTATTCCCTTTAACTTGTCTATGTCTGTAACTATTCCTGTCTATGTCCACTTTTGTTCTTCTGATTTTCTTCCCCAGCCACCTGGAGGAAGTCAGTGAGCTGCTGGTTATTTCTTGGTTGCCTGGTGGGTACTTAACAGAGCACTGTTAAAGCATTGCTTTGCCAAAATAGTTGGCTGCACTGAATGTATAATGGAATAACAATTTAACAGATAAATGTACCAGCCAACAAGAGATGAGCTTTTACATAGTTGGTAGAGGCAGAATTCACCCAATCCCTACACACTTATAGGAGCTTGCCTGACAACTGCATGCCTTGAATTTGCATGATTAAGGCTCAGGTATTTTTCACTTAAAGCATTCACATAAATCCCCAAACCACCACTAAACCTCTCTAGCCAACTACCTGTGTCAAACTCTCAAAGCTACTCAAGATTACTGACTGTTTATCTCACAGTCTAAGCCTTGAACTTAAAAGTACAGAGTGGTTTAAAACTTCCCTTCCACTTTAAATCCTTGTCTGTTTATCCTGTCATCAGTAATCCTGGAGACCATATAAAACTTTAGCCTGATTTAAATCCTTTGTTAAAACTCACTTGTGACACCTAGAAATCTCTGCCAGATGGCACTATTTTGGCTAATGACCATTTGTAACTGTCTTTAGCAAAGGCATCTTTCTTAACCTTCTCTCTCTGCTTTCCCCCTCTCCCCAACCTGCTTGGCTATTTACTTATTATCTACATAATATTACAAAAGTTTCTTTCACAAATAGATCTTACAAGAACTAGCATCTGGAGGCACGGTGAAAGGAAATAATGAGGCAGTTACTGTTTAAAGCATTACATAAGAGAAAAAAATAGTTCTAATTTCTCACTGTTAATGGAATTTACACTTAAAAATAACCAAGAACTCGAAAATAAATGAGAAAAGAACAGCATTATTGTTCTGGAAATTTTGGGTAATAGTTTTTCATTTTTATAACCTCTTTTATTTTCCTGAAGGATAAGCAGATAAAACAACATGAGAGGAGCAGTGCTTAATGTGAAAGAGTAAAACTGACAAGGGCTTCTCTCATAACTTTAAATAAGTCATGCAGAATACCTTCTGCATCATAAAACATTGACATTACAATTCTAAACCCAAATTGAATAAAACATACAAGGTTTGCTTTTTTCCTTATCTTATAGAGAGCTCAGCAAAAAGTGTGTGAAGCGACAAACAGCAGCTTCTTGCTACCAGTTATACATTTCTCAAAACAGCAACAAATAATCTTGGGATCCTTTGTAAGCCTTAAAGTCTTTTGTAATTCTGTTTTATTAAACAAAGAATGCAAAGCCAACAAAAAACTAACTTCATAAAAAACATTCTTAGCCTGCGATGTGCTCATTCGAGTATCTAGCAACAGTCATCTATAGAAGCCTTCAGGAAGATACTCAGATGAATTTGTTCCTTTTAGAAGCACTGGCTTCTGTCAGAGATCAGCAGTCTAGTGCAGTATTAGCTAGTCAAACCCTTCTTATGTCCTGCTGGGAGAGGAACAGGCACTGGGGCTAGAATCTCACGTGGCTCCGGCTGAGCTGATTTGAAAATGCTGCATCTGAGATAGGTGTTTTCCCCATTGCAGGCTGCAAGTTCTAGCCTCAAAGAATTATTACTTTGTACCAGTGATAGTGAACGACACCGCATGTACAAAACCCTGGTTTGTATGTGCAAGAGGACAGATTTCTTGTGCATGGTCAGAAACACCCTCTATCACAAATGTGGGGCTCTGTGACTTATGTGTGGTGGACTTACCCGTCCCTGTGCATGTCTGGAACACCTACTATGCAGTGGTGGATAGGAATTTACAGCACCAGAACTAAACTCAGGGTTCAAAGACGTGTCAGAAGAGCATGCCATATCCCTCCAAGAAGCATAGAAGAAGCTAAACAGGCAGCAAGTAACTCCTCTAGTTCTGCCTGCACAATTGATCCCAGCTGCAGCCTTCACATATGACTGCCTCTTAGGATAACAAAATCATTTAGGTTGGAAAAGACTTTAGGATCATCAAGTCCAGTATTTAATTTTAGGCTGCTAAATTCATGTGATGGGTTCAGGCAGTTCAGTCAGTCCCATGCTGATGCCATGCCCACTGTAGGAAGTGGCTGGCTGTAGCAAACTGTGACAGGGCTTGGACTTCAGAGTGTAACTGGTGACACTTGCTGTTTCTGGTGAAAAGGGCTGGCCAAGGCAAGGGATCAGGAGGCTTGTAGTCCACACTGCAAACACAAGATGCCTCTTGTTTCCAGGGCCTTCTTCCAGCTTGGGGGGTGGTCTGTTCCATTTTGCTGGCTTCTGGCTTCCATACTGCACTTTTCCACTTGCTGGCTTGTTTGCTGATTGCTTCTGCTGGCTTGGCTTGTTTGCTCATTTGCATGGTATTGTACATTGCATTATTCCATTAAACTCTCCTTACCTGAACCCACAGGACTTTTGTGTTTCCTTTACTCTTGATCTGTGTGTGGGAGGTTTGCTTGTGTGAGCGAACAGTTGGAATCTGGCCAACAGCTGAGTCTTAAACCAGCCCAGCCCACCACTCCTTCTCTAAATGGCACATCTACACAACTTTCAAATATGTCCAGGTGTGATGACATGACCACTTCCCTGAGCAGCCTGTTCCAATGCTTGACAAACCTGTTCATGAAGACATTTTTCCTAACACACAACCTGAACCTCCTCTTGCACAACCTGAGGCCATTTTCTCCTACTTGGGAGATCAGCATCCGTGTTACAGCAACCTCTTTTCAGAGACAAATAAACTCCTCTCCACACTGAACAACCCAATTCCTTCATCACTCCTAAGAAGAATTGTCCTCTGGAATGTTCACCAGCTTCAGTGTCCTTGTTTTGGACACTCTCAAGAAGCTCAGTGTCTGTCTTGCATTGAGGAGCCCCAAACTGAACACAGTTTTTGAGGTATGGCCTCACCAGTGCCAAGTACAGGGGGACAATCACTTCCCTGCTCCTGCTGGCCACACTACTTCTGATACAGGCCAGGATGCCTTTAGCCTTCTTGGCCACCTGGGAACATTGCTGGCTCATATTCAGGTATTTGTCTTCTTCTGGATGACTCCTAGCATGTAAAATATGCTAGTATTACTTGTTCTCTTAATAATTGCAAGACAGTACCCAAACACTAAATATTTGATAGTGACAATGGCAACAAAAATAGGCATTTGCAGAAAAAGCAGCACAGCACACAAATCAATTTTGTGAGCTTTTGTTGTGCATTTTCATGATTTAAATTGTTTAATGCTGCTGTTTTTCCCCCTGAGCTACAGTTCCTCACAACTCAAGTCATGAAGTGAGATTAAGAAAAGAGGAGGTAATTTCTGAACTCTGCAGGTACTGCTAATAAATTTAAATTGAGTTTAAAGCTCTGAAAACAATTTCTTTAGGAAAAAAATGTGTCCACATGAAAAAAAATAAACCACCCTAAACTCTAGGGTTTATGCACTCTCAAAGGTTTTTTGTTTGATTGGCTTGGGTTTTTCCTTTTAGGTGTAGGGATTTGATTTTTTTTCCTTGCACAACAAGGGTAGGGAAAGGTGATTTTATGCTTTACAATAGCTCCACATTAGCAGTACAGTGAGCTGTATGAAGATTTAGAATTCTGTGGAGGCAGAGAACAGAAGGGGTAGAAAAAATATAAAGGAGCAAATAAAGATTAGAGCAAATATTGTAAGGAATTGGCAGGCTTCTTTCTGTGCACTCTGTTAGCAATCCAGTTGGCAAAAAGCCTTCTAGCATGTGAATGGAAATTCTGCTGGAGGAAGGACTTTGCTGTCTGGGCGAAGCCAGAGGCGCTAGGAAATACAATAGGCTGAAGGCAGCAGACTTGAGAACCATTTGTGAAACGATTGTAATCCTCTGTATAGGGACACACTGAACCAATTCAGCAACAAGTTTCAGTTGAAAACACAGTTACAGCAACATGGAAGTGTTTTACCTTGTACTTTTTTGACTTGAATATACTCAGGTGAATAGAGTATTATTTTAGTTTGTATTATATTTCCATGTTATAGATATGTTTTTGAGGCTAAGTACTTCTGAATATTTCACTTTACACAATAGTGATATTGAGACTATTCATCACAATTTGGTACTAAAGCAAATTTAGAAATGTTAGAACTATCCCTGTTACCCTTTGTATAATTAAAAGGACCAGAGGACTACAGAGAAATGGAAAGATTAATATTGGGAGTCCAGACTGTATTTTCTGCCCATCCAACTTTCTAGGTTGTCACCCTCTGACCTCACCAGTTCTTAGTTCTTATTTGTTTCTGTATAATTTGCCTTGGGAACACAATGTAATACCCCTGCGCAAGGGACTTGGAGCTGCACAATGCTCCAGTGGTGGCACAGAAGCATCAAGTGCTGAAACACAGCTCAAATGCTGAAGTGAGATCCTTGCGAGGCTGGGAATTGTTATATCACATTTATGAAATCTGGGAGGTATAGATGATGCAGAAGGGATGGACAGGTAAAAGATTACAAGGGCATTACCAGGGTATGCAGAGATGCAGTTAGGAAAGTGAAAGTTCAGTTTGAACTACAATTGGACAAAGATGTCAAAAACTTCTAGAGAAGTTCTTCAGATACATTCACAACAAATACAAACAGAAAGAGACCATAAGCTCACTATTAAACAGAAGGGGTGAGCTGGTCACCAACAACACTGAAAAGACAGAGGTCCTTAACACCTTCTTCACCTCTGTCTTTACCAATACTGTTGGGTTGCAGGCCACAGGAAAACAATGCAGGTTGATGCAGAGATAAACCTGCCTTCATAGAATCATAGAATCATAGAATGGGAAGGTTGGAAGGGACCTCAAAGCTCAGCCAGTTCCAACCCCCTGCCATAGGCAGGGACACCTCCCACTAGCACAGCTCACTCAAGGCCTCGTCCAACCTGGCCTTGAACCCCTCCAGGGAGGGAGCAGCCACAACCTCCCTGGGCCACCTGTGCCTAACATCCACTTTCAATCTCCCCTCTGCCAGTTCAAACCCATTGCCCCTTGTCCTGGCATTGCAAGCCCTTGTCAATAGTCCCTCCCCAGCCTTCCTGGAGCCCCCTTCAGATCCTGGAAGGCTACTCTAAGGTCTCCTGGACGCCTTCTCTTCTCCAGGCTGCAGAGCCCCAACTCTCTCAGCCTGTCCTCAGAGCAGAGCTGCTGCAGCCCTCTGAGCATCTTTGTGGCCCTCATTACTTCAGTAATGAAAACAGATAAGTCTTTTACAATAATGTTTTAACTGGTTTAAAGTTTGTTTCAGTTTTCTACCCCATTTACTTAGGTCATTGCAAGCACTTTGGGAAAACAAATGATAAATATTTTTATTAATCTTAGTTTCTGATTTCCTTTGCAAAAGCTAAGTTTTAGACTTTAGTTCACATATATCTCAGTTTTCACATGCCTGCTGTACAGGGAGATGGGTATAGCTGAAAGCAAGTCAATGAGACTAAACCAGTGATTTGCTTGAGGTGTAAGAACTAATTTTAAGAAGGATGAATGCTTTCTTTGATAATAGCTGGATTGTTTGACAGTGTTATCTCCTTTCGCTTCCTCACCAATAAACTCAAAATCATGCTTAGATGAGGCTATGCTAAAAAAGCACCAACAATTCTAAAATGCTGTCATTGCAGCATCATTTCATCCTCTTGTGAGTCAGGCACTCTCTTCACATTCTGTTACCTGGAGACTGAAGGATTGGGCTGGCTGGGGAGGGAGGACACAGCACTTACCTGGCAGCCTGGCCCATCCTTCTCTGTGTTGTACATTGTCACTCTGTAAGACTATTATTTCTGTCATTCTTATCCTTGCAGGCTGCTGAATGCCTTGATTAGCATTTAAAGGGGTTCTCAAGGTTTATGTCAGACACTCAGAATGTACTACGAGAAATGAGAAAACCACAGTTTATTTTTAGTTACTATGCTACCCAGACTGTCATCTACTTTGAGAGGACTTGATTACAAGTACAGTAAATTAATTCAAAATACAATATTACTGTAGAGGAATTGTTTGTGAAGCATTACTCTAAGAGATTTTTAGATTAAAACTGGAGTATAAAATTGGAAATATTATAACATCTGTAAATGGCACAGGAATGTGTTAGAAAAGAGTAAAAGCATAATGACTGGACAGGACTTGAGATATACATTTACACCATGTTTATGTTCATGGACCTACAATTTTGTTGCTCTCAAATTTTCTGAATCTGGCTTTGACCTCAGCAAATTTCACACAAGGCAAAATTCAGCTTGAAATTTATTTTGTGAGGAATGAGCCCACTCTTGTGAAGAATTTTGCTGANCTCCAGGCTGCAGAACCCCAACTCTCTCAGTCTGTCCTCAGAGCAGAGCTGCTGCAGCCCTCTCAGCATCTTTGTGGCCTCCTCTGGACCTGCTCCAACAGTTGGTGGAGCAAAGAATTTATCTGCCGAGCTGCATGGCTGATAAGCCCTCGTGCACAGCTGACATCTCAACTGAGGGATCTTTATAAATTAATTACATATTCCTGTTTTGTCAGTAGCCCATTTGTGTACCCAAAAGCCCACCCTGCGCTGGCTGATGCAGTGCCCTTGCTTCCCTTTTGCACATGTCTGGTAGGGGTCTCTGGTGGTGGTTAGGTGAACTTCAGTCACCTTTCTCCCAGTTGAACTTTTGACCTCGATTGCCTTACGCATGAGCACCACACCTGTTGTTACAGAACCATCCTTACCCGATCACAGAATGTCCTTGATTCTGATCCCAGGGCTGGATCACAGAACCTTACACACTTCCTCTTCACCTATACCCTAATTCTGTATCCTTATATGGTTAAGCTTTTAGTTAAATCAAAATTACTTCCCTCATTTCTGTTTATCACAGTTTCTTTCCTTCCACTACAGAGTTTTGGCTGGATCACCAAAAATAAGATAGGATTAGCATTAGATTTTGGGTTTCAAATGCCATAATGTAGATTAAGCATCTGCCTCCTCGACATGATGATCCAGATGCTGTGTCCAGCTCCGAAAGTCTCACCCATTAATTTTTCAAAAGCCAGAGAAAGTATTAGTCTCAAAGCTCAGTACATTATTATACACTTGCCCTAAACACCTGCTGCCAGCTCCAGATTCAGATGTGCTTTTGACATATCTCAGTTGCAGATTGCAGATTCTAGGAAGAATATTGTACTTCTAAACTAATTAGAAATTCTGAAAACTGTCATCTTTTCAACAAAGCTGCCACTAATGACCTTGTGGAAGAGCACAATCCATTGAGAAAATGTAGTCCTCTCTAACACCTGCCCACTCCTGCCTCCCTGGAAGTTACCCCTTTCCTTGCCTCCTGGCCCCCGGCAGCAGCTGTGGGCCAGGGCAGTGCCCTCAGGGCTGTGCAAGGTACCATGTGCACACTCACCCTTCAGTAGCACTGTTTGAGGTAAGTCTAGCACTCAGGCTCCCAGTGTATAGACCTGTAAAGCTTTGTAGGCATCTGATGCTGCCCAAAGCATGAAAGTCAGGCATATCACATGCTGAAAAGTGAGTTAACCATCTGTGTTTCATAAGGACCTTTTTAATTGTTTTTACTACTGTGTTGCTATTTGTAGATCTGCAGATCAGTAGCATGGCAAAAGGCTGAAATATACTAAGCTTGTTTTGGTGGTGAGTGATTTTATTTGGCTGGCACATTTAATTTCTTCTTCTCTGGCTGGCGGAGTCAAGATGGAATGTAAGTTCAGTTATCTTCATCAAATCCAGCAATTCTGAGAGTGAGACTTATTAGGTATTTCATGTAATATATGCTGGCTTAGCTCTGCTGTCTCATTTGTCTTTGCTTGTGAAGAGACCTTAGAACTCACTTGTGGTAATGTCATTGATGATTTATTAGTTCCCTCATTTCTGAAGATGAATGTCATAACAGACCTCAGTCATTATGCCTTCCCTCCACATATAAATGCAGATTTAGAAAAGAGAGTGAGAAAGAGAATGAGGGAATATTCCCAGCTGGTTTGTGGTCAAGCTTTCCGTGGTAGAAACTGGACATTTAATAAATCTTGTTGTTCAAACATTTCTTCTTCGATGTATCCCTTCGGGCGCATGATACTGAAACGTTCAGATGCTTCCATTCATGCTGCACAGATTTTTTTCCCAGGAACACCAGCAGTCCTTGGTAACAACCCTTTTAAAAGCTTTACCAGAGGAAATGGCTGGCAGAGAGGTACATTTGTCAGATTCACAGAAGGGCAAAGTCCTCGTTTAGAAATGAAACCTGAATGCTACCTACATGTATCTTCTGTCCAATTGTATGGGCTTTCATATATCACTCAAAACTCAAAGAAAAAAACTGTGCACAAAGTGGAGTAAAACAAGGCTGAAGATTGAGCACCGTTCGAGTTCCCTTCTAATCTTCTGTGGATCCTGTGTTACTAAGGATCACAAATCAGGTAGATCTGATTTTCTCTTGAATCCTAGAGACTGGGATCATTCCTTTTATATGCAAGATACAATGCCCAGAATGAAGCTGAGCAGTTGTGTGATAGGTTTAATTAGAATCGTTACAGATATACCACTTGCCGTGATGCAGGTGTATAGGAATTTGAAAGAGATGTAAATACCATCAATGTAATTTAAACATTAATGAATTGCTCTTAACAGCTGAAGATGTTTAGGTTGTTAGAGCACCTGGTTTTTGGAGTGACTGCCCAATAACCATATTATACTTCTTGAATCTGCAGTCTTCACACTGGTAGAAGCCATTTAAAGCTGGTCCACTTTACTCAACCTGATGAGATCATGAAGTCTGTACCCACAAACAAGCCTGCTTTCTGTACAGAACCAATCAAATTGCCTCTCAGAAAAGTGTTTGTTATGTTGAAGGCTATGTAGCATCATGACAGCTAAGCTCAGTGGGGGCACTTATGCCTGCAAGCTAGATGTTGCCTGTAAGCAGGATGGTTCTTAAGGCTTTATCCCTGTATTCATTGCTTCTGTAGGACTAACATATCCTATGTTTGATGAACTTCTGACCATACTTACAATGTACTACAAAAAGGAAAGAACACAAGGAAAGAATATATATATATTTTTTTGCATTTCTTTCTTATGAGATCTGCAAGGAACATTTTAAAAGTATATGGTTTTTTTGCTTATATACAGATGTACGCCCAGGGGTGTTGTGGCTGCTCCCTCCCTGGTTTGCATCCTGCGGTAAACAAGGTGCACAGGCTCAGCTTGTGCCTGCCTTGTGCAAGGCTGTGCTCTGGGTAAAGCAAGCCTATGGCTTCACTTAATATGGTCAGGCTTGGCTAACTGCCATTCTGATTGGCTATTCTGTGTCCAAAGGCCCATTAGCCTCAGGCTGTATTGATAAAAGGAGATGAGCAGGGAGTACAACTTGTGCTCTGCCATTGTATTCGTGCTTGCTACTGCCTTATTGTATCCTGAACTGCCTGGAAACTGCCTGCGTCCAGTTTACCAGGATCAGGCTGTAAATGCCTTCATGCAATCAGCTTGCACAGCCAGCGTGACACTGTGCTGAGACTGCACATGGCATTGCATCCTGCCTGCACCTGAAGGCCTCCTGCCAAGACAGGAAGTCCTGGAGATACACAGATCAGCCAGAGAGCCAAGACCAGGTCAGAGCTGCCTCCTTTCCCTAGCACCCTGAAGCCTGGGAAGAATCAGAAGTCTCAGTGGATGACAAGACAGTAACAGAATTCCCTGAAGGTGTTTGGGTGCTGTCTGAAGCTGTAGGCCAGCCCTGCGAGTCGGGAGATCATTTTGTGAGTGACTACTTAAAGCCTCTTGCAACTCACCATTGCCTTCTGCCATAAGCGGAGAGGAGCTCCCTGAGTCCATCTAGTGGCCAAGCAGAGTATTGAGCACAAGCAGTGTATTGACTGCAGGAACCTTCTCTTCCAATTCAATTAAGATTAAATTATTACTAGTTATTTGTAGATCCTATATTGTTATCTGTATAAAGTTTCCATGACTGTGCAAAGAACCAATTACTATTAAAATTAGTGGCTGGGGTGGCGAGAGTTCTGAATATTGATTATTAATAAACAATATTAATCTTTGAAAATAATATCTCACATAAATTAATTACCCATCCATAACAGTAACTGACACAGGTGAGATAGGCTGGGTTTTTTTAGTGGGTTTTATTTTTTGTTTCTTTGGTTTTTTTCTGGAAGATTTAATGGTAGTTAGAAAACCTTCAAATGTAACAAAGACTGAGAAGTGTCAAAATAAGGTGTTTAAAAATAATTGCAGTATGCAAGAAGGTTTGTAGTATCTGGTGCATCTGTGAAATAAGCAAGGTTGGAACAAGCACATTGAGTGGGAAACCAGCTGATGGCTAAACAGAAAATAAATCAATAAGGAGGAATAGACTTTCAATTGGAGTAATTCCCAAACTGGCTCAGGACACAGTTGCTGTCCTGTCTGAAAAATAATCGTGGGGGTGAATGTGTCTGTATGGGACTGCTCTTTTCAGCATGACCAAGTACATACACCAACCTGAAGTGAGGGGATACTCCCATAGTACTGAGTGTAGGTGAATCTTTTGGTATTGATTTTCTTCTGAATCACTATGGCTATGTTTACAGGAGTTTTAGTTTGACAACTGACCTTCCCACTCACACATCCTAGGCTAGACAACAAGGAACTTGCAAGATGTTTTGTTTAGGTCACCAATGCTGTAGAATATATTTTATCCTTATTTTAGGGATGCCCTTATATAATCAGTATCTCAATACAGTGAGTTGCCAACCATATGCAGTTATTAACATATATCATTCCTTTAACTGTTAGGTTGTTATCCCTACAGCTAGTTTTGTATTCCAAGTAATTATTCTCTCACACCTAAATTTTAACCAGTAGCTATCTAAATTCTAACCAGTAGCTAGCTCTTTGCTATTATGTATCACAACTGAGTTTTCATTGTGGTCAGCATACCTGACAAAACTCAAGTAGCTCGAAGGGTATGGACAAAGTGATCCTTCTCTGTATTTCATCTTTATTACTATCCAAAGAGTATATCTAATCAGAGGTGCTGGTTATAGGTTATAGTCTCCTGGTAAATATTTTAGGAGTTTGAACCCCTCGTTCCCAATGATATTTTAAATCTTCTCCTAGATATTTTAAGTGCAATCCCCTACAGAGAAGCAATTAGTATTCTAAATGTAGTTGCCTCTTCTGAATAAGATTTGGCATTCCATGGCCTGACAGTCCTCTTGGCTGGGAAGCACAGCACTCTGAGATCTGGCAGCTTTCTCCTGATCATTGTTAAGAAGCACAATGGAACACTAAGATATTGTGGCACATATGGATCTTTGATGCATAGGTTTTAATGGGAAGTGCATACATTATAGTTCTTTCCCTTTGATTTAGCTTTTGTATTTTTTAACATAGTCATTTACCAGTGAAAGGTGACAAACAGTAATATTTAGGTGGTTTTTTTTTTGTTTGTTTGTTTCCTTTTCATAAACTAAATGTGTAAACCAATGTCAATATTATTTTCTCTTTGTTTTCCCTGGTAATTTCAGAAAGTAATTGTTGTTTGTCTTTTGCAGTGACTTCAGATTAATAGCAAATATGCACCACCAATTTGCATTGAAAACATTGTTAGACAAATAATAATTACTTGGAAAAGAGCTTGCTGAAAATGCAAAGTCAATTAACTATGGCATTGTTTTACATTCAGCTGTAATTTATAAAGGATCAGTCAGTGGGTTTTAATGGTATTTATATCTTTTCAAGCAGCTATAGCATAGAGCTAACATTAAGTACTCAAAAAGCACTTTTAACTCTTGTCATTAATTTAATTTCTTTCAAACTGCAAATAATGGCAGTTCTCTGACATTCAGCAAAGGGAAGTGCTGCCATCTAAATGCTCTGCTTATTTCCATCTGCTTGTAAATCTATAAAGAAATACGTGTGCTGTTTTAATAGCACTAAACCAAATCCTAGTGACCCTTAGAGTATATTTTTCAGTTAGCAAGATAGTATTTGTCATGGCCTGAAAATGAGACAGCACAAATTCATACCAAGATGAGCACCCAGATATGATATTTTTCCCTTTTTTTTTTTTTTTTTTGAGGTACAATCAGGTCAGAACAAAGTGTTAGCAAACATGCACTCCATGATAAGTATGTATATGTCACAATGTTACAGACTCTTCAGGAAGGACAGGAAGGGGAGAAGGTGAGGGGGTGTTGCCCTCTACATCGAAGTTAGACTAAAAGTCATGGAGCTCCACCTGGGGATTTCCAATGCAAACAACAGAGAGCTTATGGGTAAAGGTTAAAGGGAAGTCACAGGAAGGTGATTTCATAGCAGGAGTCTGCTACAGACCTCCTGATCAGNACCTGTGCTAGTGGGAGGTGTCCCTGCCTATGGCAGGGGTTGGAACTGGATGATCCTTGAGGTCCCTTTCAACCTTCCCATTCTATGATTCTACGATTGTTGTTTTTAAGGATGTGCCTGGAATTTCAATCATATTTTGTGCGTGTTAACTAAATGGATCTCTATTTTGTCTATTTTTTCCTTATTATGGAAATTTCTTCTTATTTTTCAGTCGACAAATGTATCCTGTTTGGTGCTTTTTCTGTTACATTGCCAGGAAAATGGCTAAATACCACAGAATTGCTCCACATAGCTTACTGTTCTACTTATCTCCTTAAGTATGTCACATAATTTCTTTTACAGTATCTGCCAGTTATACTTAACAAACATGTTGTGGTGGGGTTAAAATTACCCCCCAAAATAAAATCACTAGGCTAGCTCAGAAGGTTTGGAAGTAAAATAAAGCTGTGTATTTACAGCAAGCTAAAATTTACTGTGGGCAAGTGGTATATTGACCCCAAGTGATATATTGACCACTGGAACCTTCTCTTCCAGTTCAATTGAGATTGATTAATGTTATNAGGGGCAATGGGTTTGAACTGGCAGAGGGGAGATTGAAAGTGGATGTCAGGAGGAAGTTGTTTGCAGTGAGGGTGGTGAGACACTGGCACAGGTTGCCCAGGGAGGTTGTGGCTGCTCCCTGCCTGGAGGTGTTCAAGGCCAGGTTGGAGGAGGCCTTGAGTGACCTGTGCTAGTGGGAGGTGTCCCTGCCTATGGCAGGGGTTGGAACTGGATGATCCTTGAGGTCCCTTTCAACCTTCCCATTCTATGATTCTACGATTGTTGTTTTTAAGGATGTGCCTGGAATTTCAATCATATTTTGTGCGTGTTAACTAAATGGATCTCTATTTTGTCTATTTTTTCCTTATTATGGAAATTTCTTCTTATTTTTCAGTCGACAAATGTATCCTGTTTGGTGCTTTTTCTGTTACATTGCCAGGAAAATGGCTAAATACCACAGAATTGCTCCACATAGCTTACTGTTCTACTTATCTCCTTAAGTATGTCACATAATTTCTTTTACAGTATCTGCCAGTTATACTTAACAAACATGTTGTGGTGGGGTTAAAATTACCCCCCAAAATAAAATCACTAGGCTAGCTCAGAAGGTTTGGAAGTAAAATAAAGCTGTGTATTTACAGCAAGCTAAAATTTACTGTGGGCAAGTGGTATATTGACCCCAAGTGATATATTGACCACTGGAACCTTCTCTTCCAGTTCAATTGAGATTGATTAATGTTATGTATTATTGCTAGTTATCTCTAGATCCTATGTTATTATCTGTACAGTGTTTCCATGACTCTGTGAAGAACCAATTATTATTAAAATTAGTAGTTGGAGGGACGAGACTCCTGAATATCAAAATTAATAAACAATATTAATTTTGGAAAAATACCATCTCACATCAATGAATTACTCCTCCATTACACCTGGGAAACTCCAGAAGCCTCAGCGGCTATTAAGACACTGACAGAACTCCCTGCAAGCGTTTGGGTACTGGCTGGAAACTATAGTTTAGCTTTGGGAATCTGGAGATAATATTTTGTGAGCAAATATTCCAAAGCCTCTCGGGGAAATTCTCTCTAGCTGAATCCAAGTGCTGCCTTCTGCCTTAAGCAGAAAGAAGCCTCTCGAGTCCCTCTAGTGGACAAGCAGTGTAACTGACCACAAGAAGCTCCTGCCAGTTCTAACAGTTTGTTTGTATATTTGATGTGGGTTTGGG
>WBNM01032289.1:24931-67813 GCA_013399055.1 Ramphastos sulfuratus | reverse complement strand
TTCAATGTCCTTCCCACTCTGTTAAAATAATATAAAGCAAGGAAGGAAAGGTAAGAAGGCAGAACAGAATTTGGAATTCAGTGCTCCCGATGTAGAACAGATTTCCATGTTTGGATTCCACACAGATGTAGCAAACATTTACATGCACAGATGCAGTTGGTTATCTATGCTCATGACTTTTTCTTTCTTCCTTTTCACAGCATTGAGCATTAGTGTTGCATCTTATTCTTCAATCTTCTTTTCATATCACCAGTGGACACCTCCTTGTAGATACTTTGGAAGTTATGGCAAGCTGTGGAAGGCTCTGTGCAAATCCCAGGCAGCAAATAACTTCTGTATATGCCCTTTTAGATGGTGATATCTGAGTGTGCTTAGCTTGGTTCAAGCCATGATTTTCTTTGACCTCCCTTTGCAGGCTATTGTGGAGGCTCCTGTTGTGTCTGCAGTACTTTGTTTTGAGTTGTAACATGGACATGTTGCTTCTGACAAGAAGGCTGTTTCACTAGGAAGGTCACTTGGCTTCATTGTCAGCTCTCTGGCTAAAACTGATCATCAGAGCACAGTGTGTGGCCAGCTGAAACTGCTTGAGTGTTCACATACTTTAGGGAAAAAAAAAACCAAACCAGGCAGTTTTGAAGAGTAAGACTTTATTAATTTGGCAAAATGATTTTTTGTCCGAGCACCAGAGGAGAGGCTGGATAATGGAATGAGATGAAGTGATCTAACTGCTCAGGAGTAGCCCAGCTGCTACAGTTTTCATAGAAACATGGAATTGTCAGGGCTGGAAGGGACCTTAAGGACTATCCAGTTCCAACCCCCCTGCCATGGGCAGGGACGCCTCACACTAGACCAAGTTGCTCAGAGCCCCATCCAGCCTGGCCTTAAAGAGCTCCAGGGATGGGGCTTCCACCGCCTCCCTGGGCAGCCTGTTTGTGCTGATTTGAAGCTAATTGGAATATTTTTTTATGAAAAGAATTAGACTATAGGCTGTGAAAAGCAAACAGTGGTCATGTCTGCTTCACTCATATGCTTGCTAAGATGTGTAAGAACAAGAACACAAATATAGATAAGACAGAGAGAGTCTCTGTCTCTCTAGCTGCTGATTTGGTCTTGGCCTCTCTGTTGTGTAACCTAACTAAGCACTCTGCTTCTAACCCCCCTTGCCCATCCTCCAAACTCACCTTGCATGTAAGGCAGACCCTGGGGTAAGGCAGAGGGGTGGAAAGAAGGTGGAAGGGTGGTTGGGACCCCCTGCTGGGAACTCTGATTTCTGGGAGGGGAATTGTGTTTCTGTATTCCCTTTAACTTGTCTATGTCTGTAACTACTCCTGTCTATTGTGTCTATCTCTGCTTGTACATTGTGCTAAGCTGTCAAAAGAGCTTCAGTCCTTAACTTCCAGCTGGCTGAGTCTAGTCTGGGGGATTTTCATAGTTGGGGGGGGCCAGGGAACTCCCAAAACATCACACTGTTCTAATGTCTCACCACCGTCATGGTGAAGAACTTCTTCTAACACCCATATTGAATCTACCCACTTCTAGATTTGCTCCATTCCCCCCAGTCCTATCACTACCTGACAGCCTAAAAAGTCTCTCCCCAGCTTTCTTGTAGGCCCCCTTCAGATACTGGAAGGCCACAATAAGGTCTTCTTGGAGCCTCCTCTTCTCCAGACTGAACAGTCCCAGTCTGTCTCCATAGGAGAGGTGCTCCAGCCCTATGAGCATCCTTGTGGACCTTCTCTAGACATATTCCAGCACATCCATATCCTTCTTGTAATGGTGGCTCCAGAACTCCAGGTGGGGTCTCACCAGAGCAGAGCAGAGGGGGAGAATTACCTCCCTCACCCTGCTGGCCACACTTCTCCTGATGCAGCCCAGGCTCTGGTTGCATTCTGGGCTGCAGGTGCACACTGCTGGCTCATGTTGAGCTTCTCATCCACCAGCACCCCCAAGTCCCTCTCCTCAGGGCTGCTCTTAAGCCAGCCTATATTGGTGCTTGGGTTTGCCCCAACCCAGATGCAAGACCCTGCACTTGGTCTTGTTCAACCTCATGAGGCTGGCTTGTGCCCACCTCTCCAGCCTGTCCAGGTCCCTCTAGATAGATCCCTTCCCTCCAGCTGTCAGCCACACCACACAGCTTTGTGTCATCAGTGAACTTGCTGAGGGTGCACTTAATGCCATGGAAATGATCTGAGGCTTGGAGCAGCTCTGCCAATGTTTTGCATCTGATTATATATTTCAAGGTAGGAGGTGTTATAGTTTCCTTTGAGGCAATAACAACAACAGTACTTACCTTGTCTTCCTCTTACTCTGCAGGTGCCTGGCATGCAGAACCTATTGATCAGTGTAGGATTTGTGCTATGGTCCATTTATTGAAGATGTGAAGCAGTGTCAAGTCTGAGGTTGGAATTACTGACAGACTAGAGGAAATCTTAGTCCTTGTGATGCACATGGACATGCTAACTTTCAAGTAATTCTAGCTTCTTTTCCCCTCCCCTCCCTTCCCCTCACTCAGCTATCTCAGGGTTCATAGAGATTTCAATGGTTTGTGTGCCTGTAAGTTTGGAACAGAAGTGACCAAAAAATGGGGGACCAGCAATTGTATAAAACTGCCAACAGCAATGAAAACTTGTACTACCAACAACACCAAATGAACTCCCTCCCATCTCTAAATCACAGCTATGGGACCTCTGTTATGGATGCTCCCCAGACATCTCCTCTCTCCCCTCAGTTTCCCCAAGATTCAAGAAACAGTATAGCTTTGCCTGTCGGTTCAAAAAGCCTTGGGTCTATGGACACACCTAGACAAACCAGTTGGACACATTCTGGCTCAGGAAACCACGTCCCAGTGAGGAACAATCTGAATAGTCAAAATGCAATGTGGAGTCCCCTTGGGCAAGGGGAGTCCCACGATGGATACCAATATTCCTACTCTCAAACAAGTGAAAATCGATCACAAAAAATTACCAGTGGGGTCCTGCATAAATTGGATTCCTTTACACAAGTATTTGCTAACCAGAACCTGCGAATTCAAGTCAACAACATGGCTCAGGTTTTGCACACCGAGTCCTCAGTGGTGGATACTTCTAGTGACAGTGCGCTCAGGCAGCTGCTGTCCCAGAAGCCAGCAGTGGAGCAACAACCTGTAGCTTCCAGCGTACAAAGACATCAACCACTGCTGCAGCAGGGACACCAGAATTTCGCAAGCACGCTTCAGAAACAGCAAATGCAAGTCATGCAGCACCAACAGTTATACTACGACTACCAGCAGCATTTGTCGCAGATGCAGATGCATTCTGCCTTCCAGCAAAGGCAGACGCACGCTCAACAAATGCAGTCCCCGCAGCTCTTACCGCAGCAGATGCAGCACTTGCAGCAGCCTCAGTACTATGCTCAGCCACAGCAGGGACATCAGCGGCTCTCGATACCGGAGATCCAGCAGCAGCCGACTCGGCAGCAGCAACAGTGTCCAGTGCCAGTAGCTCAGTATTACCAAGCCCAGCCTGTCATGCAGCAGTTACAGCAACAGCAGCAGCAGATGCAATTGCCGCTTCCTCCGTATCACAGGGAACCTGACCCAAAGACTATGCATGAGCCTCACCAGTACTGTCAGGATACAAGTCATTCCGTGCAGCTCATCCAGCTGGGAGCAGTGCCTCAATATTGCTACCAAGATCCCCATGAACAGTACAGGCACTTGTACCCACAGAGTTTACTGCCGCAGCAGCAGCAAGATCAGCAGAAGCAGTATCCGAGTGAGAGCAGAGTGCCACCTCTGAACTCCCACGTTGGTCTCAGTCCACCAGAGACCACAGAGGATCCCGCATTGCAAGAGCTTAATTCTGTGGGTAATGCCATCCCTCATCGAACTCCTTTGCCACTCTCAGGAGTTCATTTGAACAACAAAAGCTCTCAGCAAGACTCTCCCAGCACCATGTGGCCTCAGGTAGGTAACAGTTCTGTGCTCAGCCAAACTTGTTGTGTGGAGGAGTAGCAAGATGTGGAACTGAAAAGTTTGCAGGGGAGCTGGAAGCTTGCGCTGTGAGCGGTGGGCATCGCTGGGGTGTTTTGGGGAGCTGCATTAACAGGCTTCTGTCTATATTGTTGGCTGGCTTCAGGCCAGGCTGGTGGCAGCACAGAGCTACTGCTGCTGCAGGGCTGCTGCTTCCCTCCTGAGAGGCTGTGGAAAGTTCTGCCTCAGATTCTGGGGAGGAGGGACCCGCTTAGTTACAACAAAGTGCTTTAGCTGATTTCTTACCCCTGAGGGCTAGATTCAGGAGAGTTTATCAACTCCCTGTTTCCAGAAGTGATGCTTCTGGATCAGAGCATAGGCTTCAAAGAGCAGGGCGCTTGCAAGAAAGCTTGCACGAACCATCCTCACCCAGGCACTGATTTGGTACAGATATAAAGGCTCAGAAGCCTTTAATATGAGTAAAATCATGTGCAAAATGCAAACAATGATGTGAGTACCTTCATTTATGCATTAATATTTCCTGTAAAGTTATTTCTTTTTTTTTTCCTGTCCCACTCTTTACCCCTTCCCCTTTGATAACAGGCACAACTGTCAGATGGCAGACTGCAGCCACTGTCCCCAGAGCAAAGGTATTTTTAAAAGATTTTTTTAAAAAAATATTTTATTTCAATGTGAGAAATGCAAAGGAGTACTGCAGTTTAGAGGGAGGGAAATACACTCTTGGTTGGTAGTAGTTGTTGCTCCTCTAGAAATGTCTTTAGTTTTGTGCTTCATGAATTTAAGTCTCTGTGAATTTTCACTGCTGCCTCCTGCCCCAGCAATAGGATCACTTTGCTCTGAAATGTGGGTTTCAAAGAGAAGGGATGGGTTTGGATTTTCATCTTCAACAGCAGGGATCTTCTGGTTTTTCTCAAGGTCTCACTTCTGAAGGGCTGAGACCTCTTCTAGCACAGCTGTCTACCCTAAGCAGAGCATTTTGCCCAAGTACTTGTCCCCTCGCTCACGGCAGCAGTTTGTGCAGGCCTGCTATGGCAGGCCTTGTATGTTCTCAGCCTTCTCCGTCTCCAGGGCTACATTTTGACTGTCATGCCCTGTTCAAAACTTTCCTTCTCTCTTGGGTTACTGCCTGCATACTCCATAGCACTCACCCTGTGCTTACTTGTGGCTTCATCACCATCTAGATCGAAAATTATGCTTCCTCTGCGATAAAGGGAACATAATATCTCTTCTTTTTTTTTCCATGGTAAAAAAAAATGAAATTAAAAACAGTGGCCAGAACAGAGAAACACTTCCTGAGAGAGCTGATGTGAAGAACAGGCTAATGTGCTCAGTATGCTTGAAAGAGTTTAAGAGTTTGCCTGCTCTAAATGGTCATATGAGGTCACATGGAGGAGTAAGAGCATCTCCTAACTTCAAACAGGTAACAGTCTGATTTACTTCAGTTTTTAGCTCCCTCCTTTCCATGTTTATGTTTGCTTGCTTTGCCACGCTTTGCTTTGCTGTCAAAACTTGTTCTTCTCAGAACTATTTTGTTATGTCCTAAGTAGAAATGCACAGAATTCTGCTAGTTTGTAGGTTTGAAGTCTTGCTGCACAGTCTGAGGCAGCGGTGGAGGACAGAGCAGCATTTGTCCCTCTCTGTTTCTCTGCACGTTACAAAAACACCCTACCAAATTATGTTGGGAGCACCTACTTTTTTTTTTCCCTGTCATATTTGTTTATGACATTAGAAATATCAGGAACATCAAGTCTTCCTTCTTTTCATTTGGACTACTTGGATGACTAAGGGTTATTTATTGGAAGCCTTCCCAGGCTTTAATTGAAGGAGGAAGATTGTTGACAGCTTTCTTCCCAAGTGTTTAAATTCTATAGGTATCAACAAATACCAAACCAGAATTGTGGGTTTGAATGGTTCAGCTTAAATCTAACTTCCCCTATCAGTCAGTCTTTATCTGCCTTGGTATTTTAGAAATTCTGCCCTAACAGGGTATACCACAAGAAAGCAAAGAGCTACTATAGTTACATCATCTGTGTCTTTGTTTTCAGGTGGGTGATGGAGAAAAAGTGCATGTGTTTATCTCCCCTCCTGCAAGTTACCTTGTAAAGATTGTTAATGTGGTTGTTTATCACCGAGGCTGAATCCTATATAGGAGTCCTAAGTGATCTCCTACCTTCTTTCAAGGGTCCAAAAGCAACGCTGTAGCGTCTTTTGTAACCCTGACCACTTCTTTTCAGCCACGGTGTGCACCTTGAGTAGTGTATCAGTCCAGAAGTAGCCCTCCCTCACCCGGGCTGAAAGCCTTTAATTGTCTGTACAGGATGAAGGAGAGAAACCAGCACAGCAGCCGCTGCCTAAAGAGGTGGATAGCCTCGCACCCATCGTCATGCCAGTATCTGTCCCTGTAAAGCTTCTGTCGCCTGAGCCCAGCACGCAGCCCTCTGCCAGCACTGCCACAGTCAAAGACAAGCCTGCCAACTCTGTGTCAGATGACGAGATGCCCATTCTTGTGAAGATGACTTACTCTCCACCATGCAGTCCAAAAGTGGCCAACCCCTGCTCATCCTCTGTGAGTGCTGCATTTCTTGCCACTAACTGTGCTCTGCTTGTGAAATGCCTTTGCTTAAAGTGCGACTATTTCTAAAATGTTTGTGTTCTAGAATATTTCCTGGAATCTTAATGATGCCCAATGACTGAAAAAAAAAGCCTGTAGCATCATAACATTTCTTCCTCAGTCATTTGAAAATATTCATTTTTCCCTTTGCTTGGAAATCAAGACTATGGTTGAAAATAAACATTCTTTTGATGTGACATTCTGTGACATTCTTTTCTCTCACCAGGACAAAGGGATTTAGTATCTTCTAACTGTTTTGGTTTGTTTGGTTGGTTTGTTTTTTTTTTTTTCCTTTTCCAGACAGCTTCATTTTTCTGTTATTGCTTTAATTCAGCAGTTTACTTCTTCCTGTTTTTTTAAGTCAGATATATGTGCTTCTCATTTTGGCTGAAGGTAGCGCACCGTGCAGTGCTTACATTGTGTACTCTAAGCCTCTATGGATCATAGAATGGTAANGTCCTTCCTGTGCTGGGGGCTCCAGAACTGCACACAGGACTGCAGCTGGGGTCTGAGGAGAGCAGAGCAAAGGGGCAGAATCCCCTCCCTTGCCCTGCTGCCCACACTGCTCTTGCTGCAGCCCAGCACACAGTTGCTGTCTGGGCTGCACTCACACTGCAGCCTCATGTTGAGTTGTGGACACAGACTTCTGCAGTGAAGTCATTTTTCCCTTTCTCTCTGCATACATCAGATCTTGGGGGAATTCTTGTGTAGGAAAAATAGCTATGCTTAGTGCTTTCATTTCCTTTATAAAACTGAAATTCTCAGGCAGCACAATGAACTGATGAATGAGATGTGAGAATGCTCTTTATTGTTTTCCTGGAAGAGTCTTGGAGCAAGTCTTTCATGTTCTGGTGTAGAATCAGATGCTGCTTGATCCTTCAAATCCATGCTTACAGGCTGTGCTATGATAAAAGACTGCCAGAGAGTGTAAGTACTGTATGGTATTATGTGCACAGTGCAAAGACTCATGTGGTATTTTTTCTTTCTCATGAGGGTGATGGCCAAACAAGGAGACAGCTTATCCCATCATGGCTGACTCATGGTATACATATATTTATCACCTTCCTCCTGACCCTTCATCCAGACATGCACACTCATTTAAACAAATACAACATTTTTACTCACTTCCTTTCAGAGTGAGGTTTTACACATCAACTTGTAACTCAGCAGTGCAAATTTTCTTTTCTATTTGTAGAGAGGAAAGGGACAGTCTTTTCTGAATCCTTGAGCTCTTGAGTGGGAGATCTTCTCTAGAGACATCAGTGTAGGTGGCTTGGGCTTGTGTATTTCTGCAATGTATGTAAAGTGACTGTGATTAAATCTGCCAATGTTTGGCTTAATGTGCATTCATTCACTCAAAATTATGCTTGCAGTCTTTGTTACTGCCCGAGCAAACTCAACTCACAGAGTTTCCTCTGAGTGCTATCTTTCGTGTAAGTATCATAGAATGGTTTAGGTTAGAAGGGACCTCAAAGATCATCTAGTTCCAACCCCCAGCCACAGGCAGGGACAGCTCCCACAAGAACAGGTTGCTCAAGGCCTCATCCAACCTGGCTTTGAACACCTCCAGGGAGGTTGTGGAGCACAGAATCACCCAACGTGATCAAAGATCCCTGGGCAACCTGTGCCAGTGTCTCACCACCCTCACTGCAAACAACTTCTGCCTAACATCCAGTTTCCATCTCCCCTCTGCCAGTTCAAACCCATTACTCATCATCCTGTCATTACAAGACCTTGTCAATAGTCCTTCCCCAGCCTTCCTGTAGGTCCCCTTCAGATACTGGAAGGCCACTCCAAGGTCTCCTTGCAGCCTTCTCTTCTCCAGGCTGCAGAGCCTCAACTCTCATCGCTTGTCCTCATCGCAGAGCTGCTCCAGCCCTCAGCATCTTTGTAGCATTAGAAATTTTCAAAGATCAAAGTTGTTTTTTCTTCTGTAACAAGATTGTGCCATTGGAGATGTCTTTTTTAACACCAAAGAACTGGTGCTGTGTTGCATTTATTTATACTCTGCTTCAAGCTGTCCAGAAAGGCTCCCATGAAGCAGAGTAAATTCAAACAGGAGAACAGTTCATTGAAGAGGATGAATACTTCAAACTAAGTATTCATCAAGGCTACAGGATGGTGAAGCTAAAGCTCACAGTCAAGGTCCATCAGGATCTGTCAAGGTGCAGCAGCAGTGCTCCAAAGGATGCATTCAGTCTTGGATAATGGGAATGGGAACCTTCAGCAAAATGAGAGCTCTTAGATTAGACATCATAATCTCCTTTAATAGATTAATATGGACATAACCACACTGAGGCTATGCCGTAGGTGAAGCAGCATAGGAGTTGAAAGTGTGTAGGATTTCTAAGATGATGTCTTGGTTGGTTAGTTTGGTTTATATTAGTGAGAAAGGTGCAGCTGCTCTTTCACATTTGAAGAGCAGAACAAAATGAGCCTTTAAAGGATTTGGTCTGGGAGGTTTTTAGGGTTTGTGTCTGTTTGAGATTTTGGTATTTTGTTTTGACTTTCTTTAGGATTTTTTCCCCCTTTCTCTTAAGTTTACCATTGAGATGGAGTATGGCAGTAGTTACAGGTAACCCTCACCCTTTCATTGTTCTGAATGTCCATTATCAACAATATTTCCCATAAGGCTGCATTTTTTTTTTCCTGCAAAAAGAAAAACACTTTTTTTTTTTCTTTTTTGTTATTTTGAAAGAAAAAAATATCAACAGCTGTTGGAGAGGACACAGCCATGATCTAACAGAGAGGACAGGACCTCTGTAATCAAAAACATTTCTGCAAGCTGGAACATATTAACGTAAAGGATAAAGGATGACAGAGCTAATACTCCTTTAACATGATTTTTATTGGGTGAATGTGATTCTCCAGAACCACCCATGGTTTACAGTTGTATGTTATCTAAACACAGATTGTAGTCACTCACTTTATGTAGTAGTAGAATTTACCAGATCATACAGGCATTGTGGAGCAACCCTCTGCCAAACTTTGTCTTACACTAAGTTTATCCTAAAGAAGATCTAGAACCTGAACACCTGAGCAATATATTTAAATCTGTGTTCATCAACCACTTTCTGTGAGAACCTGCTTTTTCCTCCTTTCCCCTACTCCCCTCAAAAAAAAGAAAAGACTCCAGGTTTGCAGAAATTCTGTGCCTTCCGCTGTTGTGGGCTGTAGGAATTTATAGTTAAGTTATTTTTAACATTTATATTCTAAAATTCTGGGTATGATACAGTGTCTGAATTTCCCAAATGGTCATCTACTACCCTTTTTTTCTTCAAGGAAAGAGGAGAGTTAAGTTCAGGATTTGTTGCAGCTGGACTGTGCTCAAGCTGATGGGAATGTAGTGATAAGAGGCAAAGAATTTGAATTTATTACGTTTTTCTTCCTTGTGTGCTGCTGAGTACTGCAGTAATTTCACTGAGCTCATGTGTCCTTCTCAGTCAAACAAAATACATGTATTGAAAAATATCTCATGTAAAGTTTCTAATAAACTGAGACTGGCTAATGAAGTAACCCCCAACGGCCTGCATGTTCAGTGCAAATAGAAGTGCCCAGCGTGTTTGGGTGGAGCTGAAAAAGGGTGAGGGAGACAAGGCCTGGGAGAGCTGATTCCTGCATCTTCAAAAGCTGGCAGCAGCCTCTCCATGTGCCTGTGGCTCAGCCCTGCCTTGACCCAGAGGGCTTACTGAGAGAGAGTGGGGGTTTATTTGCACTGTTTGTTTTTCCTCCCCTGAGGCNGTCTGATGAGAGCAGAGTAAAGGGTATAGTAAAGTAATAATGTACTGACCTGACTTACTATGGTGGTACTGCCTGGTGGTAGATACAGCTTTTCTGTGGCTGTTGCCCTAAGCTGTAGGGACTTGTGTGCAAACCACATTTAAACATGCCTAAACACTGACATTCTGCATGTTTTAATTTAGGAAATCAGCAAAAAACTTCATCAAAGTGCTGTAAAATTGGAAGAAAACTTCAAACCACTGCAGGACAAGAAGAAGTATCGACATAGACCCGAACCTCTCTTCATACCTCCTCCTTCCTTCAACTTCAGCATGTCCCACTCTGGTGCCATCCTGTACCAGAGCCAGCTCCGCTCCCCTCGTGTTCTTGGGGACCACCTGCTAGACAGGACGCATGAGCTGCCCCCCTACACTCCACCGCCAATGCTCAGCCCGGTCCGGCAGGGCTCTGGCCTGTTCAGCAGTGTTATCACATCGTCTCACAGCGCCGCGCACGCTCAGCTGCCGCTCACTCCACTGACACCTACTCCACGGGTGCTTCTCTGTCGGTCCAGTAAGTGTTCTGATGGTACACAGTAAATACCACTGTCCTCTCTTCTGGTGGTTCTTGTGTGTGCTTGCATGCATGGCTGATTTGGTACTTCACAAGNCCCTGCTGCCCACACTGCTCTTTCTGCAACCCAGCACATAATTGCTGTCTGGGCTGGACTCCATTTTGGTCGGGGTTTTGCCTTGGATTTTGTAGAGGAGGTATTAAAGCACCAAGTGAAAAGAAGAGTCTGACCAGTGAATAAGGCTGTGACCTTTCAATGTGATCTGCCTCCAGAAAGGACCATCATGCTTCTTCTTACAGCTGGGCCTTACAAAGTAGAGAGAAAAGACCTAGTTTGAGACTCTGGGTTCACCTGGTTTGTTGTGCATCACAAGAAGAGCTGTCTAATCATACATGGCCAGGGCAGGAGAAAACATTGCAAATTAGGAGATTTCTATTACCTGTAACAATTTCCCGTTTATCAACATTTAGTCAGAAACAGTATAATTTTTGCTTAGTAGAATGGAGTAATACTGATTTTTATATGGAGGAGGCAATGCTGCCTGGGAGGTGGAGCATCATCAGTGATACAGTTGCTACCAAAATACCCTTTTCAACTCAAACTCCAATCTCTGTTTCAGATAGTGTTGATGGAAGTGTTGTTCCAATGACACCTGGGCCTGGAGAACAGACTGTTGAACCGTAAGAAAAAACAATACTGTTTTTGTCACTGCTTTTATAGACTACCTCAAGCCTAGACTATGTGGCATAAAGTGTTTTGAACAAGGCAGACAGTGTTTAACTGCCTGAAGTTGTGTTGAGATGGATGTGTTTAAAGTTACTCAGATGGTAGCTGAGGACAGTGGGAGCAAAATTACCATGGGAGACGTAGAAGTCACAGTCCAAAAATGCTAGGAGAGGCTTGATGGGAGGCACTGAAGGTGAAACAGTGGTTAGTGATCACCGGGAAGAGGGTTGTGAGTTAGATATAAGCACATTCAGCATGCTTGCTTTCATTTACATATAGATATGTGTATAGATGTATTAACTGGAGTGTTGGAGGGGTGTTAACTGGTAGGTTCTTTGGGGCAGACAGCAAACAGGATTGTCCCTCAACAGTAACCTCTCTTTCTCTGCTGAAGAGTGCTGTTCTCTGTGGAATAGAAAGTTACTGTTTCAAGCACCTAGGCTCTTTGCTAGTCAGCACCCATACAGGATAGTTTGGGTTGTCTGTAAGGAATGATGACTCAGTCTAGTTTATATTATGTATTGAGATTTTCATTTTTCCCCTGATCAGTTCTCTCTAATACTCAAAATACTTTTCCCACCGAGAGCAAAGCATTGCATAAAGCAATCTGACACAATTTCCTGCCACTCCAGCATAACAGAAATTTTGCTGGAAACAAAGGGAGCACTAATGTGACTTCTGGGGCTTTTTTCTGCATGCTGCATAGTTGAATACTCATTTTATTTGTTTTTATAGACGAATCAATATTGGGTCCAGGTTCCAGGCTGATATTCCTGAGCTGCAGAACAGATTGCTAATGGAGAAAGATGTGCATAAGGCTACTTTAGTTTGGAAACCATGGCCAGAACTGGAGAACAAAGTCTTCCAACAAAGAGGTACAATGACTCACCATTTTAGAAGTTCTTAATCAACCAGTGCCTGTTGAAGAAATTCACATTGATTTCTCATCTCTTCAAAATGTCTGAGAGAATATTAATTACTGAAAATGTAGAGCAAGAGACCGGAACTGCATGTGGTGGCACTTAAAAGTGAAGTCTGGATGAATTGCTTTCTGGCTGCCAAGGGGCAAAGATCATTGCTTGGAAGTGGGATTCTTTTGGGGGTCTGAATGGCCATGGTAAGAACAGAGGTCAGAGATGAGAGGCAGATGATGTCTCCTGTGTCTGTCCTGTGACCCTAAGTGAGAGGAAGTGTGATGGGCTCAGTGGCTTCTGCCAGCCTGCAGCAGTTTGTTCCTGCTTCCAGCATGGTTCATTTCTGTTTTTCTAGCCTGGCTAGAGCCTTCTAGTCAGAGCCACATCACTGGCCTGTGCAATCCACTCCCTCACAGCCAGATCTCTGCTTCTGGCTCTGCACTAGCTCAGCCCATCCTAATGATGAGCTCTGCAAATCCTATCATGTCCCTTCTTCAGCGAGTGATCCTAAAACCAGGAGATGAGGTGCTGGGGAGGGAGAACATGAAAGCTGCTGCCCCAAAGTACATTGTCTGAGTGGCAGTGCAGAATCCTTGGCTCTGGATGTGTGACTGGCAGGCTACTGTATGAGCAGTGAAATGTTGACTTGTTTCTGACAGTGGAAGACCTTCTAAATATGAGCTGTTCCAGTGTGTTACCTGGTGGAGGAACTAACTCAGAATATGCTTTGCACTCTCTCTTTGAAGCAAAAGGAGATATTATGGTAAGATAAGGAGCTGAAAGGGGAGATATTATCCTCTTCTGCAGAGAAATTAGCATGCTTTATTAAATGGATTTACATATGGTTGTATAAAAAAAGAGATTTCTGATTGATTCACAGTGATGCTTTAAAAATCCTGTCATAATTTTGGGGAATGACTTTTCCCGTTCATTCTTTAATAAATTTAAATTTCAAAGCAGTGCCTCTCTGAAGGCTTGCTGTATATTTCATATAGATAAGATTACTTAGTTTATAGCCTTGGGATTTTGAATGTCTTCCAGTGCTTGCTCCAGCCTTAGTATTTCACAAGCTTTATATCTGGTCACAGAGAGCTTAGTCCTCTCCTCGCCCTTATTAAAACCTTTGTTTGTAGCAGCAATCACATCTGCTTATTTGTTCAGAACTGTGAGGTAATTGCACACAGTTCTCACATAAATAATGCATTTGAAATATTTGCATTAGCTTAATGATGAGAATGTTATTAACTAGGGCAAAACATCCATTTTTTTGCCCAGTGTTGGGGAAAGACAAGGGCCTGCACCAGTTCCTGGAAAGATGATTTAAAACAAAATACAACAGAACATAGGACTGGAGTGAGTCTCTCAGGGTTGCCTAATACAGTGGTTTTTAGCTTGTGTCACAGTTTCTCTAGGCTCTATTAGCTGTATCTGAGGGGTCTGAGACAGGTGAATGAACTTACTGTCAGCATGGGTGCTGCACAGTGGGGTCTGCATTGTCAGGGGAGGAATTCTAGGGATCTGCAAATCACCTGTCTTCCTGGTCCAAAGGAGGATTAGATGCACTTGCTGTCATGCCTGACAGATAGCGCAGAAGACTTAATGCTGTAAATATTAACTCCATCAAACTAACCATTAAACAGTGTTAACTAACACTATCAAATCAAACACTATAAACAGATTTGTCTGTGGCAAGCAGAAGGGAGGGAAGTGCTGGAAGCTGCTAAGTAATAGCCACATTTGTGCTAATTAAAGCAGGACAGGTGTGCATTAGGTGCTCTTCTGTGAGGTACAGTGTTAATGGGCCTTGGAGTAATTTGAGGTGATTTTTATGGCAGAAGAGGAAAAAGGGAGAATATTAATTCATGTCCTAGTACCAAAGAGTCTTTAAATGTGTCTGTATGCAGCAGCTAACGGCATTTGCTAATTCTGTTTCCCCCTGATTTTTTCATTTAGGTTGCTCTTGAGAAGCTGCTGTTGAGGAAGCCAGTGAGATTGAAGTGTCATCCTTTGGCAAATTACCACTATGCTGGTAGGTTTCCTTGTGGGCTCTGTGTCTGCTGGGATTCGATGCCCAAGGCTGCCATCCCAAGCTAGAGTATGGGACCACACTGCACTCTCTGCTGTCTGCTGCAGGGATGGCAACATGTCATAGAATCATANACTGTGTACAGTTCTGCATCAAAGATCACATTGGGTGATTCTGTGCTCCACAACCTCCCTGAAGGTGTTCAAGGCCAGGTTGGAGGAGGCCTTGAGTGACCTGTACTAGTGGGAGGTGTCCCTGCCTATGGCAGGGGATTGGAACTAGATGATCCTTGAGGTCCCTTCCAACCTTACCATTCTATGATTCTATGAATTTTGGCAGTTTTTTACCTGACTGATGATGTACAGAAACTTTGCATTCATGTTGCTGTGTAGGGTTCTACACATTTAAAACTGTCTTGAGGAATTTTTTTCCCCCTCTTTAAAATGGAAACTTAATTTGGAGGTCTCCTTTTTTTAAACTGCTGCTCTTTGTGCATTATCATTTACTAGCAGTAAGGTCTTTGTTTGCTGTTATGTAAACATCTGCTGTCATGCCTTCCTTTTTGGAGGTGATGGTGCATGGTAAATGAATATGATAATCAGAAGCAATCCTTTCCAAGAGGCAGTGTTGTAACTCTAGCTAGCATCTTAGCATTGAATGCAGAGCCTCTCATTGTGTGGATCTAGTAAAAAATAAGCAGGTCTTGGATGGTGACTTCTTTAACAAACACAGCAAGAACTGCATTTGATGGAGTGGAAGTGCTCTGTGAAATACACAAGGTGGTGTTAAGCCATTTGACTATCATCTAAGCATAGATGGCAAATCTCTCCCTCTTAGCCCTCCATGTTACTGCTTAATAGTGGCTAATAACTGCTTGGATGCACAGAATAGGGTTTTAGATAAGAGATTTACAACGTTCTCTCCAGTTTATGCCCAAGGGAAAACAAGCCAAGAATCTGCTGGTGGTCAGTCAATGACAGTGTCCAGGGTCACGTACTCATTTCCAGTTACAGTCAGAATATGACATAAGTATAGAAGCAAGCTGTTTTCTGGCTGTTGGAACTCACTGGAAAGACTCCCAAGTAACAGTGACTCTTTGGTAAAGCAATTGCTCGACCCTCGGCCTGACAACAAGAACAGAAACAGGTTTGGTGGCATCTGACTGTGAGAGTGAATAAATGTGAAGATCAGGTTTATGAGTCTTGTTTGGGGAGATGCCTAGGCTTTGCCCAGGCTTTACCCAGGCTTTAGACAACAGCTCTGCCACAGTCTCTAAGCATGGACAAGGGGGTGAATGGACAAGGAGGACATCAGCCAGGAACTCTGACCAGGTCTGCTTTCTGAAGAAACGACACCAAATCACATGTGAGACAGTCAGGGTGTAAGAGAAGGAAGCTGAGGAGAACTCCCAGCAGCCTCATCCTCAGTGAGTGACCTAATTAGCAGATCAGAAATTTCCGCATGTGTGGCAGAGGAGTAGAAAGTCTTTACTGAATCAGCTTCACAGTTTTTCCAGAAAATGTTTTATTGAGATGCAGGAAGGAGCCAGGAAAGACAATTTATTGAGTCTTTCACGTGAGGTGATGCTAATAGTAGCCTTCCAGTATCTCAAGGGGATCTACAGGAAGGCTGGGGAGGGACTATTGACAAGGTCTTGTAATGCCAGGACAAGGGGCAATGGGTTTGAACTGGCAGAGGGGAGATTTAGACTGGATGTTAGGAGGAAGTTGTTTGCAGTGAGGGTGGTGAGACACTGGCACAGGTTGCCACTGGAGGTGTTCAAGGCCAGGTTGGAGGAGGCCTTGAGTGACCTGTACTAGTGGCAGGTGTCCCTGCTTATGGCAGGGATGATCCTTGAGGTCCCTTCCAACCTTACCATTCTATGGTTCTATACTGTGATAGGATGTGGGTCAGGTCCAGCATATGTCATGTATTTGAACCACTGCAGAGGGGGGCTCCCTCCCTGTAGGTGCAGCCCCCTTGAAACCCCCAGTTTGGGCCCAAAGCCCTTGTGGGGATTTGTGGGAGATATTTATTGTCAGTTAACCAGTGCAAAAACAATATAGCAGGTAAAACAAAATGTAGATGGAAGGTCAAAACAAAGACCAGCTTTAAAATTTTATCTGTATTCCAAAGTCCAAAATTCTTTCTTGCTGCATTGCAGATATCTCTCAATACACGTTCTCTGTATCTCCCTCAAGCTAACAAGAGCAAAAACGGTTTCCCAGCAACCAGAGTTAAAAACAGCTTTTCTTCTGTTTCTTTTCCTACACAGGATTTATTCTATTAATTAGGTTACTTCTAATTAACCCCTATAATCTTGTAAGGGTCTCTGCAAATACCACAGCTAACGGGGAAACCCTGCAAGGTCTGAATCCTCCACAGGTGTACAATAAAATTAGTTTTTTGGAAGTGATCTATCATTTTTTTTTTTTTCAAGGTGGTGGGGTAGAGGCAATAGAAGATGACTAGAGAGGTTTGCTGAAAACTAAAACTCTCTCCTTTGGTGTTGTCATGCTTTTTAAAGTTTTATTTTGGCATAGTAAAGCAGGCTTCTGGACTGAATCAGTGTCTTTACCACTGTGCAAAGAGAGGCTAAATGCAAGAAGGGAATGATGCTGGTTCAGGGTGGGAAAGATCCAAGGCAGTGTGGCAGTGAAAAGATCTTTAAGGTGATAACAGAATAAATAAAACTCGTGGCTTGAAGCCAGTGCCTTTCTCTTATGCTTAAGAGAGCTTTAGTGTAAATCTCTGTGGAAATAACTAATGCATGCTTATATCCAGTACTAGAAAAGCCTGCAGAAAACAGGTTACAGAAAAGTTAATGTTGTGGTTTTCAACATATGAAAGATGAGTGAGATACCAGCTGTAAGCCTGTGAGCCTGGACGCTGACAATGAGAAGTGCAAAACGTTTGCTGTTAGAAATGTTTTTTAATAGACGTAAGCAATCCGTGGAGCTCAATACTATGCGTGGTGCCAAGCCCAAGCTAATTGGATTCACTGCAGAGGCAAGCATTTGTATGCAGAACCAGAACACTGACAGGAATATTAGGGATTTCTTTTGATAAAAGTTTCAGGTGTTTCAGAAACTCAGAGTGAAGTAGAATCTTCCCAAAGCATAGGTCACAGAAACACAGAACTTTAGAGGTTGGAAGTGACCTCCAGAGATCATTGAGTCCAATCTCCCTGGCAAGGTCATTTCAAAGCCATCCAATTCATGGCAGGGATCCATCCAGAGGGACCTGGACAGGCTGCAGAGGTGGGCCAAAGCCAACTTCATGACATTCAACAAGGCCAAGTGTAAGGTCCTGCACAATCCCAAGCACAGCTCCAGGCTGGGTGGGAAATGGCTGAGAGCAGCCCTGAGGAAAAGGCCCTGGGGGACTGGGGTGATGAAAAGCTCAAGATGAGGCTGCAGTGTGAGTGCAGCCCAGACAGCAACTGTGTGCTGGGCTGCAGCAAGAGCAGTGTGGGCAGCAGGGCAAGGGAGGGGATTCTGCCCCTTTGCTCTGCTCTCCTCAGACCCCATCTGGAGTCCTGTGTGCAGTTCTGGAGCCCCCAGCACAGGAAGGACATGGAAGTGTTGGAGTGGGTCCAGAGGAGGCCATGAAGATGCTCAGAGGGCTGCAGCAGCTCTGCTGTGAGGACAGGCTGAGAGAGTTGGGGCTCTGCAGCCTGGAGAAGAGAAGGCTTCCAGGAGAACTTAGAGTAGCCTTCAAGGATCTGAAGAGGGCTACAGGAAGGCTGTGGAGGGACTATTGACAAGGTCTTGCAATGCCAGGACAAGGGGCAATGGGTTTGAACTGGCAGAGGGGAGATTTAGACTGGATGTTAGGAGGAAGTTGTTTGCAGTGAGGGTGGTGAGACACTGGCACAGGTTGCCCAGGGAGGTTGTGGCTGCTCCCTCCCTGGAGGTGTTCAAGGCCAGGTTGTAGGAGGCCTTGAGTGACCTGTAGTAGTGGGAGGTGTCCCTGCCTATGGCAGGGGGTTGGAACTGGATGATCTTTGAGGTCCCTTCCGACCTTACCATTCTATGATTGTTTCACACCCTTCCTTTAACGTGTGTAATGCTGCCCACTCTTACAAACAGGGCACTGCTTTGATGCAGTAGAGCGATCCTTTGTTCATTCTATTTGACTAATACTGAGGAAGCACAAATTCATTTCAATTTAAATGTTGATTTTACATTTTCGTGGGCAGTTAGGCTGGTGAAACAAACAGAGAATATCAATATTTGGAAGTTTTATATAATGCTTCCATCAAATGATCAGAAAGCACATTGTGCACGTTGCACATTGCCGCAGTCTCTATCTACTTGTGACTTCTGTCACAAAAGATTTCAGTGTCTTACCTCAAGTCAAGTGCTGCAAAAGGACCTTAGACGCTCAGAGGGCTGCAGCAGCTCTGCTGTGAGGACAGGCTACAAGATTTGGGGCTCTGCAGCCTGGAGAAGAGAAGGCTTCCAGGAGACCTTAGAGTAGCCTTCCAGTATCTGAAGGGGGCTACAGGAAGGCTGGGGAGGGACTATTGACAAGGTCTTGCAATGCCAGGACAAGGGGCAATGGGTTTGACGTGTCAGAGGGGAGATTGAAACAGGATGTTAGGAGGAAGTTGTTTGCAGTGAGGGTGGTGACGCCCTGGCACAGATTGCCCAGGGAGCTTGTGGAGCCCAGAATCACCTTGGGTGGTTCTGTGCTCCACAACCTCCCTGGAGGGGTTCAAGGCCAGGTTGGACGAGGCCTTGAGTGACCTGTACCAGTGGGAGGTGTCCCTGCCTATGGGACCTATGGGGCCTATGGGTTGGAACTAGATGATCTTTGAGGTCCTTTCCAACCTTACCATTCTGTGATTCTATGACTTACTGTCTAAAGAGAAAAATGATAGATGAACTTGCATGTAATTGAATGTGAGGTGACATATGTGGGAATAATCAAAACAACTTTTACATGTAAAGTTATGAGAATAGTTTGGGTCAGAAGAGACCTCAAAGATCATCCAGTTCCAACCCCACTGCCATGGGCAGGGACACCCTCCACTAGACCAGGTTGCTCAGGGCCCCATCCAGCCTGGCCTTGAACACATCCAGGGACGAGGCATCCATGAGCTCCCCCAGGTCTCACCACCCTCACTGTAAAGAAATTCTTCCTAACTTTTCCTTCTTCAAGCTCCATTCCTTCTCATCCTTACAAGCTCTTGTAAGAAGTCCCTTCCCAGTTTTTTTTTTGTTTTTTGTAGTCCCTTTCCAGGCACTGGAAGGCTGCTTTAAGGTCTCTGTGCTGCTTCCTCTTCTCCAGGCTAAACTCTAGGTTAAAGAGCCCAAGCTCCCTCAGCCTGTCCCCATAGGGCAGGTGCTCCAGCCCCTTCTCTACTGGAATGAGATCTTCAGATTATAATGCTAGTTCTATGAAAGCATGAGCTCTGTATTTTACAAAAACTTAAAGAAAAGCCCCAGCAAGTCAAATGTTAAGAGAGTAGAGAATGTGATTATGCCACAGTGCAAGTCTTTGAATTGCTTATATGTTAACCATTATGTCCATTTCTGGTCCCTTCCTCTCTGTAGGAATGTACTGGAAAAGGTTGAAAGAGGGGCAGTAATAAGGACCAAAGGTGTGGCAGTGACAGAAAAGACTTGCAGTTCTGAATAGCATAGAGATGATGCCCAAGAGTTTCTCTTGAAGAACAAGGAGTNCAGAATGGCATTGGCCTTCCTGGCCACAAGAGCACACTGCAGCCTCATGGCCATCCTGCCAGCCACCAGGACTCCCAAGTCCTTCTCCCCTTTAGTCAGTCCCCAACCTATACAGATCCCCGGGGTTGTTCTTTCCCATGTGCAAGACTCTACACTTGCCCTTGTTTAATTTCATCCCATTTCTCCCTGCCCAACTCTCCAGCCTGTGTAAGTCTCTCTGAATGGCAGCACAACTCCCTGCTGTGGCAGCCACTGCACCCAGGTTAGTGTCATCAGCAAACTTGCTGACAGTGCACTCTGTGCCCTCAGCCAGGTCATTAATGAATACATTGAATAATACTGGTCCCAGTACTGACCCCTGAGGGACTCCACTAGTTACAGGCCTTCAGCTGGACTCTGTCCCATTGATCACAACTCTCTGACTTCTTTCCTTTAACCGGTTCCCAATCCACCTCACAAAGCCACTAGGAGCCAGGAAAGAAAGAAAACAAGGTGGCTTTTCATCTGGAAGGTCTGCTGATCTGCAAAACTCCTCAGCAAAAGATAGCTTGGGTACAAGAAGCTTAACTGGTGGAAAGACACTTGGGATGATAGTTACTAAATAAGCAAATTGCAGTAGACTCAGGAAATTGCCTGCACTGAAAGTGGTCAGAGGTTAGGAAAAATTGCCCTGATCTGTTTCCTTGGCAACTGCCTGTGACCTCCAGGAGAGACCAAATGCTGGTTAGATGGACTCCAGGTCTGAGTCAGTGGAGATATATTTGGGTGGCAAGCATGTGTTCTAGGTTTTCCAGTTAACATTAAGGTAAAGGTGGTGGGGTTTTGTTATTGGCTTTTTTTTAATTGTTTGGGTTTTGGTTTTTTTAAGGCTCTGACAAATGGACACATCAAGAAAGGAGGCTGTTCAAAGAGGCATTGTCCACCTACAGCAAAGATTTTGTTTTTGTACAGAAAATGGTAATGTTATTTCTATTCTGTAATTGTTTTTTTTTTTTCATTTGCTATATTCTGTTCCACTTCATTTTTCCCTCCAGTGCCAAGACCAGGTTGTTGCAGGTACTCAGCCAGCAGTGGTGTACTCCATTTGGTGTACCTATGCATGCAACTGCAGCACCAGTAACAAAACAAATAAATACAAATATTTTGTTATTATAAGCTTTCACAGCTGGAATCCAAGTCATGGCATTCCATGTGTGGGGCAAACACAGTGTCCTGCTATCATCTTAGTGTGGCAGTTTCTTCAAAAGTACCTGAATCAATGACATTAAGCTTTGTGCCAGAAGGAGTTGAAACCTGTTAATCAAGAGAGGACATGTTTGGGCTTAATTTTCATGTTCTGCCACAAAGCAGGAAATAGAAGGAGTATAAATATCAAGGCAGAATACCTTACTTGTTAGCTTAAATGCTGAAAAACGTTTGGGTTTATAGGAACTAAGTCTGAATTCCTGAATTTCTCAGTGGTGTTTGTACACTTGAATTACAGAAAGTATATTGGCAGTCATTTTCTAACAAGTCTAGAGAATCCCAGAGAAATGTACTGAAGCTGAAATAGTCAACACAAATTTGACTGGAAAACCTTAACTACAAAAAATGGTTCTGCAAGAATATTCCTGTTGTAGTCAAGCGGGCTTTTTTTCCCCTCTCCATTTGAATGTTTGAGAAATAAAGCCTGCCTCTTTGAATCTCTTAACATTAAAGCAAAATATTGAGATTGGATTATTTCTGCAATTACTTAACTACAGGTTAAGTCTAAGACAGTTGCACAATGTGTGGAATACTACTACACCTGGAAAAAAATCTTGCGCTGGGGTCGGAAGCACAGAACACGTTTAGAGAAGAAAAGAGAGGAGTGCCTGGTAAGTCTAAAAGAACCTCCCTCTAGACCAGGTTGCTCAAGGCCAGGAACACTTTCCACTAGACCAGGGCACTCAGTCATGTTCTGCAGGAGCATTCTGTGACCTCCATTACACCAAGGCTGTGTGTTCCTGGACCCTAATGACACAAAAGGGTTTTGATTTGCTCATTATGTAACTCTAGTCCAGCAATGATAGGTTTTGCTACTGATGAAGGAGGTGAAACTGTAGCTTATTCCTGTACCTTTGCCTGTTTCTAAAGGCAACTCCAGTTACACAGACTGGCAATGCAGTTCTTGGTGTGTAAGATCTGTATTACCAGTAGCCTGAGTAGTCTTCAGAGATGTCTGTTGTTGTTTGGGGGTTTTTTGGGTTTGTTTGTTTTTTTTTTTTGGAACCACTTAATTTTGCCTGTGTATGCAGCATACGTTGCCATTCTAACAGCTGGAGAAGAGTACTGCACCTTGACATCTGTAGAGTCTTGGAGTCACAGCTCTGCAATACATATGGAATTGTAGAATGCACTGGGTTGGAAGGGACATTTAGAAGTCATCTAGTCCAATCCTCGTGCAGTAAGCAGGGACATCCCCAATTAGATTGGGGATGGAGGATATTTTGAGCACTATGGTGAAGCTTCATAAACTGTAGTTTGTCCATGAAGGGATGGTAGTTCCAACAAGACCAGAAGTTCCTTCAGGATGGGGGAAAAAACACTGGAACCTTGAAGCAGTCTTTAAGTACCATGCTGTTCCTGTACTGTCTGTGTCCTGCTGTCTAGTCCTGTATTGCTTTGACCACCTGTGTAGTTTTGTTTAACTGTGCTGTCTATTTCAGACAAGCGGAGAAGAAGAGGTGTTGGAGGAAGATGAGGAGATTGAAGAAGATAGAAAGGAAGAAAGGGAAATGCAGAAGTCTCCTGACCCACCAGCTATCCCCCTTGTTGGACATATAGATCTGCCTGCCCTTCACAGTCTGTCACTTTCTTCGCCCTTCATCTGTGAAATGCCAAACTGTGGTGCTGTACGTGTGTTTGGTATCCATAACAGCAGGGAGGGGTTGTCTACTAGTGAATTGTGATTGTGGAAATCAGAGTTCTAGACTATTCCTGATCAGTGATATCTCATGAATCATAGACTCATGGAATGGTAAGGTTGGAATTGACCTCAAAGATCATCTAGTTCCAACCCCCTGCCTATGGCAGGGACACCTCCCACTACTACAGGTCACTCAAGGCCTTGTCTAACCTGGCCTTGAACACCTCCAGGGAGGGAGCATCTACAACCCTGGGCAACCTGTGCCAGTGTCTCACCACCCTCACTGCAAACAACTTCCTCCTAACATCCAGTTTCCATCTCCCCTCTGCCAGTTCAAACCCATTGCCCCTTGTCCTGGCATTACAAGACCTTGTCAATAGTCCCTCCCCAGCCTTCCTGTAGCCCCCTTCAGATACTGGAAGGCTACTCTAAGGTCTCCTGGAAGCCTTCTCTTCTCCAGGCTGCAGAGCCCCAACTCTCTCAGCCTGTCCTCACAGCAGAGCTGCTGCAGCCCTCTCAGCATCTTCGTGGCCTCCTCTGGACCCGCTCCAACAGTTCCATGTCCTTCCTGTGCTGGGGGCTCCAGAACTGCACCCAGGACTGCAGGTGGGGTCTGAGGAGAGCAGAGCAAAGGGGCAGAATCCCCTCCCTTGCCCTGCTGCCCACACTGCTCTTGATCATCGTACTAGATGCATGCAGTTGTTCATTGTAAAATGCATCCATCGTGCTTCTTTTCAGTTCCTATTTGAGTGCAGCATTTCTGGGGTTTTCTTTACACACTTTTTTCCTTCCTTCCTCTCAGGTGTTCAGCTCCCGGCAAGCACTAAACGGCCACGCTCGCATTCACGGAGGTACGAACCAGGTGACAAGGCCACGCTGCACCATCCCAGGCGCCAAGCACAAATCTGGTACGCAGAGCGGATACTGCTCCATCAAAAGCTCTCCTGCCCACAGCACGACGAGCGGTGAGACCGACCCAACCACAGTGTTTCCTTGCAAGGAGTGTGGCAAGTAAGTGAAGGTGAAAGTCTGCAGCGTTGCATCCCACTTGTCTATTTATATTCCAAATGAATAGTCGTAGAATCATGGAATGGTAAGGATCTTTGAGTCCCTTCCNAGCTTTTCATCAACCTAGACCTCCAGGTTCTTTTCCTCAGGGCTGCTGTCCAGCCATTCATCACCCAGCCTGGAGCTGTGCTTGGGTCACAACAACCTCTTGAATGTGCTCTGGTGTTCTCAAAAGAAGGGTTTCCCACTGGAGGACATGTCCTCTTTCCAGAACCTCCAAACGTGGGTTTGCGTCTGACACTTTGGATGCTTCTCTTGCAGTATTTACCCCAACTTTATTGAATCCACTTAACGTGCTAGAACTTCTATATCTGATAGTTGCCTTCCTGCTTCCTCACAGATTTTCATGTGACAGTGGGCAACTTTCTCTCTGTTTGAGTTGAGTTTGTTCACCCTAATGTGGGATTCCTTCACTTTTTCGCTATTGTGTAAAATTGCTGTGAAATTAAGTACAGGAAGAACTGATGTGTGCAGAGATACTAAAGAAAATATGTGAGCTACAAAATAACCTCCATCAGAGTTGGAGTAGGGCATTTTGATACTTTCAGCATGTGTAAATCTGGTAGTCTGTCCCTGAAATTCTCACCATGGCATCGCAGACTTCACTGACTTCTATTTTAGAATGAGGCAGCAAATGTACTGATAGGCTGTTGAGTCTTTTTTGGCTCACTTCATCAAAAGCAATGCATTTTTATCTGTGGTTTGTTTTTTTTTTTCTATCCTCCTTTAATATTTAGGGTATTTTTCAAAATCAAAAGCCGCAACGCTCATATGAAGACTCACAGACAACAAGAAGAACATCAGAGGCAGAAGGCTCAGAAAGCTGCTGTAGCAGCAGAAATGGCAGCCACCATTGCAAGAACTACTGGGCCACTTGGGCATAGTTTGATCCCTCTGGATCACATGAGTTTGGCTAAACATGTTGAAAATGTCGGTGACATTGACGATGATGTTGTTCAGGAGCTGGGTGATGTCATGGAAGAAAATGAAGTCATGGATGCTGACCTTTTATTGGATGATGAAGATGCTGATCTACTGCAGGATGATGCTGAGTTGTAAATAAAGTCATTTGATAAAGACAGCTACTGAGCACAGCCTGAATGGATCAGTCAGGAAACCTGGACTGCTTGTTTATTCCCCAGTGATTGTAAACTACCTGTTGAAAATTATAATTCTTTTATCCAGGTCTAGAAAAAGAAATCTGCTTTTTCCCCCTTTTTTTTAAGTTTTTTTTTTTAATTAATTTGTGTTTTGGGGTTAAAAAAAATAAATAATTGGTGCAAATATTCTTTATAAGGTGTTTCTATCTGAGCTCATTTTGCTGGTAACTTCCAAGGCCACTAATTACAGAAGTTCGTATTTCTACTCTCAATGCCCTCCAGACAATTCCTGTAGGATCTCTAGTCTTTAACTTCCAAGTTTCATTTTAGACCAATTACAAGAATGATTTTCACACATTTTTGATGGAACATACTCTTCTTGCCTGTGCTGGATCACTTCCAGCATCTTCTAGAGACTAAATGTCATCTCTCTTAAGGAGACGTTTATACTCTTTGTCTTTGTGCTGTCATTTTAAGGGAGGTGGAGGGGAAAGAAAAAAAAATCTGATTTACTGTGAAATAATTACAAAGAGTGACTGTATAATCTGTAGTATCACAGTACTTCTTCAGTTCTGTCTTGCCTTAATGCATACATGTTAGGCAGTCTGTAAAAGCATTGGTTACACTGTACATTTCAGAGCATTCACTCTGGCAAGATTTTGATGTGCTGGTTTTTAAATTACACAATTCAAGGACTGAAGAAAGAAGATTGTACTGTGGTGTTCACATCATCTGATGTGAATCAAGAACACTGCCTTGGTAATTGGATTGCACTGGAAATATATTTTGCTGTGACAATAAATCACACTGTTGAATAGCTATCTCAGTGGTTTTAGGAGGGTGTACACTTGAGCAAGGCAGGAGCTTGCTCTCTCCTCAGGTAAATAGAGGGAGATGTTCTTGCCTGCGGAACAGAGATCGATGAAGTCTATGCCTTCAGCACGTTAGTTATTACTTGTAGGCGTGAAATGTTGTTCCTGTGCCATTTTCAGTCCTCCTCATTGCATCAAACTCAAATGTTGTTTAAAACTGTAGTGGAAGGTACTCCAAAGATGAGTTCACATTGCTATTTAATTGCTGTTTCTCATCTCTGAGGTTCAGATCTGCACGCTGGAGGTCTTAGCACCATTTGTATAAATTTAGGTTTGGTTCTCTAAGCAAATAGGATCTCAGAAGAATTGTACCTTGCAGAATAAAAGAATTAAGGAAGAACTGGGAGTTAGGTTGAGTGGACCTCTAATTACAGAATACGAATGCTGGTTTTAGAGCTTTCCCAGGTAGGAGCACTGATTTGTCTTTTGAGTTTTGCACAGTAGAAGAGTATTGAGAACTGTAAAATATTTGGTAAGACTAATTTCAGATCTTCCAGATTTCAGGTTCGGGTTTGTTTGTTTGTTTTTGAATGAGTTGGAGTTTGTTTTATTGTTTGAGGATTTTTTTTCTGGGGGGGTGGGCATGGGTTTGTTTATTTGTTTTGCTACATTCCTAACTCCTTAAGCAGAATCTGAGAGATGGTGGATCCTATCTTCTGCTGTCTGTCTTCCTTGTATAACTATGCAAAGTCAGGGTAAATCGTGGCACTTTTGTATAGAAGTACCAGACCACAAAAGTTCCAAACCAGACTCATTGGCAGAGAGGTGCCTTCTCTGTCAGAGCCAAATATGTGAAGCCAAATCACCTTAAGGTCAAATGTTCTGGTATTAAAGAACGACCCTTCAGGAGAATGGAAATCACTTCTTTGCTTCCAGTTAGTGAAGTTTCTGTGTACATGGTTTACTGTCTGGTTTTGGAGGTTGTGCCAGAGGGTTTTTTTAAGTTGGTTCTGACCAGCAGGTGGAACTTCACTCCCCCTGATACATATAAAGGATAGTGTTCTCAATTCCTGTACTTGTGAGTTTCAGGAGATCAGGCAGCAGCTGCCTTTTCTTTCCCAAACTGCCAGGCAACAGAGTTCTCAGCAGTTCCTGTCCATACTGTGACACATGGGCCACACAACCCCACTTCAGCAAACTCTGTGTTCATCTCTATGCTGCCAGTTAGATCCACCGATAATAAATTTTGCAGGTTGTGCAAGTCTTAGTGGTTTGCAAAGTGGAAGTCTCTTGGCCTTTAAGGAGCCAGCATTAGAACCTGGCAGTCCTCTTCCAAATGTGTATCATTTTGAACTTTCAAGGACCTTTCTGAGAAAGGCTGCTACACTGGAAACATGTTTTCAGATTCCCCAGTTACATGGTGGGAAAAATTCAGTGTTTAGCTAAGTGATAATTGAAGTTGGTCAGAGTTCAGCTTGAAGAACAGTGAAATACAGTAGAAAGCTGTGGGCTTGATTCAGAAGAGCAGGCTCTATATTAAAGAAACTTCTATAGCAACAATCAGGCAGGTATCCATGCTAAACCCAGTATATATATAAATACATATACATATATATGCCTGGTTCCATAACGTTAATTGGGTGCCAGTTTGTTGTACAGCCAAGAAGATAATAGAATAATAACAACCAAAGAAGTTATTCATAAAGGAAAAAAACAAAAAGAAAAACAAAAACAAAAAAAAAAGGCAAGCAATGCACACCTCTGAAGCAGTGCATGATGTAGGCTTCAAGCATTGATTCTATCATTGTGTTGCATTGGCTGATGTTAAACAGATGCTGTTCTGCCTCTCTGTACATAAGTTGGACACAGTTTTATTTCAGAAAACCTGTCTCCTTGCTGATGGTTGATGTTGGAAACTTGTTCACTGTTGAACTTAGTCCTCTTTGATAAAACCTGTACATACAGAAAACATATTTTATGAGAAAAAAAGAAGTTATTTTCAATATTTAATTGTTATTTTATTAGAAGATGGCTGTAAATATTTTAGGTGTGTTAGTGAAAAAAAAAAAAAAGCAGACTGTAATTTTAGGTGGCAGAGCAAGTAACCAAATAAAAGATACATTTGCTATAGCTTGTGATCTATGCTGGTTTCAGGCTCCTGCTGTTAGCGTTGGACTTGCACCCATCTTAATTTCAGGTGACTGCTTACCTGGATGTGTGTATTAGAATGGCTTAGTGGTGTGAAGTAGTACATTTTTATTCCTCCTCTTTAAAATATTTGGGATGGATGTTACAATATTAACTGCTATCCATATTGGTGTGAGGTAGTACTTTTTTATTCCTCCTCTTTAAAATATTTGGGATGGATGTTACAATGTTAACTGCTATCCATATTGGTGTGAGGTAGTACTTTTTTATTCCTCCTCTTTAAAATATTTGGGATGGATGTTAACAATATTAACTGCTATCCATATTGGTGTGAGGTAGTACTTTTTAATTCCTCCTCTTTAAAATATTTGGGATGGATGTTACAATGTTAACTGCTATTCATATGTAGATATAAAAAGGGGGAGGTATATGATATTTTCAGTCATTTTTATACTTTGCTACAATGCAGTTGACTAAGCTTTACTTAATGGACTTCTTTTTAAAGTAATTTTAAGAGGGGGAGAAGGTTGAAAGCTAGCTTTTTGTGTAATTGTTTCTCAAAGGATTCATGGAAACATGAAAAAAGGTATTCGATGTATTCACCTCGCTACAGTTGGCCGCACACAGGTATTGCTAAGAACCAGCTGCGGTAAAAAGTTCTCAGAAAGGGGGAGAACGCTTGGAAAAGATCACCTTTCTCTCGCCTTGAGGGGAAAAAAAAATAAAACTGTGATAACGTCATCTGCCCTGCCTCGGGAGCAGGACAATTAACCATTGCTGCTTCCAACCCTCCGGCAGGGGAGCCGAGCGTGTGCGGGGAACGGGGGCGGCCGTTGGCGGGAAACTGCCTTGGCGGGGGCGGAGGTGAGGAGAAGTCGTTGCAGCGCGGGTCCCTGCAGCGGGAACGGCCAGGCGAGGGGACAGCTCGTGCTGCGCCACACCGGCGCCCAACTCGCCTCTCCGCCTCCCGAGCTCGGCCCCGCCCGCCGGTGCCGCAGTGCCTCCGCCTTACCGGGGTGCTTGCTCCGCCGCTGCCATGGGGGGCGCTGTCGATCATTTGGTGGCGCATGAGGCTGCTGCTCGGCCCAGTCTATGGTCGCCGGGTTGGGGGCGGAGACAAGATGGCGGCGGGGTGGCTGTGGCGGCGCCTCTGTCAGGTGGGATGTATAGGTAGAAAAGAAACGGGCGAACCCTCTTCTTCTCTGCTTTTCTCTCGGTGTCTTCAGTCCCGAGGGGAAAGGGGAAAGGAAATTGGAGCAGCGCTTGCCGCGTGGGTTCAGCCATGTGGTCCCGGGGCCGGTTCTCGGCCCTGCGCACACCCCGGCATCCAGACCCCGACGCTAGGCCTACTGGAGCCGGCCTGCCCTCTTTGGTGGGCTCCTGTGCGCAGGGGAGACCACAGGTGGCTTCGCTTTGGCTCGGGAGGCGGGCGGTGTGCAGCGTGGGGCTGTGCTCCTGCCGTCATCGCGACTCTCCAGTACTTTCCCCGGTAGTCCTGGTTTGGTGGCGGTTACTCGAGGTGTGAGAGGTAACGAGAGAGAGATTGTTTGGGATATGTACATCCTGCGTCAAGAGCGCTTCCACTGTTAAAGTTCAAAATCTTGACACTGTGATGTAAAGAATATGGGGAAACTGGTCGACTGCTGATGTTTTCTGCCGGTTTTGTTTCCTAAACAGCGATTGCTTTCTCGCAAGTTGAAAAAGAATCTGATGTTGAGTGCTCCCTATTGGGTTCATGAAGCCCTAAACTCTGTTCTGTCTATGTGCTGTGTTGTGGACTTGCTTAGCTTTCAGGCACCTGAGTACTTCAGAATCCCCCAGCCAAACAAAACGAAAGCTGTTTAGCATTAGGAGAGGGGTAATTTTGTTATGGACAAGCCTTGGTTCACACAGGAAATGGGATGTTGTTAGGTTGCAAACAGAGTGTCATTTCTGTCCTCTGTAACACTCATTTGCAAAAGCACATGAAGCACATTTAAATCAGACCACAAAGAAAGCTCGTAAACTATACTTTGCTGTTTGCTGAATGCCATCTTTGCTACCTGAGGTATACTCAACATAACATTTTGTCAAAATACACACAGAGCACTTCTAATTTTATTTAACAAAATCTTTTGACTCAATGCATACCTGCATAATTAGGAATAAGAGGAGGCAATGTGATATGCTCAATCATAGAATATAGCAAAGGCTCTAGAGTTTAATAATAATATTGTATTAATCTGTATTACAGGAAAGCTGATTTTTTTGGCATCCAAAACCATGTAATACAATCTGCTATGAGGGTACTCATCTTTGCATGCAAATAATAAATATGTATTACAAGGTCAAGTAGTTAGAAGTAGAAGAATGTACAGCAGAGAGTGCATATGCAAAAAACTCCCCATACAGGTATAACTTTCAGTTATATTTCCAGTCAGTAGCCTTGTCACCTGGGCTCAGGCTTTATGCCATTTACTTACTTGCACACAGTTAGTCCTTCACCAAATACAGTATTTTCTGTTCAGGGGCCTATCTGCTCTCTGAAGTGATGGCAAGTGATGTTAGGGTATGTCATACTGCCATTGAATGAAAGGGAGGCAGTAGTCTCACTTTTGAGATAGAGAATCAAGGTGCAAAGATGAAGATGACTATATCAGATCTATTTACTTAATTTTAAGCTCCCAACATGAACTTTGAAACAAGCCTGATGTTCATCAGCTGTAGTGACACAGTCAGTGTTCCTAAGGTTGCTTATTGTGTCACACACTTAGGAATGTTACACTAGTGCTGGTCTGTTAACATATGAAATGGAAAGGCTTGCCTAAGAAGAGAGATTTAGCTGTGATCTCCAAACAAGTCAGCTTTGCAAACAGGAATGTCTGCTGCCTTTTCTTTACTGGATGCAGAATTTTAGGATAGGTCATGAATGCTTCAGGAACTGGCTTTATTCACTGCTGATCTATAATTAGTATATAATACATGCTGGAGATGGTTAGGGGCTGAATAGCATCATGTAGTTAGTTGTGGATATCTGTGAGCAACAAAATTAACATTACCTGGAAAAGTGTCACTTCTGGCTGTTCTCTGGTTATACTGAGAGATAGATACTGATGTTTGGGGTACCTGTCTCCCCTTTTAAAGCTATGACTTCATCTGTTAAATAAGAGTATCAAGGAGTTTTGGTAAGTAGCTAATTTTGCTTCAGCATTCTGCTGCAGCCCTGAGTTTTTCAACCAAGTGAGAGTTCTGATTTTTTTTTTTTTAAATCCCTGTAACTTAGCCAAATTGAGAATTAGTGGAAGGAAGCTAGAAGCCACAAAATGTTCAGAAGGGAGTGATTTTTCTGGTATGAATAACAGAAATGTGGCATCTTGATTAACAGTTGTATTCCCTTTTTAACACAGAAAAGTCATGTTTTAAACATGATATTTAATATTATAGCATTTTTATTTAAATGTTCTATTCAAGAAACAAGTGTGCAAAATCACAAGGATTTTATTTTTTTTTTTTTTTGCTGAAAATACCCAGGAAATTTCCAGTTAATTTTTTTTGCATTTTTAGGGTACTGTTTTCAATTGCAAGTCCTACTTATGATTTTCATTTGATTAATACATACTGTACTATGAAAGTAAAATTAAAGAGGAAATAGTATGTACAAAAATAGTATCTGATGTCAAACAAAGTACATTTTTCTGCTAAAAATATGCTCTGTGATTGCTATTCAAGTGCCTTGTTAGTAGTAAGTGTATACTGTTATATTCTTCCCTAACTCTGTTCCTTTACTTTTGGTAATAGAATTCTATGCTTGTCTTTCTGCATTTTTTAATAGAGCAATCTTTCTAGTTTGGCAGATTGTTGCCTAGGAATGTCTTATGCTCCTATTATGCAAAAAAGTAACCTTTAATCATAGAATCATAGAATGGTAAGGTTGGAAGGGACCTCAAGGATCATCTAGTTCCAACCCCCTGCCATAGGCAGGGACACCTCCCACTAGTACAGGTCACTCAATGCCTCCAACCTGGCCTTGAACACCTCCAGGGAGGTTGTGGAGCACAGAATCACCCAACGTGATCTTTGATCACGTTGGGTGATTCTGTGCTCCACAACCTCCCTGGGCAACTTATGCCAGTGCCTAACCACCCTCACTGTAAAGAACTTCCTCCTAATATCTAATCTAAATCTCCCTTCTGCCAGTTTAAACCCTTTAATATGTATATATTAACTGTCTACTTGCTGCTTTGTGGAAAAAAATCAAACCATAACCTATTTATTTTATACAGCGATCAGTTTTTCCTGTCAATTATGCAAGCACCATCATCCAAAAGCAGTGTTCTCTTCTGTAAGTATAAAAGGCCCTCCTTCTTTCCACTTCTCCTCCACACTCCCTAAAAAAATTGCAACTTGAACATTTCCCCATTGCCACATTTCTAGAAACTGTGACTTGATGGGAACACGGCTGGCTGGATCTCAAGCTGATACACAAGAGCCTAAGACTAATCCTTTGGTAAGTGTTTTATAGAAGGACATTTTGTATATTGTCTTAGTAATAAGGAGGATATACAGAAAAACTTGAATTCTTTCCTCACAATGATGTCCAGTTTGCTATAGAGAAAAAGAATTTTGATTATTGGTTTTTGAGATTGTTTGTTTTTTTTCAACAAGATTTCTATAGCTCAGAATTGTTTTGTAGTCACTTTTCTCCTTCCCTGTGCAGCTCTAACTCTATGGAATACCACTTTTTTTGGCACACTCAGTTCATTGCCTGCAGCAGCTTGGCCAGCCCAAGACCCTTGTCTCTGGCTTGGAAGCTGAGAGCTCAGCCATGTAAGCAAGCCAGAAATTTTACAGGCAGTATTAGATCCACAGTGCAGGCTCAGCCTTCCTGCCATGTCTAGTAGATGTTGGATATACTGTGCTAAACTGCCTGGTAGTAAACCTGTGGGAATAGCAGTGCTTTCTGGACATACAATCATAGAATCAGTCACGGTTGGAAGGGTGCACAAGGATCATCCAGTTCCAACCCCCCTGCCATGGGCAGGGACACCCTACCCTAGAGCAGGCTGGATAGAGCCCCATCCAGCCCAGCCTTAAACACGCCCAGGGATGGGGCCTCAACCACCTCCCTGGAGAACTCATTCCAGGCTCTCACCACTCTCATGCTGAAGAACTTCCTCCTCACATCCAGCCTGAATCTCCCCACCTCCAGCTTTGCTTCATTCCTCCCAGTCCTGTCACTACCTGATAGCCTAGCAAGTCCCTCCCTGGGTTTTTTGTAGCCCCCTTCAGATACTGGAAGGCCACAAGAAGGTCACCTTGGAGCCTTCTCTTCTCCAGACTGCACATCCCCAACTCTTTCAGTCTGTCCCCACAGCAGAGCAGCTCCAGCCCTCTGAGCATCCTTGTGGCCCTTCTCTGGACATGCTCCAGCATGTCCACATCCCTCTTGTCCCAGGGGCTCCAGAACTGGATGTAGTATTCCAGATAGGAGTCTTCATGAAGTCTTCATCAGTGAGCCCAGCCCATTGGAAACAGGAGCTCTAACAGAAAGTCATAAACTTTTACTTGAAGAAACTGAAAGAATAATATGCCTTGGAAAGCTTATTATGTTTAAAGTAGACTTACATCTGACTTTACTAAGTGTGAATTCTGGTCACTGTCTGTGATGTTCTAGTTACTGTCCATACCCTAGCAAAGTCTGAGAATATGGAGTTTTCTTATGCTTCTATTTAGAATACAAAAATTGCTACTCCAGACTTGCTTTAACAATGAGTTTAATTCTTGCCTTTGCTCATGCTGTCCTTAGATTTATCTGGCACTCCCTTTCCTTTTCTGATCAATAAATTGTGCCTAAATGTTTGGAAGTTAGATATCTCTTCACATTTTTTCCTTCCCTTATAAGAGAACTGTCAGTCAAGGTAATACTGTTAGCCTCTTGCAGATAAACTGATAATAACATTGCCTGTTTTGTGGTTTTTTTTCTTTTTTACCAAGGGAGCACACAGAAAATGTGAAATAGGAAAATGTGCAGTGCATGCATTAATTAAGGAGAACATGGAATGGTGACTCTTGTCCTTTCTTTAAAAACACAGGTATCTGTTTCAGATGAGCCAGAAACACTGTACAAGAGGTTGTCCCTCTTAGTTAAAGGCCATGATAAAGCTGTGTTGGACAGCTATGAATATTTTGCAGTCCTTGCAGCTAAAGAACTGGGCATCTCCATTGAAAAAGTGTAAGTAACTGCTCTGTAGAGTGATGTGATGTCAGTTGCTTCTTGTGTCATCTGTGTAATTCAGGTTCTGTGCTTAGAAGTACTTTTTTTTTCCTCAGAAGAAAGAGGTGTCATCTGATGGTATTTCTCAGATTATAAACACTTCTTAGATGACTGCAGTGATAAGAAAGCAGCAGCAGTTCTACACTCAGCAGTGCCACAGAAGTGTATTTTAACTATATGAAGGAGATTAACAGTACTCTTAAGTACAGTGATCAGTGCTCTAGTTTCCCTGAACTAAAGCTGGTTGATACCTGAGTATTAGCTATGCCCATGTGAGTTAATAATAAACTGTACCACTGTTTAATATTTGTAGATCTTCTAAATGTCAAAGTAAGAGCAGGAATTTCAGCTGGAGCAGCTCTCCTATGAGGACAGGCTATGAGACTTGGGGCTTCCAGGAGACCTTAGAGTAGCCTTCCAGTGTCTAAAGGGGGCCTACAGGAAAGCTGGGGAGGGACTATTGACAAGGTCTTGTAATGCCAGGACAAGGTGCAATGGGTTTGAACTGGCAGAGGGGAGATTGAGAGTGGATGTTAGGAGGAAGTTGTTTGCAGTGAGGGTGGTGAGACACTGGCACAGGTTGCCCAGGGAGGTGTTCAAGGCCAGGTTGGAGGAGGCCTTGAGTGACCTGTACTAGTGGGAGGTGTCCCTGCCTATGGCAGGGCGTTGGAACTAGATGATCCTTGAGGTCCCTTCCAACCTTACCATTCTATGATCTTTCAGATAATTCATATTACCATCCTTTATATAAATTGAACTTCTCTTTTTCTGCTTTTCAGACATAAACCTCCAAAGAAGATAGAACGATTGACACTTTTGAAATCTGTACACATTTACAAGAAGCATAGGGTTCAGTACGAAATGAGAACACATTACCTGTGTTTGGAGGTAAGGAAGGCATTAAAGGATAAAAACAAAAATGATGTTCTAGGTGCACAGTTTACAAGTGTAATAGATGTTAGATCAGGAGTGAATTTACTTGGGTTGGGGGGGAGAGCGCAGGAAATAGCAGAAGGCAGCTGACCTACATACATCAAGCATAACACATTCTGAATGTACAGCCTACATAATTTTTTTGATTCAAAGTCTGATTTTGACAGTAATCTTAACAGCTGAAAGAATGGTTTAAAAAATGAGGTAGGAATGAGGGTTGCCTTTGTATGGTTTATGTCCTTGGTTTCCAAGAATCAATGTGCTAGGAGCTTTCTCAGGAAGGGAAGAAGGTACAACTAAATCAAAGTCTTTACCAATTGCTCGGGGTCCTGTTCTTTGTGAGTTTGATGTTTCTTAACACACATACTTTTGCCCTAGTGGCAAACTAAAAATGCATGAGGGAATTACAGGAAAGGAAGTGTATACAAAGTGCTAGCTTTCTGGCTGATTATGCAGATTTGTGTATGGTTTAGAATGCAGTTGTGGTTGACTTAGAAGAAGGGTTTGCTGGCAACATTTTGTGGCTCATGGGTGTCTTACTGTATATTTGCACAGTGCTTATCAAAAATGGGACTCTGCTTCAAGTCCCCAGACATTAGTGCAGTAGAAATGGCTGCACACAGACTGTAAATACTGTTTTTGCCATCCAGGAGAAACTACAAAATCTATTATTCAGTGGAATTCTGGAGTTGCAGAATCCATAACAAGCTTGAACTCCGACAGTGTGCCCAAGCTGATTATTCTTGCATAACCTGTAATTAATTTAGTTTGATACCTGTTGTGTTAGGATGCATCACTTCCATCATAGTCAGTGCTTGTGATGAGAGGCAGTATGCACATGTCTCTGGAATGAAAACTGCACCATGGTGTGTCAGTTGTATGCAGCTCAACTGCTTCTGTTCATTGTTAGGGTAGCCACCTTTCCTGTAGGATGCTTGGTCCCATAGCAAGAGCTAGAGAAGCAAACTATTTTTTTTCATTCCATTTGAAGTACTAATTACAGTAGTTCATTAAAAAAAATCACTGCTTCTGTTTTAGTTAAAACACCTAACAAGCAGTACTGCTGCAGTTTACTTGGAGTATGTTCAACGAAACTTACCTGAAGGAGTTGCCATGGAAGTGAAAAAGGTAAGTTCCACCTCACATGATTAACTGTTACAAGACGAGTCCTGATGCCAGTACTAGTAACTACTGAAGTCTTTAGAAAGTCAGCAGAGGTGTTCCTGCTTTGGCAGGGGAGTTGGACTCGGTGATCTCTGGAGGTCCCTTCCAACCCCTAACATGCTGTGATGCTGCGTGTAGCTTGGAATGAACGTACCCATAGTATTAAGCTCTAAAGAGGCTGTATTGCTTGCAAGTGCCACTAGATGGCACTTCAGATAAAGACCTGAAATCGGAATAAATAAAGCAAGGTCGTTAGATGTTAACTGGTTGGTTTAATAAGTGATTGCTTTGCTTTCCTTTTAGACTAAGATAGAGCAAATACCTGAACACATTAAGGAGCCAGTTTGGGATACACTACCTCAAGTAGAAGAAACTGAAATCAAGTCATGAACTCACCAGGTACTTGGTGACATTAGTTGGTCCTATCAACCTAATTTACTGAGAGTATGCTGTTAAATAAAAGTTCTTTTATAATTTACTTTAGAATCTCTTGTTTCAGTGAGTTACTCTTGCTCATAACTCCAGTGCATGTAGACTAAATAAGGAAGTTTGACTATATCCTGTGATTAAGACCTATGATCATCTATAATATGTTTGTAGAAAGATAAAATTTATTTTGATTTTTTTTTTATATGTGTGTGTGTGTGTGTATATATATATACACAAAATATAAAAACTTTCAATCTCCATTTGATGCTAAATGGTCTAAATTGTGCAATATTTGTAGAAATCCACATTTCTGTAATGTGTAATGTTATGGATGCCAGATGGTTACACATTTTCTGATGCAGCTCTTTTGAAGTAATTGAATCCCAGGTGTACATACAGCTTGCATATTAACCTGTGTTAAGTCAAAACCCACAGTCTTAGAGGGCACTGGGGCATACTGAGACTTTTCTAGGCTCCTGTAGTTGAAACAGCCTCATTCCCACTCTTAGTAATGTCTTGCTAACAACAGAATGATCACACTATGAATCTGAGACTTGCATAGGCTTACATCTGTGATGAAATGCTTGTAGAACCATTTGCTTTGAGAGTAGAAAGTGTCATTGTGCTTACTTCATTGCAGGGAAAGGCATGGCCTTGTTCTGAATTGGCTGTGTTACTTACTGTTTAAAGTCAGTCTAGCTAGACACTGCTTAAGCTTAAAGGGGAAAAAACCAGTACAGATAGCAAAAGAGTGCTTTGAAGGTTAGGTGACTGTGAATCAAAGGAGATGATACTAGGTGCAAAGCTTGACCTTCAGACTGCATTAAGCACCTCTGCCTTTACTAACTTAGCAGGAAGGACACAGCTGCAGGAATCTGCTTCAAGTATTAAGGGTGTAGCTTTGATTACACAGCTATTAAAATAATTTTCAGAAGGAATAGCCAACTGGGTCACAGGACAAGACAACCAGGGAAGCTGGATTGTACTTATCAAGAGGACTCGAAGCTTTATACAATCACAAAAGCAAAACAGCTCAGTGTAATTATCAGACAGAAACTGATAATGGAAAACAGATGAAAAAACAAGAAATCAAGCACAAGCTTGAAGATTGTCTTCATTCTGTGGCTGCACTGTAGCCCAGAGCTGTTTTTAGAAGAGATATTTCAAGACAGTCAATATAGCTAATATCATTCATGATGGAAAGGAAGCTGCCTGTATGTGTTCTACAATATGCATCAGAAAAACCCCAAGGAGGGTAAATCAAAGCCCTTCTGGGAAGATGCACTGACTTAGAAGTGTTTACTTTCATCAATTTCAAGCTTTTCTTCCTTTCTCTCATTCTTAGTATTCAGTTGCAATAGCATTTCTTAAAGTCATGTCAGATACCTTATATAATATGAAGGAAGTGAGCTGACCTGGTTAAATAAACTGGTGCTTCAGAGAAATGCCTCTTTCAGGTTGTTATTCTATTTTTTTCTGATTTGCCATGCTTCCTTTATTTTTGCATAAGCCACTTGCTAAGTTCAAGCAGCATATAGTATTGAAATGTGACTCTGCTCAATATTAAGTATTGCCATGTGTTGATTTGATGCATAGTAAGGTGAAAGTGTTCCCTTTCATTGTCTTAGGTGTTCTACTCTCAGCCCACAGTCTTTGGCTAAATGTGCAGTCAGCATGGTCTTTCAGTTGGCTCAAACTTTTAGTTACCAGACCTAAATAGGAACAGACTTGGAGGCAGCTGTGGAAGGTATTCACCCATGTAAGCAACATCCTGGCAGAAAGGATGCTTGATCTTGGGAAAGGGAAATTATTAGAGAATTTCTTGCTTCAAGCCTCATATGCTGGGGAAAGCCAGTGTGCATGTACAGTGAACTCTGGACCTTAACTATCATAGTTAAGGCAGTCCTAGTTAACTGCCATCACAGATCATCTCCACTCTAAAAAAGCAGAATGACCTATGCAGAGTCACACTGTTACAGACCAATATNGGGAAATCCCAAACCATCACACTTCTTATTGATCACTAATGCTAAAGAAAGATAAAGAAGTTCTAAAAATCTGTTGCATTAAAAATGGCTACAGTCTGTTTTCAGTAGGTCAGCATACCACCACCTCCAGTTAGCTTCAGAGGGTGACCATATTGCCTTTTAGAAGGTAATGCTTTCACCAGAAGAAGTCATGCCACATCCTGAAAGTCCTGCAGGTGATTCGGTCTGCTGAAATGGCCAATTCCTGAGGTAGTCATGTTCTTGTGTAGAGAAATTTCAGTTTTGTTAAGTAGCCTGTAAGTAGAAAGTTTGAGGGGAGGTTGTGATAAAGATTTCCATTTATATTTTAAGTCAGCAGCCACCAAACATTATTTGGTCATGGCTCTGCTTTTTTAATTTTCATTGGTATTTATGTTCTTGTTACTCTGTACATTTATGCAAATAGCACATCAAAGCAACATCAAGGTACTTGCTTTTGTGTAGGTGCCAGCTGTTTGCAGGAAAGGAGTGATGTGTAGAGACAGCAGTGAAGATTAAGCAAGGTTAGACTGAGGTGAAGGAAGAAGTGAACTCTTCTTTTATCCTACGTATTGCTTCAAGCTACTATCTTAAGTTATGCATCTTTCACTGTATTATAGGCCACAAAACAGGGTATAGTAAATAAATCAGCAGCCAATCTTATAAGCTATGTGCTACAGTCCCTGGTGTAACATGCACTGCCTGAGTAACTTATGTCAAAATGATTTAAAGTTTAGCTCTCCCATTTGTGTATTTGGATGGGAGAAGAGTGTGATCAATACATTTATTCCAATTGAAAGCATACACTGAAGTGAAAAAATGGCTTCTCACAAGCAGAAGGCAAAAGTAGAAGAAGAAAAGCAGAGATGAAAAGGAGAAAAGTGAGTGGCTGCACCAATAAATGAGAGTTGTTTTTTTTTTAAAGGCAGTAAGCTAGCAACTTGGCATAGTTCTCTAACATAAAGGAAGCAGCTTTTATAACCTGCATGTCTCTGAAACATGTCACACAGATGAAAGTGCTGGAGATACACAGGTAGCAGCCACAGACTTCTGCTGTTGGGGTTTAATCATAGCTGCTGACAGAATGAGGTCAGCTGAACAGATTACAAATAATTCAAGCTTTTTGCCTTGGTTTTCTTTGCTGTATTATTGCTGGAATCAAAGACACTGGTGCATAGAAATCTACAAAAAGAACATTGCTGGTGATGTGTTATCATGCTAGCAACTACAAGTTCCAGTGTGAAGTGATTTCACTTCTTCAGCAATGCAAGGCCAGCCTAGGAGCTTGATTTAAACTATTTTAAGTCAAATGAGTGACTAGGTAATGCATTTCATTCAGCACAGCTATGGAAGAGCTGTGGAGAAAGCCTCAGGAGAACCAGGTTCAGCACTCCTCGTTGTGTTTCCCTGTCCCCACTGCTTGTGCCCTGGGCTGGTCCAACAGAGCAGTGGGTGCTCCCCCTCACTGTCACAGGGACAGCCAAGGGCCCCTCTGCCAACTGAGCCACTGCTCCTGCCTGCCAGTGTGACTTAAGGAGTGCCAGGCAGCTTCTGCTTCACCAACCCACCAGCCCTCACTACAAGGAAAGGGGGTTGGCACCCAACAGCAGGGCTGCCTGCTTGGGTTAGAGCTCTTACCACTGCCATGAGGCACCTGAGTCATGGCTACAAGCTGAGGCCTGCTGACCTGAAGCAGGTTTGCTGGTGTTGCTCTGCATTAGTGTGCCTGCAGTTGTTTTAACATGGAAGAAACACTTAAACAGGTTGCAGAGTTTGACCTGTAGCTGTTACTTGCATGACCTCTGATACAGAAAAAAGACAGCCTCTTCTTGACTGCCTTGGGAAAAATGTGTTGCATATGTCCTGTAAGTTGGGGGGGATTGTGAAAATTTTGGCTTTGTGAGATCTCATTGAAGAAAAGGATCATCATACCAGACAGGTGGTTCTGTGCTGTGTGGTCCTATAAGGTATCAGGGTCAGTGTGCTGCTTTGCTGCCTGTGCCTCCACAGAGAAACTGAGGTGCACATCACCACAAAGCTGTCCTGAGGAGCACATCTTCTAAGACACATTTGTGAATGGCAGCACAATGTTTTAAGTAGTGCACACACACTTCAGTTCTAAACACCAAATGGTACCCAAGCAGGATCCCTCTCACACAGGGTGTGGGGAGGAAGGTGTCAAGCAGAAAGGGGGCAGCAGCCTCAGGACTATAATCATTTTCAAGGGTTAAGTTGTACTCTGCTCTTGTCAGACCCCACCTGGAGTCCTGTGTGCAATTCTGGAGCCCCCAGCACAGGAAGGACATGGAACTGTTGGAGTGGGTCCAGAGGAGGCCACCAAGATGCTGAGAGGGCTGCAACAGCTCTGCTGTGAGGACAGGCTGAGAGAGTTGGGGCTCTGCAGCCTGGAGAAGAGAAGGCTTCTAGGAGACCTTAGAGTAGCCTTCCAGGATCTGAAGGGGTCCTACAGGAAGGCTGGGGAGGGACTATTGACAAGGTCTTGTAATGCCAGCACAAGGGGCAATGGGTTTGAAGTGTCAGAGGGGAGATTGAGACTGGATGTTAGGAGGAAGTTGTTTGCAGTGAGGGTGGTGAGACACTGGCACAGGTTGCCCAGGGAGGTTGTGGCTGCTCCCTCCCTGGAGGTGTTCAAGGCCAGGTTGGAGGAGGCCTTGAGTGACCTGTGCTAGTGGGAGGTGTCCCTGCCTATGGCAGGGGGTTGGAACTGGATGATCCTTGAGGTCCCTTCCAACCTTACCATTCTATGATTCTATGAAGGAAAATGGGATGACAGCACATATTTAGCTACAGATCCAAGTCTTGCAGGCAGGTAAAAAGCCATCCCCGTTGTTGTCAAATGAAATGTAAATAAATTATCACAGAAGCAAGTGCTCACATTCAAATTGTCACAGAAGCTAAGATTAGTGTATTTTTAATTCATAAGGCTACATTAAAAAGCAGAATGAAACTCAACCAAGTAGTGTGATGTATTATCATAGCCAGAATTTTTGGAAGGGTATACAAAACCCACTAAAGCCTAAGCTATATCCTTCCTACTGCTATCACCAAGTTCCTTTATGTTCTACTTTTTCTTTTAATGTGCAGCCTTCAAGCTGTTCCCTAACCCCAGCAGGTGTGCTCAAGTTCAATCCCCAAAAAGCTCCTGAGCCCTCATAGTTCAGCTCTGTACAAAGACTCCTGCTATTCCTGCTGTCTCCTAATGCCAAACTATAAAAGTCAGCAAGAAACAATTATTGCAGCATACAAATAAACCTCTTTTTTTAACATTTCTGATAGAGGTAGGCTTGATTTGCAATATTCTTCCAATTACAGAGCATGGCTGCCAACTCCACAGAAAAATTCTCATAGCTGGAAATTGTTCATTTTCGTCAGTGTTATTGCTTTGACAGAGCCTGCCAAGGAAATTGCTGCTGCTTGGGCTAGAGCTGGCTGCCACACTCACTTTACTCTGCTCTCCTCAGACCCCACCCGCAGTCCTGTGTACAATTCTGGAGCCCCAAGCACAGAAAGGACATGGAAGTGTTGGAGCAGGTCCAGAGGAAGCCTCAAAGATGCTCAGAGGGCTTCAGCAGCTCTGCTGTGAGGACAGGCTGAGAGAGTTGGGGCTCTGCAGCCTGGAGAGAAGGCTTCCAGGAGACCTTGTAGTAGCCTTCCAGTATCTGAAGGGGGCTACAGGAAGGCTGGGGAGGGACTATTGACAAGGTCTTGCAATGACAGGACAAGGGGCAATGGGTTTGAAGTGGCAGAGTGGAGATTGAAAGTGGATGTTAGGAGGACGCTGTTTGCAGTGAGGGTGGTGAGACACTGGCACAGGTTGCCCAGGGAGGTTG